>CM045740.1:38845724-38958224 GCA_024760905.1 Plotosus lineatus | reverse complement strand
GGCAAACACACTCCGAACATATCGGAACCTTTGGCGAGTTTCATAAAGAACTCTGACGTCGCCGGCAGGGCCTTGTGTGTTTATTTCAACTATCTGATCAATTATGGATCTTGCGGATGTATTGCACTTATGGCTGACAGACAAGCGCACGCAGAGGGAATTACTAAATATTTATTTTGTTTAGATTATGTGAAATCCCATTGAAATGTAACTTAATAAAAGTAATCTGTATTGGTAAAATCATTGTGTGATAAACTTATTCGCATTGTTGATAACGGTTTAATATGTATGGGAATTTTATTTTCATTTTATTCTTTTTTTTTTTTTTTTTTTATTGCACCCAAATTCGTGTTCAACTTGAAAATACTCAATACATTGGTGATGGTTGTCATATAAAGTAATCCACTGTCGTTGTTATTTACCTGAGTAGTATCTTAACATTAATTAGTAACTAGCAGGCTGGGACAGTTAGTTGAAAATGTTTAATAAATTTATAAAGTGGTTTACAGGAAATATTTGTGGTTTTTTTTTTTTTTTTTTTTTTTTTCATCTTTCATTTGTACAACAGAAAACATAGAACCATGGTTGACCTATTTTTCAATACTGTGTATGTGTTATATTGCAAGTACATATATGTTTACAAATAATTATATTCCAATTAGTCTATGCTAGATGATATGCTGACCAACTGTAGATAGCAAACAGGTTCTGCCCTGGACCCCCCCCCACCCCCCCACCCCCCGTTAAAGTTCCGCTGAAAATATATTTTGCGGTTGCCATGTATTGTAGACGGTTAATAGATTAGTGGAATGTGTGCCAATCGACACAGATGTTTTGGTCGATGTCGGTTGTTTCCGTTGACATTCGACAACACTCAGAAGTAAAGTACCGTGAGAATGTACGTGAAATAATGAGAAAACAGAAATAACGGCTTCCTTGCTGGATTTCCGGTTGATTTCAATATTTGATGGAAGAAAGACGTTCTCCGTAAGAGAGATAGCAGAATGGTTATCGGGGTTAGATGCTGGTATCAAAAATTCATGGAACTGGTCATGGCTGGAAAAAAGTAGTAGACGGATGCTCACTATCGGAATTTATTTACAAACATACGGGGAAAGCACTTTGCGGTTTGTACAACGGGAAAGTGATCAATGATGGAGATAAAGGTTTTTTGGCATTGAAACAGTATTGTGACAAGAGTAAACATGCTGAAAAGGAAAAAAATTGAGAAAGCAAAACTACAAACTGCCCGTCGAGTTATTTTTTTTATAAATTTATGCAATAAGTACAGTGTGAGACTAGCACAGAGTAAATGTTGTGACATTTTGAATTATAGTGTTGTACTATGAACATACTAACTTGTAGCAAGTATGCTCACTAGTTGAACACAAATGTAATGTAATAATGTTGTTGATATGTCACGTGTTATGTGATCATTCTATAAATGAGTTGATAATTATTTGATAATTATGTTACACATGAATGACGAGCCATGGGGCTATGCTACTTAAATTGTGTGTTTATCTACAGTGAAATAATCTTTTAGTATTTTTACATTATTTAAGCTGTTTTGTTTAGTGTTTATTCATGTTACAAAACAATGATTAACTTGTTTGCATGATTTTTTACATGACATGCTCTGCCCCTGTACCCCACATGGGGCCCTGTGGCCCCCATGACCCCCAGCTGAAATATTTAATTTCCTCTATTTCTAAACCCATTTCGTCTATTTTTTTCTAAACCTCACTGGGATCCTTGAAATACATGTAAATTTAATAAAAATGAAATCTATAGGAAAACAATAAAGAAATGGTGTACAATATAATGGCTGCCACTAAAGCACAACCGTGCACGTTTTCGGGACAAAATGTGCCGTTATACCAAATAGGGTACTTTATTGTACGGCATTTTTAAAAAGTGATGTTAAATAAGGCCTGCCACTGTATCAGATGCCGGATAGTTGGAACTAGTCTATATATGGGTGATTTAATTTAGGGAGCCAGCGCTACATGACTCGTGAAGTGTTTGCAAATTCAAGTTTTGCTAATTTTAATGGTGAGCTATTGCAATGATAATGTCGATATTTCTTTAGGATACTCCAGTGTGAACTACCAGACACAGGAGATGCGTTCACGCCTCTCCAAGACCGTAGAGCAGGTGCTCCGTGATGTCGTGGCGCTACCTTACTATCTGCACTTTATGGTCACTCGGTCTGCTGAACATCTGGCTCGCTTTTGGCTGGAGGCAGAGAGTTTCCGCTCCACCAGCTGGTCCCGTGTACGTGCTCATAGCCTGAACTCTGTGAAGCACAGCTCCCTGGCCGAGACTGCCTCTACCCTGGGCATTGAACCATCTTCGGACTCGCCGCCGGCTCTAGATGACTCACCAAACTTCGATGAAGGGGACTATGAGGACACTTTTACACCTCGGACGCCTTCCAGCCCGCAGGATGCTGTTTCCCATTGCGGGGCAGAGCGCAGAGGATCTCTTAATCACGAGGAAGGGTTGAGGCTAAGTCGACGCCCATCTACATCCTCGTCATCCTCCAGGATAGGAACGCCGGTTAAAGGCCAGGTGGCAAATACACTCCGTGAACTGTCCGACAGGCTTATGAAAAGTGAGTACTGAGTGATGCGTACATCGTTGGCTAATGAGAGTGCAGAGGTGGAGGGAAATAATCGATGGTGACTACCACTTAAAAACAATCACAGCCAGAGAGTGCAAACCTCCACCAAGCACAACACTTCCCCTCCATAGGAAGTATCATGAATCTCACAATTTTAAAGAATCCTTTAAACATTCTGGGATCCAGAATCCAGATCATCTCAAAACTCAACTGGAGTCCTTTTTTTTTTTTTTTTTTTTTTTTGGTCCAAAGCCCCGCCCCTTGTAAAAATTTCATGAGAATCCACATAACCTTTTCGTAAAGCTGCTAACAAGCAACCAAACATGCCAACCAAGAGTAAAACCTAAAGTCCTTCAAGGATCACAAGATGCTCATTCGGAAAGGTTAATGGACTTCCACCATTTCGGAGAGTGTTAGAACAGCTTCTCTCTTAGCAGCTAATGACTCTTTCTGTCCTCTGGGCTTTGATAATGGCAGTTGTTTGTGTTTGTTACAACAGACATAAGAAGTGCATGATCTGTAAAACAAACAATCAAACAAAAATTCTCAGGAGCTTTCATTGTGATGCACAGAATAAAGCTGCAGGAAAGGCAGTGAGGGGAACAAGTCAATTGAGCTAAAAGTCATGGCATTAACCTTGCAAGAAGAGGCAGATGCTATTAGCGTAGCACTCTTAAACAGTCAGTCCCTCAACGAATGAGCATAAAAACTAGCCAACTCTGAATCTACATTAGCACAGGGCTATAAACCGCAGCGTGAAATGTAGTTAAACTGCGCATCAGGCTCTCTCACGTGTCACCTTTGTTGGAATTGAAAGTCATTTTCCTTGTGGAGGAACGTTTTCCACTCAGCGTTTAATGGCTTTACAATGAAAACGGACATCATGTGGGCTCTACATAGTTTCAAGAACCTGACTTTGTTTTAAGTCATGTGCTTCCTCTGCACAACTGCAAAAAAAAAAGAAAAGTCATGATGGTGAAACCAATGATATTAGGTGTTCTCCTCAAATCAGACTGTTACGGTTGCCTGTGTCCGGTAGTTGTAATAAATGGAAGAGCCGGGTTGCTAGCGTCGCCAGTTAGCGCTGCACAAGTCACAACTACTTTTTTTTTTTTTTTTAACACCTCAACCAAGGCAATTATTAATTATTTTTGCGTGTTTGTTTTGTTTGTGGCATTTTTTATTAAGTAATAATCAAAATCTTTTACATTGTGAGATTTTCTGGAAGTGTTGCGTTTCCTTATGCCCAGCAGGAGGTGCTATACGCTTGATTGATTTAGCTTGGTGATTGTTTGCGCTCTTTGAGTGCTTGTAGTATTCCCCCCTTTTTTATCTGCAGTGTTTATTTATTTTCTAGAAATTTTTCCATATAAAATGTCCATGTAAATACTAATGATATACAGGGAAATATCTTGGCAGTAGTAGTAGCTTTGCCAATCAGAATGGACGTACGTTTATATGGATATCATGTAATCCCTCTCTCTCTCTTCCTGCACTGTAGGTATAGAACGGGACGCAGTAAGCATTTTTACTAAGTACGTGTCTCCAGACGCTTCTAGACCCATCCCGATCACTGAGCAGATACGAAACGATATTGTTGGTAAGACCAATGTGTCCGCGATGTACTTTTCCACCTCAATCCTGTACATGTATTTTTAATAAAGCATAATAAGACTGGTGTCTGCTATGAAAGGATTTTTTTACTGTGAAGGTAAAATGTCATTATCTGGTATTAAAATCCCCAAACAATTTTGGTTTCATAATTATTTTGTCAAAAGACTAATCATGACATTATTACATTTTGTGATTAATATTCTTTCATCATTATCATGCACTGATAGGATTATTATAATTATGCAATTATCTCCTCACCAGCTAAAATCTGTGGAGAGGACGGTCAGGTGGACCCAAACTGCTTTGTTATTGCGCAGTCAGTCGTGTTCACAATCATGGAGCAGCAGTAAGTTACTCCTTCTACTGCCATATCTTTCCAATCCAACCCCTCCAAAAATTATACAATACCCCCGAGTTAACTTTTCAAACTTGGACTGGATGTATAATTTCTCTGATTTGAAATGCATGCTGTGTTTAACTGTTTTGCTGCCATGTTTTTCTCTACTATGCCGATGCAGGATGCCGCATTTTATATACAGTACAGTGGTACCTCACTTTACGAAATTAATCCGTTCCAGCGCCTTTTTCGTAACCTTCATTTTTCGTAAGTTGAACCGCATTTTACATGTAAAACGCGTGATTCGTTCCAAGGCTCCCAATACTACCCCATAAACCCTTTAAAGATTACAAAAGTATGCCAATTTTGTATGAAATATGTGTTAAAAGTAAAAGAAAATTATTTTCCTTTTTTAAAAATCTTTAGAACCACCCATACGACGCTTTAAAGTCAGGGGGTTGCTGATCTGAAGAACCCCCACCCTCCTTCACAAGATCTTTAAATATTGCGGTTGCTTTTTCCTAAATAATTGCCTTCGTCACTGGATCTCCGTTTTTAATGCCTCCCTCTGCTTCAATACCGTCCCGATTGTAGAGGGGTTTCGGCCATACTCCTTTGTGATTTCACTCAACCGAATCCCACTTTTATATTTTTTTATCATCTTCTGTTTTACTTTTATTGATAACGGAGCCCACTTCTTCTTTTCAGTCTCACCGGGAATCACTTCCTTGGGGCTCATGATTCATAACGAAAAATAACGCTGCAATAAGCACACTCAAAAAAACCTCACAAACCAACAGTACAACTCTCCTTCACGCATGGGTGTCGAACAATGGGTCGAAGACACACGAAAAGCATTATGGGAACAGAACTGTATTATGGAGATTCAGCTCCCTCCTAGTCAATGGGAGGCTAGTGGGGCGGGGTGTTGGGAGACAACCAATGGGAAAGCAACTCGCACTTTGTTTGAATGGCGCATTTGAATTTTTAAAATGGCGCTTTTGTAACGTGAACTTGTTTCGTATATCCAGAGACAAAAATTTTAGGAAAATGCATTTTGTAACCTGAATTTTTTGTTTGGTGAGACTTTCGTAAAGTGAAGTACCACTGTATATGTTTTCACAACGCCCAATGAAATTTACTGTAACATTTACTAGTCTTTCTTTTTCATTGGGAATATTTATATGATGAGGTCGATTCTAACCAATCTACGGCTGTTGGTTATGCCACATATGGAAAACCATGACAACGGCTCACCACATTTCTCACATATGTACAGCAGAAGCACGACCGCGACTCTCCGCATTTCTTGAGTACACTGTCATGAAGCCAGTATAATGGCTCCCGCAGCGTAACAGTTCATGTTTTTATTCAAGATGCTGATGATTTATTAGTTATTTATCCGTCAGCTGACTTTTGCTGTCTTCTCCAGGCACTTTAGTGAGTTCTTGCGGAGCCATTATTTTTGCAAGTACCAGATTGAGGTCCTGACCAGCGGTTCTGTGTTCTTAGCAGACATCATGTTCTGTGAGTCAGCCCTGTTCTACTTTTCTGAGGTGAGGACCCATCATGTTTCAAACCAGCTGCTTCCTATTATTTGGTACAAATAAATTCAGACCTCTTCCCAGCACTTGGCAAGCATTATGTGTGTTTACACACACACACACACACACACACACACACAAATATATATAAAATGATGGGAAAGGTGCTGAGTATTTACAAAGATTTAATATAAAAAATACATGCAGGCAGAAAAGTTGAAGTGGTTTTTTATTAGTAAAAAGTGCTGAGTGAGTGTTTGCGGTAATACCTAGTTTTGTTGTGTGCAGTACATGGAGAAAGAGGAAGCAGTGAACACCCTCCAGTTCTGGCTGGCTGCCGATAACTTCCAGGTTCAGCTGGCTGCTAAAAAAGGACAATATGACGGACAGGAGGCACAAAATGACGCTATGATCCTTTACGACAAGTATGTTAGTCTAATTAACGAATTATATATTTAAGTATCAGTATGCATGAGGAATAAAACATGAGTAAATAACAGCTTGAAGAATTGTTTAATTGTTATTAGATCCTGCCCACATGGACAGGGTCTGTCTGTTTGTCTGTCCGTCACACTTCCTCGCTGAAGTTAGGGCTTTCAAACTTGGCAAGCGGGCTCACGACTATAAGTACGAGGATGAGTTGGGGTCTGAGTGTGTGAGTGACCTTGATCTACTTTTCAAGGTCACAGAGGCAAAACTAATACAGTGGTATGAAAAAGTATCTGAACCTTTTGGAATTTCTCACATTTCTGCATAAAATCACCATCAAATGTGATCTGATCTTTGTCAAAATCACACATGAAAAAAAACGGTGTCTTTCACACATGAAAAAACGGTGCCCCCCCCCCCCCCCCCCGGTGCCCCCCCCGCAGCAATAACTTCAACCAGACGCTTCCTGTAGCTGCAGATCAGTCTGGCACATCGATCAGGACTAATCTTGGCCCATTCTTCGTTACAAAACTGCTGTAGTTCAGTCAGATTCCTGGGATGTCTGGCATGAATCGCTGTCTTGAGGTCATGCCACAGCATCTCAATGGGGTTCAAGTCTGGACTTTGACTTGGCCACTCCAGAACGTGTATTTTGTTCTTCTGAAACCGTTCTGAAGTTGATTTACTTCTGTGTTTTGGATCATTGTCTTGTTGCACCATCCATCCTCTTTTTAGCTTCAACCATCTGACAGACAACCTCAGGTTTTCCTGCAAAACATCCTGATAAACTTTTGAATTCATTTTTCCATTAATGATTGCAAGTTGTCCAGGCCCCGAGGCAGCAAAACAGCCCCAAACCATGATGCACCCTCCACCACGCTTCACGGTGGGGATGAGGTGTTGATGTTGGTGAGCTGTTCCATTTTTCCTTCACACATGACGTTGTGTGTTCCTCCCGAACAATTCAACTTTGGTTTCATCAGTCCACAAAATATTTTACCAAAACTTCTGTGGAGTGTCCAAGTGCCTTTTTGCGAACATTAAACGAGCAACAATGTTTTTTTTAGACAGCAGTGGCTTCCTGCTTGGAGTCCTCCCATGAACACCATTCTTGGCCATTGTTTTACATATAGTTGATGTGTGCACAGAGATATTGGACTGTGCCAGTGATTTCTGTAAGTCTTTAGCAGACACTCTAGGGTTTTTTTTTTTTTTTTTTACCTCTCTGAGTATTCTGCGCTGAACTCTTGGAGTCATCTTTGGTGGACGGCCACTCCTTGGGAGAGAAGCAACAGTGCCAAACTCTCTCCGTTTGTAGACAACTTCTCCGACCGTCGATTGATGAACATCCAGACTTTTCGAGATGGTTTTGTATCCTTTCCCAGCTTTATACAAATCAACAATTCTTGATCGCAGGTCTTCAGACAGCTCTTTTGAGCGAGCCATGGTGCACATCAGACAATGCTTCTCATCAAGACAATTCTTACCAGGTGTGTGTTTTATAGTGGGCAGGGCAGCTTTAAGCCACTCATCAGTGATTGGGCACACACCTGACTTAAATTGTTTGGTAAAAATTGGTTTCAATTGCTCTTTCAGTCTCCTTAGGCAGAGGGTTCAGTTACTTATTCCTCCCCCTTCTGTCATTGTTTGCATGCTATCATCTTGTTGGACATTTAGCAACACAGCAAAATATTTTCCTGTTTTTTAAAGCACGGCGGAACAATCAAATGTGTTGTTACTGATGAACATTATCGACATTCCCCAGTGGCAGGGGGTCTTGAAATACCGTGTAAACTCACTTTTACAGGCAGTGAACGCCTCATTTTACCGTTACAGAGACTGATCGAATAAAATTGGTAAGTTTGATCTACCATTTTGCGACCAGTACACATGGGCGGTTACTAGACGTGAGATAACAAACACTTTGGGGAGGGTGGGGTGGGGCTTATTGGAGCAGGGTGCTTATTATGTCGAATACGGTAAATAAATTATATGCCGGCTGGGGCTTTCAAACCTGCACTGCTTGTTCTATATTGGTGTATTATGTGTATTATATGGTCCTTTCGGAGCGTCTGGAACCTTCTGGGGGGGGTTTTTCCCGTTGGATTCTGTGTTGGGTCGTAAACAAACATGAATGAGATGAATACTTTTTTCAGGCTGCTGTGAAATTAATGTGGTTGCCTGTTCGCAGGTATTTTTCACTCCAAGCTACAAATCCGTTGGGGTTTGGCGACACAGTACGGATGGAGATCGAGTCGAATATTTGTCGAGAGGGCGGCCCACTCCCAGACTGCTTTACCACTCCACTACGCCAGGCCTGGACCACCATGGAGCGGGTCAGTCAGTAAAATTTGCCCTGCTTTATTTTAAATAAAAATTAAATGGTCCGATCAATTGCTAACTGAATGGCTGGCCAGCTTGCTAAGCTAGATGATTTCCAGCATTTTCCATTGAGATACTTTTCTGATTCACAATGTCAACGTGTGTACCTGTTTTAGACACATTTGTTCCTGTCTGTTATAAACCCCAGGTCTACCTGCCAGGCTTCCTGTCCAGTGATCTTTACTACAAATACTTGAGTGACCTCATCAATTCTGTCCAGGCGGATGAGTTCATCGCGGGAAACTTGGCGGCGTCGGGTCAAGGCGTGACCATGGACAGCGAACGCGGTTCCTCCGCCTCGGAAGGGTCGCAGGCGCAGGTGACCTTTCAGCCGCACGCTTGATCAGTTCCCTACACTCTGCTCTCATTGGCTGGCCTTGGCTTATGGCATTTTGGTATGCCGTGATATTTTCATCTTGGCCTTGTGTAAATGTTACGAGGTTCCGAGGAGTCGTTGTTAGGAGTAACATGGGACTGCAGACGTACGTGTTGAGGTGCACAGTATTTTACCATTATGTCAAAATTATATTATGGAAAAGTCATTAAAGCTCTGCTCCCATGATGCTCTTGCCTCCACATCCAGTTAATAACTAGGGGAAGAAGTGGCCACCAAGGTAATTTAACTTAAAAGTAGACAAACTATGTTGATCCATGCATTTATCATCTGATAATGAAGCGCATCATACTTTTACATTCTGTGATGTTCACTAATTGTAAAAAAAAAAAAAAAAAAAAATACATTTTTGGGAATCAACAGGGCTCCAAAAAAGTGGCTGTGAAAATCCTGAAGAACTTTGATGAAGCCATAACGGTGGACATCGCCAGTCTGGACCCTGAGTCTCTGTATCAGAGACCATACGCTGGGTGAGTACCAGCGTCCGAGTTTCTGCTTGATTACCCACTCAGGCGTTTCTTTATTTTTTTTGGTGAATATTACATTGTGATTACAAGCGTGTTACTGTGACCTGCGTGGAATTGTGTAAAAAGCGGACAGGCGTGATGAGAGTCTGATGTCGTCATTAAGGTATACTGTCTGCTCTTCTGTTCAGAAGAATGACCTTTGGGAAAGTCAACGAGTTGGGACAGTTTATTCGGGAAGCCGAGCCAGAACCGGATGTCAAGAAATCCAAGGGTAAGAATATCGCACCGTTCACCGTCGTCATCGAAACCCTGAACTGACAATGCGGTGTTTGTCTTCCACGGAGCCGCCTTCATTAACAATAAGCGTCTGTCTGTCAGCGAGTGTTTCTCATCCTGTCTGTCTGCTTGTTTTGTCTGATGCACGCACCGGCATGCGCACGACGCGGGTGAATCGGCTCTCGATTCGCGCTGAAGTGCTCTTCAGATATAGGTTTGAGTGACTTGAAGTGTGGGTTGCCATGGTGATGAGAAGACTTTGGTTTGGTGTGATTGCAATGAAGAGCAGGAGATGAAAGGAGAAATCATTCTCGCTCTCTATCACTGTCTCTCTCGCTCGTGCTCTCTCCCTTTCCTGCTGTCTCTATCTTGCTGTCGCACCCTTTCTCGCTGGCTCATGATCTACCTCTTGATTTCCTTCTCTCTTTCTTGCAGTCTCACATGCTCAGTCTTGCTTTCTCACTCTCTCTACCTCTTTCTGTCTTACCCTCTTTATTCCTGTCTCACCCTTTCTTTCTTGCTGTCTCTCTGCTTTTTGCTGTCTCACCACCTTGTTCTTTTTGTCTCACTCTCTTTCTTGCTGTTTCTCTCTCACTGTCTCGACCTCTTCCTGTCTTACACGCTTGTTCTTGTTGTCTCTCTCTCTCTCTCTCTCTCTCTCTCTCTCTCTCTCTCTTTCACTATTTCTACCTCTTGCTGTCTCACCCTCTCATTCTTGCTGTCTCACTCTCTCTTCACATTTACATTTACAGCATTTAGCAGACGCTCTGATCCAGAGTGACTTACAGAAGCTTTAAAGTCTCCATCAGTGAATATGTTCCTGCACTGGTTTGTTAGAACGCAGACTAAGTATTCCATCAGTCAAACTCAGATGGTAGGTGTTGTGTATCTGTGTGTGTGTGTGTGTGTGCACGTGTGTGTGCGCGCGCGTGTGTGTCTACATGTGTGGTGTGTGTTTGTATCCAGCATAGTGCGTAATCTAAGTGCTGCTGTCCAGATGTTCAGAGGAAGTTCATTCCACCACCTTGGAGCCAGAACAGAGAAGAGTTTAGATGATCTTCCTTTCTCTCTCTCTCTCTCTCTCTCTCTCACCTTTGCATTCTATGTGTGTGTGTGTTAGTTATTTCACACACTTGTGTTCCTTGTCAAATTTCCGTGCTCTGGATAACAGTTTCTGAGATTGACTCGATGTAATGTCGAACCATCGAAGCGCAGCGCAGCCACTCGGGTATTTTTTCCATCTGTCTGGTACACAATCAGAGTTCACTGCTTCCGATCCTGCAGTGAATTCACACCGGATTCAGACGCCATAAGAGAACCAAGTGCAGCTCAAACCCTTCACTAACACCCTGTCTGTGTCTCTCTCCCTCCCTCCCTCTCTCTCTCTTCCAGGTTCAATGTTTTCTCAAGCAATGAAGAAATGGGTGCAAGGAAACACAGATGAGGTGGGTGGGTTCAAAGTAAACAAATGAAATCTAAATTTCAAGAAACCAGGATTGTTGTTTATCAGGTGTATTCTGGGGTTCGGTGACCCCGCGTTTTAGGCTCAGGAGGAAATGGCGTGGAAGATTGCCAAGATGATCGTTAACGACGTCATGCAGCAAGGACAACAGGAGAACCCACTACCAAGCTCCGGTCAGGTATAGGAAATGGACAGGGACGTCTTTATATGGGCTTTGTTTAACTTTGTTATTAATCATGGGTCTGTGCTGGCTTTTAGCTCTGACTTTGCGCTGATGAAGAGGGAAGACTCGTTCGCTCTGCTCTCCGCCTCCTCGCTGCTGGCACCCCAGCCAGAAATCGGAGATAAAGTGGCACGTGACATTTCCACCAGTGGTGACTTGAGTCAAAATGAAGCTGAAACAAGGTGTTCGTGAAGTTCCACAAGCTGTGTGTGTGTGTGTGTGTGTGTGTGTGTGTGTGTGTGTGTGTGTGTGAGAATGAGGCAGGAAAATGTGTGTTTGTCTACTTGGGGGTCATGTGACCAATATTTCAAGCTTTATAAAGACTTTCTTTTAAGCGAAGAAAAAGAGCCCTCATAATAAAAAAAGAAAAGAAGCTTGAACGGAACGAGATGCGCAGAAGAGTTTGCACTTCCAGAACAAAATCCTAGCCAGACAGCCAGATGAGATGAACACGGAGACCGAGTGAGTCTGCGGTGTTGTGCTGTTACTTTAAGATCCTGAACAAAGTCCCTATAAAGCCAGGCTTACTCCGGCCGGGGATCCTGCTCCTTTTTTCCCCCCCCGAGTTTCCCTCCCTCCTCTTTCTCTCTCTCTTTTTTTTTTTTTTTTTTTTTAAGGACGGCTACAGAGAGCTGTGTCTCTTTAAAGATTTTTTTTTTTTTTTTTTTTTTTTTTTACAGTGCAATCCCTGTCAGCTCTGTCCAGTTTTATTCGCAGGCGATGTGCGTATTGCGTCCCTGCTGCCCTCTGACGGCGGGATTCGAGCTCGAACGGACCAACATGTTGTTACAGTTTCACTCAATTTCAACCGGCGTATAATCTCAACTCTTCTTCTGCATATCGCCTCCAGGATCAGCTCTACTCTGTAGTCTTAGTCCACCATGGACAAAGTGCTTGTGCAATGTAAAAAAAAAAAAAAAAAAACCCTGACCCCGTATCTCCATTCAGTGATGATGATGACAACGTAGATTTCTGGTTTCGATTAATGTGCTTTTTATTTTTATTTTTTTTTTTTACTTTCTCTCCTTTTTTTTTTTATTTTTATTTTTATTTTTTTTAATCGAGTTGTCAAATGTGTGTGTCCAAGCGAATTCAGTGATGTCCGTTTTCTTTGGGAACGGCACACTCTTGAACACGCGACGATACTGCTTCGGACCTCGTCAAGAAGAACCAGAAACAGGTGGACTTTTTGGTACTATGTACCATTATTATGTTTTCCGACATGTATGTGTACTTTAATCTATAATATATTTAAATTGTGTTTGGTTGAAATACATATATTATTGAAATGTCTCTGTCTTTGATTTCTGATTCGCCTCCATTATTAAGACCACCTGTACCATTCGTTCAGGGAGTTAATCAGTCAGCCAATCGGATAGCTTCAAGAGCTGTGAGGATGGAGAAGAAACATCACCTGTTGGATGTCCTGTGTCTTCTGAAAGCTTTTCTGCCCAGCATGTTTGTGAAGAGTCGTTAATGGAGTAACCGTTCCTTTCCTGTCAACTCAAACTGGTTTTATCTATTCATGGTTTGAGATTGCTATTAGGTCAGTGGTGGCCCAACGGTTCAGGCACCGTGTTCCTGATTAGAAGGTCAGAGGTTGAAGCTTTTGTACCATTATGCTGCCACTGTTGGGCCTCTTAGTACGGCCCTTAACTCAACTGTTCAGAGTTAAAATTTACTTTGCTCTGGATAAGGGTGTCTGCCATTGGCATCTTTCCTTTTCATACTGTCAAGGTGTTTCCACCCAAAAAACGGATGCTGTCTGGTCCTCATTTTGTTTTCTTTTTTGTTTATTTTTTTTTTTCTTCACCATGAGTGCTGTGTGTGAGATTCCCAGGAGACCACTGGTGTCTAAAATAATCAGCCTGACTGGTGCCAGCAAACAAAAGTTTTGGCCATCTGCTGATTGGTTAACTCCCAACAAACTTTTTTTATTTATACACAGAAGTTTGATAAGTGCCTTGTAACTAACACAAGTGGAAAAATCTGGAAAACAGCATGCAACATCAGGAAATCTAGACGTGATGAATTTTTGTCATCATCAGAGCTCATCCTTGGTGGATAAGCGATAAAAATATAAATGTCCGCTAGAGGGCAGTGGCAACCTTTCAATTTCTCTACCGAACAAGCAAACAACTGAAAGCGACCACTCAGAGATAGCAGCTCTCATTATTCAGTAGTTGCAGTAATTAATTGCCACTGTTGTTCAGGTCTAAGAACAGAAAAGCAATTGCACCTCAATATCGTTGCAGTGACAATTACCATGTTATGACTTTGACATTGTATTCCTCTCATCATTGGTTGTGTCCCAAGTCATGCAGTACAAGTACTACCACTAGGCAAGGTTGGGGGATGGGGTGGTGCAGTGTTTAGCATGTCCACCTCACAGCAAGAAGGCCTGGGTTTGATTCTCAGGGTTCTGGGTGGAGTTTGCATGTTCTCCTGGTGCTTGCATGGGCTTCCTCCAGGAATTCCAATTTCCTGCCACAGTCCAAAAAAGTGCATGATGGTCGAATTTGCTGTTTCAGATCATCTCTAGGTGTGAATAGTACTAACCCTGGAATGATCTGGAGGGTTGTTCATGGTGTACCTCACCTTCACCAGAGTCAGCTGGGATGGAAGCCAACCACACCATGACCCTAATTAGGATTAGACATCTTCAAAAAAAAAAAAAAAAATTTAACAAATGAATGAACGGCTGAGGAACGTCCAACACAAAATAAGCAATAATGGTTGAGGCACCACTTTTTAAATACCGTATGCACTTCTTAAATGGTCGAGTTGATTATTTTATGAGGATAACAAACCTCCCGAGTAGACAATCACTCTACAGGAGCAGCTTGCTGATAGTGGCAAGGAAAAACTTTTGAGATATCATGAAGGATCCAGACTTGAAAGAGAACCCTGAGAGACTTCTGATATCATTTCTTCCAGCTAAATTTGTTGAAGAGGTGATCGAGAAGAGTCCTGGGATGTGCAAAGGGTAGACTTTGATTGCACGAGCACTTCAGAGATACCAGGAAAGGTGAGAAATAGGTCTTCGATTAAAATAAAATCTTCGCCTTTGTTTCTGGAGTTACAGCTTTCTGCACGTTTTATTTCTGACCAAGCTTGAACACCTCAAGAAGTTCTTAAAGGTGATCATCAGATGGTCAGGAAAATCTGATTGACGGCCTGATCACGCGACAGGTGCAATGGTACAGATTTTTTAAAGCAAGTTTTGAGATTCACATCAAGATGTTTTGTGACTCTTCATGCAAGCAAATATTTTGCGGCTGAAATACGCATATCGCAAAACGATCTCGCAGCAATTTTTTTTTTTTTTTTTTTTCCCAACCGATTTCTGAGTCCTTTGCGGTTGGACTGCAAATTGTGGAAGGAAAAAAAAAAAAAAAACAGCCTCCCAAATCTTATATTTTTGTTCTCAAACCATTCGGGCTTTATTAGCGCTAACAGAATACGAACAATGACAAAATGTACGGAATATGGCGAATGCTGGCAAATCTCAAACTTTCGTGTGGAAGTCTACAACTTGTCGCTTTTCTTTACAAACAAAACCGAAATAATTTGCGAAGAAAAATCGACAGTCTCTTGCGCGGACTGTCTCAAACTCTTTGCTCACATGTGCGGACTGAGAAGGGTTTGAGACCACAGTACCCTGTATCAGTCTATCAGAGGCT
Organism: Plotosus lineatus; assembly: GCA_024760905.1. Lineage (NCBI taxonomy): Eukaryota > Metazoa > Chordata > Actinopteri > Siluriformes > Plotosidae > Plotosus > Plotosus lineatus. The sequence continues at coordinate 38,942,787 of CM045740.1, read as the reverse complement.
TGTTTTGCAGACAAATTTTTGAATGCGTTTGGGAAGTTTTTTTTGTTCGCGATAAGTTCGTAAACCAGGCGACAAAAAAATGTAATGGCGCGAAACAAATTCGACAACGAAAAGCGACCAGTTACGAATTGCCATTAGTCGCTTTTCCATCGCACCTCTATTGTGCCAAGCACCAGACATAGGGTTTGAGCCTGTCTTCAGGTCTCCAGGAACAGGGTTTGGAGACCAATACTTTATGGTACCCATGTCGGTAGGAGATGAGTCACAATTGGAGAAGTGGAGCATCACATTGACATATTACGCAATTCTCTATACAATAGTGGAAACGAACCCATGATATCATTGTGATGAGACATGATGGACTCATCCGGCTGGTGTTTGGAGTCAGACGTTGTGCGCTAGTATGCGGCTTGGAGTGTGGCCATTGAACACGTCTCGAGGCGACGCCCACCGGCAGCTGACGCGCGCGTAAAGCGGCGCGCACACGCGACTGGAGACGAGCTCAGTGTTTACACGCCCATGTGACAGCAGGGCAGGCTCTCCGCTCTGGACCGAGCTCGTCTTCGCGCGCTGGATCCTGGGAGTCGCGCATGCTGGGATTTACTCCACTGCCGTTGGCGTGAACTTGGTAACGCGCGCGTCCTTCTTTCCACGTTTTCCAAAAAAAAAAAAAAAAAAAGAGTCCAGGTATGTTTGAATCCATGCACAGTGCGCGCGCTCCACATGCATGTACTGCTTGAGTGGGACCGGAAAGAAGTCGCGGTCGGCACCGGCACCGGCACCGGAACCATGTTCAGCTGTGTGGGCTGCTTCTGGCTGCTGCTGTCCGCCGCGCTCGTTGCGCTCTGCAGCTTCAGCTTCATCTCTCCGGCGTGGATCGTGAAGGAGCAACAGCACGGAAGGGGCGGCCACTCGGTCAGCTTCGGCCTGCTCTGGCACTGTTCCGAGTCTCTGGATCACATGTACGCGTGCTACGCGTTCAGCAGAATCGGGAGGTTCGCCGAGATCCCCTCCAGCTCCTGGCAGGTAATGCTCTCACCACTGCGTGTCCATCTCACACGTCATTAATTGCACCCGTATTCAGGGGGTGATCAAACCTGAGCTTTGAGAGCTCCACATGTTCCCAAGTCCACGCCTGGTCCTGCACATCTCATGGCTTTCCCTGTCCCCGATACACGTGATTTAACCAGCTGATTAACAGCTTTTTAATTATTTGAGCAAGAAAATCATCAAAATTTGCAGGATCACATCTCCAGAACCAGGGTTGGGAACCTTTCCTCTCAGGTACGAATCCTTTCTAGATTTGTTTGGGGATGGATGTTCATGTTCTCCTGTCATGATGAGAGTAGGAATAATAATAATAATAATCAGTTGTAGTGGAAGAATAAGGTGATTTCACCCCAACAACAATAATAAAAATTTTCACCCAAGGGTGGGCAACATGGCCAAAACTCACCTATTGTACTTTCACAATACCTGCCATTGCCATTGTGTGGTGTCCATCAACCCGTCCAACCATTATCCATCACATACTGCTTATTCATCTGTGGTGGAGGAAACTGAAGCCGATCCCACATCCTGAACAAATCGTCAGGCTCTTGCAGGACCAACGCAGACAAAAACAACAATTCAGTCGTTCATACCTACAGGAGTGTAGTCAGGCGACCCAATATGGATGGGTTTTGACCGTTGGAAGCAAATTGGACAAACTGTGCAGTGAACATGGACACTCCACACAGAAAGACATGGAGACAAAGAAATGTCCTTGAGAAGCCTGGGACTTGAACCCAGGACCTGGGTTGTAATTGTAGACGTAGATTTAGGGTCCCTAAAGAGTCAACCAAAAGCAGTGAACTGAAGGGTGGAAGAAACTCCAAGCGAAAAAACCCATTGTCTTTTTTTTTTATTGAATGAAGAGTCGTGGGATGAACCCAGCATGCTGTTCATGAATACAGTTCTGAAAATGCAGGTGAGCTTCTTATGGGATGTCCCATAAAATAGGCAGAGTACTCCGTGTCCATCTGTCATGAAGTCCTGCCAGTGTATCACGTAACCTGCACAATCTTTGAGAGCTCCATGACCTCCCTGGTACATCCCACCCTCCGAGCTTTCCGCATTGATTCTGGTTCTCACCTGAAACTTTGCTCAGAAACTGAAGAAAGATCGAAAGGAAAAGACGAACTAAAGTGAGCCATATCAAAAGCACCTCATCATTAATCACATGTATAAACGCTGAGGACGAGGTGACTCCGGCTGCTGCAACTCCAGAGTTTGACTCTAAAGTTGAAACCAGAGCTACAAACACTACTGACTGTGTATTATCCCTCGTTACTGAGATGGTACCCTTAAGGGTAAATCTATTGTTCCTTTTTATGGATCTTTCACCAGTAGGTCTTTAAACTTGTCTAAGATTATGTAATCATACCCAGAGGAGCACTTTAAATCAGTTCTAATGCTGCACTACATCCACTTTCCCTGAGAACCGACAGCAATAAACCCATGAAACGCACTATACAGATACAGCAGATCGTACAGTATCTCCCGAGAGGGAAGAATTACACAGAATGAAGGTATTTACCAGTGAGCAGGTGAATGCAGGACTTATTTTTAGTACAAAATAACCTGTTCTACAAGTTGCTTTTTAAAATGAGTCACCAGTTATCACGTGGCTGCTGTATCATATGGTATCGCATGAACAACAGCTGGCAATGGTGGCCTAATGTCAGCAGCTGGAGCCCAATCATTTTGGGACCGAAAGGTTGCTGATTGGATTCCAGAACCAGCACAGAAAAATGTGTGGTGGTTGGGAAGTGAGCAGCACCTTCATTTCATCCACCTTCATGGTTGAAGTGCCCTTGAGCAAGGTGCCTCACCCTTAACCGATCTCCAGGTGCCCGTGTGTGTGTGTGTGTGTGTGTGTGTGTGTGTGGGGGGGGTGCTTACTTTGGATGGGTTAAATGCAGAGGCAAACATTCCCTTGTGGTATTAATACAATACGTCAGTGCTTCTCAAAGAGTGGGGTGCGTACCCCTCGGGAGGGCGCGGTATGATGCCAGGGGGTTGCGGATGGAGTGCGTCTGACCCTGGGGAACATGCTTTTCTGGAATTCATCATTTTCTGTAACTGCTTAATCCTCATTAGGGTCGCGGGGAGGCTGGTGCCCATCCCAACCGACTACGAGCAAGCTCAGAGTACACCCTGGAGAGCTCACCAGACCATCACAGAGCAGAAACACGCTGACGGCTTTACTCTTGTCGAAAGTCAGCAATGGTTCTTTTACATGCCTCACACCATAGACAGTGAGAGACATGGCTGGCCTTTGATAACCCAGTTAGCTGCACTGTAGAGGGACAGTGACAACCTTGTGGAGAGTGGGACTCGAACCCTCAGTGATCCGGCGCCCCTTTTCTGGAATTGTGTATGACATTAAGTGTAGTTGCACCTCCACTCCACTAGTTTGCAGTGGCGCGCTCATTGTCGTGCTGTGGTGTAGCGGTTTTTTTTTTTTTTTTTTGCACGAGCAAATGATGTGATGTGCAGTAAACAACCGCTCAAGAAACACCACAGAAAATTTTCGAACAGGAACGAAGAGAAAGGTGGAGAGAGACGGAGATATTAAGACATAAGTAAGTTGAATGAAGTTAAATAAGGATTTTTTTTTTCAATTTCAGGCACATTGGTGCACTTTAAATCTTTTCTATTACAGATAAAAAAAGAACTACGTTAACACAGTTCTTATTTATTGTAAATGGAACTATATTTCTTTCTTGTTTTGTTTTTAATCTTAATCCAGAGGTGTACTAATCATTTTATAGACAAATAATACTATTTATAGTCGCTCGCGGGTGTGTGTGTGTGTGTGTGTGTGTGTGTGTGTGTATATATATTATATTCCTTGGGGGGGCGCCACAGAAAATATTTGAGAGGCAGATATACAGTACTGTACATGTGTGTGTATACTGTATGTATTCAAGTGTGTGTATTTTGTAAGATAAGATACAGCTTTATTAATCTCACAATGGAGAAATTCACTGTTACAGGCTCTTGAGGTATCATCAGTAGGGGGTGCAAAAATAGATACAAACATACACACATACATATATATTATATAAGTAAATAAATAAATAGATACATAAATAGTATAAATTAATAAACAAGAAAAGAAAAGAAGGGAATGACTTTATAGACTGGCCTATATTAAAGTGTATATGTATCTGAGTGCAGAGTAGATGGGTTGATATGGTTCACAGTGGGGTAGATGTGGTTGATTAAAGTGCACAGGGGTTTTTATTGCACATAACCGGTATTTTCACAGACAGTTACAAAGTGGCGTTGTACAGTCTGACAGCGGTGGGAATGAACGACCTGCGGTAGCGCTCCTTCCTGCACTGAGGATGTCTCAGTCGTCCACTGAAGGAGCTACTCAGCTTCTCTACAGTCTGGTGCAGTGGGTGAGAGCTGTTGTCCATGATGGATGTGAGCTTTGCTACCATCCTCCTCTCACTCACCTCCTCCACAGAGTCCAGTGGGCAGCCGAGGACAGAGCTGGCCCTCCTAACCAGCTTGTTCAGTCTCTTTCTGTCCCGCTCTGTGCTGCCCGGGGCCCAGCAGATGGCAGCGTAGAGGATTGCAGAGGCTACCACAGAGTCATAAAAAGTCCTGGGCAGAGGTCTGCATACTCCAAAGGACCCGAGTCTCCTCAGAAGGTGGAAGCGACTCTGGCCCTTCTTGTACAGGGCGTTGGTGTTGTGGGACCAGTCCAGTTTATTGTTAAAGTGAACGCCCAGGTATTTGAAACTGTCCACTGTCTCAATGTCCTGTCCCTGGACGTTCACTAGTGAGTGTGTGTGTGTGTGTGTTCGAGTGCTTCTTCTGAAGTCGACCACCATCTCCTTCATCTTCCTGGTGTTCAAGCACAGGTGGTTGCACTCACACCAGTCCACGAAGTCAACGATGACCGACCGGTACTCCAGCTGGTTCCCCTCTGACACACGGCCCACGATGGCGGAGTCGTCCGAGAACTTCTGGAGGTGGCAGCTGTCTGTGCTATAGCTGAAGTCCGAGGTATAAATGTTGAAAAGGAAGGGTGAGAGGACGGTGCCCTGCGGTGCCCCTGTGCTGCAGACTGCCACCTTTGACTTGCAGCCGCACGTACTGTGGACGGTTAGTAAGGTAGTCGGTGATCCAGGCAGCAAGATGCCCGTCCACTCCCACGTCCTCCAGCTTCCCCCGCAGAAGCGCTGGCCTGATGGTGTTGAAGGCGCTGGAGAAGTCAAAGAACATGACCCTCACAGCGCTGCCAGCGATTTCCAGGTGGGTGAGTGCCCGCTGCAGAAGGTAGATGACGGCGTCTTCTACCCCGATGTTGGGCCTGTAGGCAAACTGCAGCGGATCTAGGGTGGGGCTCACCATAGAGCGAAGGTGTATGAGGAGGAGCCTTTCCATGGTCTTCATAAGGTGGGAGGTCAGGGCGACAGGTCTGTAGTGGGCTGGTTCCTTCGCTTGAGCTGTTTTGGGAACCGGAACCACACAGGAGGTCTTCCACAGGACGGGAACCTTCTCCAGGCTGAGGCTCAGGTTGTACAGGTAGCATAGTACCTCACAGAGCTGGTCTGCACAGGTCCTCAGCAGCCTGGGACTGATGCCATCTGGTCCTTCAGATTTCCTCTGATTTAGTAGCCTCAGCTGTCTCCTCACCTGGTCTGATGTGAGGGAGAGGGGGGGCTGGGGTGGGTTGCAGAGGGGGGGGGGGGATGTGTCTGGCTGTAGCAGTCAAGTGAAGTTTGCCTGGGGAGGGGGGAGGTGTCTGCTGGTCTGGAGACCTGTGAAAACCTGTTGGAGTAACAGTTCATCCACCCAGCGCTGGTTTTAATTAAAACAATGCAATGTTATGAAGTTATATTTGCAAATGTATAGTAAATGCGAACATTCAAATGGTTTATAAAGTTGGCAGAAAACTGCTGTAAGAGAATAAACTTGTATAAAAGTAAAAATATGACTGGGCCTGCTGGTCGGGGAATGTAAACAATCATGTAGTCAGTTAATGCAAACCCATACAGTCAATGATCTTTGTGCAGTCAATCATGTCATGATAAAGAGATCATCAGTTTGAATCCCTGTTAGACCTAGACTGTGCTAAGAACCTTAACCTCAAGTGTGCCTCAGTTCACCTGGTATAAATGGGTACCAGTAAAAATACTGGGACGGTTACCTGTGATGGACTCGCGTCCCACCAGGAAGAGTTGAACTCTGAAATGCTACATAAACCAGGATCAGCTCCGGCTCTGTAAAAGCCCAACAGACTTTACTTCCAATCATCCAATGGCCCATCCATCTGCTAGTGTGTAAGTTGGAGACAATCCAAGCAGACTTTGGGCAAGAGGTGAAGTAAACCCAGAGTACGGAACCAATCAATTTCAGTAATTTGCCAACATTCTTCTTTTTTTTTTTTTACATTTATCTGTTTATACAGTTGCTACAGCTAATGTTGTGGAATGTGTTTTAAGGTCAGTTCCTGCTATCATCTACATAGCAGCACTCATTCTGCTGTAACCGTCTCTCAAATTCAATAAGACTAATGCAGAATAAAAAGAATGCAGTGTTTTTCCGTTATTGAACTTCAAACTTGAAGCAAGAGCTTTATCTGTAATCTGTTTGAAAGCTCTGAGCATTAAATAAAGGTCTTGTTACAGAATGTTTCTCCCTATCACTACATTTTTCTTTGCAATACTTTGCATTTAAATTCATAGCACAGTAGAACATATACTGTAGTTAATACAGCAATGAGAGGGACACTTATAGAGTGCAAGGTACTTCCACTAGGTACAAATGGAGTACAGTGGAACCTTGGTGTTCGACCGACTCGTTAGTCAAACAAATCGGACTTTGATAAAAAAAAATATGAGGAAAATCTGGCTTGATGTTCGAACAAATGATCAGAGTTCAAACAGAGCAGAGCCGAGTATGTTGAATGCTGCTCAGTGTTCAGTACTCTGAACAGCCAATGAGAGGGAGTTTCGTACTGCGTATTGTTCTTATTCATTACATTACGGCTACTTTAACCCTTATCCCTGAGTCCTACGAAAAGTAGCAGTAATTCTACTGGAAAGGAAAAGAAAAAAGTCGTGAGAACATGAAGAATCAATAGCGAGACAGAGAAGGGAAAATCCCCCCCACACACCCCGTTAAAGCAATAACCGTACAACTGTATTGACGGAAGTATTCAACCATATCTTCGGAATGAATTTTTTGACCACCGAAGTTCCACTGTATTATAACTTGGTTGAGTGTAAATGAAATGTCTCCTCCTTGGTGGGAATCGGATAAATTTTTTGATTCATATTAATGATGAGATTTTTTTTCCCAACATGATCCCATACATAGATCATCTAAAATTGAATGGGTTCTTTTCTGGCCAAGGACCCACCAATCTGCCAAGTTTACTGAAAAATCAGTGAGTAGTTTTTATATAATCATGCTCTTCTTCTTTTCCTTTCGGCTGTTCCCTTCAGGGGTCGCCACAGCAAATCATCTGCCTCCATCTCACCCTTTCCTCTGTAACTTCTTCTCGTACACCAACGACCTTCATGTCCTCCTTCACCACATCCATAAATCTCTCTTTTTTTTTTTTTTTTTTTTGGTCCTCCTCTTGGCTTCAGCCTGGTAGTTCCAACCTCAGCATCCTACTACCAATATACTAGTCCTTCTAAAAAAATTAGAAGATTGTGATAAAGTTCATTATTTTCTGTAATGTACTGATAAAAATTAAACTTTCATATATTTTAGATTCATTGCACACCAACTGAAATATTTCGGGTCTTTTATTGTTTTAATACTGATGATTTTGGCATACAGCTCATGAAACCCCAAAATTCCTATCTCAAAAAATTAGCATATCATGAAAGGGTACTCTAAATGAGCTATTATCCGAATCAAAGAATTAACTCCAAACACCTGCAAAAGATTCCGGAGTGCTTTTAAAAACTCCTAGCCTGGTTCATTACTCAAAACCGCAATCATGGGTAAGACTGCCGACCTGACTGCTGTCCAGAAGGCCATCATTGACACACTCAAGCAAGAGGGTAAGATACAGAAAGAAATCTCTGAGCGAATAGGCTGTTCCCAGAGTGCTGTATCAAGGAACCTCAGTGGGATGTCTGTGGGAAGGAAAAAGTGTGGAGGAGGGCCGATTCCAGACCTTGGGGGACCTGTGGAAGCAGTGGACTGAGTCTGGAGTAGAAACATCCAGAGCCACCGTGCACAGGCGTGTGCAGGAAATGGGCTACAGGTGCCGCATTCCCCAGGTCAAGCTACTTTTGAAGCAGAAACAGCGGCAGAAGCGGCAGCACCTGGGCTACAGAGAAGCAGCACTGGACTGTTGCTCAGTGGTCCAAAGTACTTTTTTTGGATGAAAGCAAATTTTGCATGTCATTCGGAAATCAAGGTACCAGAGTCTGGAGGAAGACTGGGGAGACGGAAATACCAAAATGCCTGAAGTCCAGTGTCAAGTACCCACAGTCAGTGATGGTCTGGGGTGGCATGTCAGCTGCTGGTGTTGGTCCACTGTGTTTTAACAAGGGCAGGGTCAATGCAGCTAGCTATCAGGAGATTTTGGAGCACTTCATGCTTCCATCTGCTGAAAAGCTTTATGGAGATGAAGATTTCATTTTTCAGCACGACCTGGCACCTGCTCACAGTGCCAAAACCACTGCTAAATGGTTTACTGACCATGGTATTACTGGGCTCAATTGGCCTGCCAACTCTCCTGTCCTGAACCCCATAGAGAATCTGTGGGATATTGTGAAGAGAAAGTTGAGAGACACCAGACCCAACACTGTGGTTGGGCTTAAGGCCGCTATCGAAGCATCCTGGGCCTCCGTAACGCCTCAGCAGTGCCACAGGCTGATTGCCTCCATGCCACGCCGCACTGAAGCAGTCATTTCTGCAAAAGGATTCCCGACCAAGTATTGAGTGCATAACTGAACATAATTATTTGAAGGTGGACTTTTTTGTATTAAAAGCACTTTTTTTATTGGTTGGATGAAATATGCAAATTTTTTGAGATAGGAATTTTGGGTTTTCATGAGCTGTATGCCAAAATCATCAGTATTAAAGCAATAAAAGACCTGAAATATTTCAGTTGGTGTGCAATGAATCTAAAATATATGAAAGTTTAATTTTTATCAGTCCATTACAGAAAATAATTAACTTTATCACACTATGCTAATTTTTTGAGAAGGACTAGTAGTCACTATCCCTTCTTTGCATATGTCCAAACCATCTCAATCTAGCATCTCTAACTTTGTCTCCCATACCTCTAACATGTGCTGTCCCGCTGATGTACTCATTCCTGATCCTATTCATCTTCGTTACTCCCAAAGAGAGCCTCAACATTTTCATCTGTGCTACCTCCAGCTCTGCCTCCTGTCTTTTCCTCAGTGCCACTGTTTCTAAACCTCCTCAGTACCACTGTTTCTAATGCTAAAAGCGAAAAAAATTCCTTGAGTAAAGGCTTTTTATAAATTTTTGGATTTGGATCGTGAGCTGGATCTGCTCCAAACTGCTACGGGTTCTTGCCAGGCCCTCCACCAAGTTTGATGAAAACCGGTTGTGTAGTTTTTGCATAATAATGCAGACAAACAAACAGATGCTGATAAATGCATAACTTCTGCTGCTAAACTGCAGACCGAATAAGAACTGTAACTAATATCCAAGTTGCTGTTAGAAAAATATCCCAACCAAGTTTAATAAAGAATTCAGCAGCACATTGATATAATAATTACAAAATGAGCAAAACACCACCCAGGAAAGGTTAATATGAAGGAACTAAAAGATCAGATGAACAATAGGTTTCTAGTTGGGTTGGAGATCAAGTATGTGGGATGCCAATAAATATTTATGAATGTGATATGCTAATAATTTTACCACGTTGTATGAAATGTGTTCAGTATTTCAACCAGACTCACAGCGTTATGCTAATATCTTGTTGGTCTCAGAGGGGGAAATGTTGAAATAATATTTAGAAAAGTGATTTTGAGTGTTACAGCCAGTTATTAACCCTGTTTCACACTTGAATCAGCAAAAATAATAAACTGCCTTGCTTTATATTGCAGTGTTTATGGCAGGACGGGAATTTGAACCACTGATGCCTGATGACCTGAGATGTATTATGTCCAAAAACAGATAATTTGTTGAAAGTCGTGATTGGTGCCTATCATTTAAGATTAACTACCTTAATACAGCTCGGCATCATCTTCGTCCATTTAATCTTTGGTCGGGTCATGGGAGCAAAAGCCTAAGCAATGAGGTCCTGACGTTCATCTCCCCAGCCACTTCCTCCAGCTCTTCTGGAGGGACACCGAGGCATTCCCAGACCAGCAGAGAGACCTAATCCCTCCAGTGTGTTTTAAGATTACCCCGGGGTCTCTTCTCGGTTGGACATTCTTGAAACACAACACCAGGGAAGCATTCAGGTAATTAGGCATTGTAACCAGATGCCTGAGCCACCTCAACTGACTCCTCTCAACATGGAGGAGCAGCGGTTCAACTCTGAGTTCCTCAAGGATGGCTGAGCTTCTCACCCCATCTCTAAAAGAGAGCTCCACTACTCATTTCAGTCACTTGTAGCCGCGGTCTTGTTCTTTCGGTCACTACCCAAAGCCCCTGACTATAAGTGAGGATTGGAAACTAGATCGACTGGAAAATTGAGGGCTTTGCCTTGTGGTTCAGCTCCCTCTTCATCATGACGATCCAGTACAAGCTCCATTTTACTGCAGAGATTGCAGCGATCTGCCTGTTGACCTCTCGCTACATCTTTCCCTCACTCGTGAACAGACCCTGAGATGCTTGGCAGACTCCATCTCTCACTGGAAACAAATTTGGCCTGTTGTTACCAATGCAGACCAAGCTGTGACATCTGATAGAGACCGAATGGCTTGTAGCAATGAGTCTGGTACACCATACTCCGGGAGCACACCCCACAAGATAGTCTGAGGGACATGGTCGAAAACCTTCTCTAAATCCGCAAAACGCATGTGGACAGATTGGGAAAACTCCCCTGCCAGGATGAAAACCACATTGTCACTCCTGAATCCGAGGTTCAACCATCGTTTGGATCCTCCTGTCTAGTACCCCTGCATAGCCTTTCCTGGGTAGGCTGAGGTATTTGATTCCATGATAATTAGAACACACCCTCCTTTCTCCCTTTTTAAGAACGGAGACTACCACCCTAGTTTGCCAAACCAGAGGTACGGCCCTGATGACCACATGATGTTGCAGAGACGTGTCAACCATGACAGTCATACAACATCTCGAGCCCTGAGATTTTCAGGGCAATCCTTGTCCACCCCTGGAGCCAGATCCTTTAGGACCTTTTTGACTAACTCTGCGACCTCAGCCCCAGTACTGAGTGGACCCCCACCCTAACCCCTATGGTCTTCCTCATTCACCAAGGGTGTGTTGATTTGGATTGAGGAATTCCCTGAAGTATTTCTTCCATCTCCCAACAACATCCCCAGTCAAGCTGAGCAGTTCCCCACTTCCACTGGAAACCATAATTGTGGAGAACTGCTTCCCCTTCCTGAGGTGACAGATGGTGGTCTAGAAAATTTCAAGGCCAACGGATAGTCACTTTCTAGGCCCTCACAGAACTCCTCGAACACCTGAGATTTTGCATTGGCAACAGAACGGGCTACAGCATGTTTTGCCTGCCTGTAGCTGTCTGCTGCTGAGTGTGATCCACAGGCCAATAAGACCCAATAGGGTCTTTTCAGCTGGATGGGCCCCTTTACCATAAGTGTCCACCACTGGTTTTGGGGGTTACCACCATGACAGGCACTGATGACCTTCCGGCCACAGATATGGGCTGCCACCTCAATAATAGAGGCAAGAAACGTAACCTATTCGGATTCCATAACCCCCTGCCTCCTTTGGGATGTGGTTGTAGCTCTGTCCGAGGTGGGAATTCAAGGCCCCTCTGGCAGGAGACTCTGCCAAATATTCCCACAAGACCCGAACTACATACTTGCACCTGTGAGGTCTGGAGGAAAGACTCTTGTGCAATCTGTGCCAGCTCACTACCATGTGGTGATTGGTTGACAGTTCTGATCCTCTCTTCAGCCAAGTATCAAGAACATGGGGGCCACAAATCTGGTGACACGAGTACAAAGTTAATCGTTGAACTGTGGCCTAGGATGTCTTGGTGCCAAGTACACTTATGGAAACCCTTATGTTTAAACATGGTGTTGGTGATGAACAAACCATGACAAGCAGAGAAGTCCAACAACAAGACACCATTTGGCTTCAGATTGGAAAGGCCATACCTACTGATCATACTCGTCCAGGTCACACTGGTTGCTCACGTGGGTGTTAAAGTCTCCCAGAACAACAAGGGAGTCCCCAGGGGATGCATTCTCCATCACACACCCCAAAGACTCCAAAAAGGGTGGGTACTCTGAACTGTCATTTGGTACATAAGCACAGTCAAGACCCGTCCCTCCACGTGAAGGCAGAGGGAAGCTACCCTTTTGTCAACCAAGGAGAACCCTAATGTGTGTGCAACGAGACGGGGCAACAAGGATGCCCACACTGGCTTGCACACATGTCTTTGGACTATTGGCGACTACTAGCTGGTTGCTAGTAATCTTGCTAATGTGGCAGGGACTTGTTAATTTGTGACTTGTTTCTAAATAATAATAACTTGGGGAAAATCTTGTAAAAATACCCATGATGCATCTCTTAATGCTCATCATGCTGATAATAAGCTGTAGGACTGGCAGAGAGAGCAGGAGGCTACTGCCTTTAAGCCTATGCTTTCAACCAGAATCACACCTCCATAGACATCAACCTTAACCACTAAACCACTGGTGGGACAGGCAATAGTGATGCTTACTGTACTGGTTTAGTGGTTAAGGTTGATGTCTGTGAGGTGTGATTCTGGTTGAAAGCATAGGCTTCAAGTTTGACCTTAATTATATAAAATATTTATTGGTTTGCTTTGTTTTTTTAAGACAAATAAGCAGTGTTGGGGCAGTGGTGGCTCAGTGGTCTGAAGGTGAGGGGAGCAAGCCCCATTGTCACCAACCTGCCAGTGATGGGTCCTTAAGTGAGGCCCTTAACCTTGAATTGCTCAGTTGTATAAAAACGATAAATGTAACTTGCTGTGTAGATAAGGGTGTCTTCCAAAAGTCTAAATGTATTCAGACTTGTTCTGCCTTTATTTTAGTGGTTAAGCTGCTCATAGCTCGGGTTCAAAGCTCATTCTTTATACACATTCCTCAGAAAAAAACTTGTTGTTTTCTTAATTTATTAAAATCAAAGTTCTCGAAGTACTACCTCTTACACCTGCTTCACTAGTAGACTAGAGGTTACGGTTAGAGTCTATGGTACTGTATGTGAAGTTCCTGGTTCAGAACTAGATCTCAAACTTTATGTATTGTTCAAAGTTAGGTAGTGGAAAAATTATAAGTATTATGGTAATATGGATGAGTGTTCAAATCTGGGTTGCATGGTTGCTTGTTCAAATCCCAGTGAGGAAAAGGACCGGATATAAACATGGATGATTCTGGAAGTGGTGGCAGGACAAATGGAAGGTATAATAATTTGGTCAGACAAAAGTTAACATTTTAGATTTTTTTTTTCCATTGCGGTTCACTAGCTGATTTGAATCTTTTTGAGTTTATTTATCCATTTAATCAGTTCATGTTCCATGCTCCCATTAATATTTTATGGTGTTTGGCTCAGCAAAAGTTTTATCTGACCACAATGTGGCTCAAGAGCTATGGGAATGGGGTCCGCCTATCTTTCACATTTTAGTTTCTGTACATTTTCTTGACATGCACTGAAGCTGGAGCTTGAAAACTTGGTTTGCTGGGTCATTACTATGAGTGCTTGGATGGGTTTATGTGCGAGTGACCTTGGCCAACTTTTCAATTTACTTGATGCACAATGAAGTTGGGGCTTTGAAACTTGGTGTGTTTGTTCTATATTGGCATATCATGAAATGGTTCTTTCACAAGGAGCATCTGGACACCTGTGGTCAATTTATTTTTAATTACTGCCTGTTGTGATACAAATTCTAGTTATACAAAACCGCAAATAAGCATTAACTCTGTCATGGACACGAGACCGACATTTAAAGTCATGTTCATGCTTATGGGACTCCGCTAAACATTACCCCAGCCAATTTTACACCAAACGGGACTTGAACCACTAACCTCTCAAGCAACAGACCTACCTGTGTTACCATTGTACCAAGACACACATTAATTGTCAGCATACATGGAATTCAAATATATACGATAAGTACAGTACATACAAATATACTGTTCAGGATGTCTCATCCAGATCAGGTTTTCAAACTCAGGATAGCTCTTTGTCAGGAATTCCTGTCTCAGTGTGTGACATGTTACCCAGCAGAGGAACGGTACGACTTATTTGTTTTGTTTTGAGCTCATGTCATGAGCTTTTGTTTGTTTTATTTTGTATTTTCTTCTTGGTATTTTCTTTTTGTTTATTCAAATACAGTATGTGAAGGTAGTGTCTTCCTCTTCTTCCTTCCCCTTTCTGCTTCTTCTCCTTATTCCTCCTTTTCTTCTTTCCCCTTCCTTTTTTCTCCTCTTCCTCCTTCAGCTGCTTGTTATCCTTCTCCTTCCTCTTCCTTACTTCTCTTCTACTTCTTCTTCTTCCTCCTCCTTGTGTCTTCTTTTCCAATCCTCCTCATTCCTCTCCTGCTGCTTCTTCCTTTCTTCTCATCTTCACTTTCCTTCATCTTCCTTTTCTTCATCCTCCTCCCCCTACTTATCTGTCCTCTTCTTTTTTTTTCCTTTTCCTTCTTTCATTCATTTGTATACAACAGAAGGAAATAAATGTGGTGGTATAAAACAAATTTATTCATATTTTTATTGCCCCGATTAATTTTCATAGATATATTTAAAGTGGAACAAAAACGATTATGTTATTCTGACCACCATATCCAGTTGACTGATGTATAAAATACTGCGTTCACTTTTATTGTTAAACATCTCTCAGGCTTTGTCTGCTCTTAAGTTACTCTCCGTGACTTAACAGCAATGAAAAGGCGACCCAGTGGTTCGATTTGCCACAAAGCTGGAAAAGGGGTGAGCACTACTATATTTATACCGTACTCCCTCAATATCTCAGACAGCTGTGGCTGCGGGAATGAAGCCAGAAGCCCAAAGGAACATTATTTTGATGTCGATTTCTTTGTTTACAGGCAACCAGGGCAGTCTTTTATTTCTTTTTCTTTTTTCTTTTATTGCTTCATGAAAGGATGATTCCTCTGTTCGGTATTTTTGGGTTGACGTATGATACATTCTAATTTCTACTATATAATCTTTAATATTAATGATACGGTGACACTGTAGTGCAGTGGCTTGCACGCCTGCCTCATAACAAGAATGCCTGGGTTTGATTGATTCCCAGCTCAGGTATTTCTGTGTGGAGGTTGGGATGTTCTCCACGTGCTTGCGTGGGTTTCCTCGGGGTAATCTGGTTTCCTCCCGCAGTCCAAAAGCACACAGAGTAGGCTAATTGGCTGTTCTAAATCACACTTTGCTGTGAGTGTGAATGGCTGTGAGTATTGAGTATTTGCCTTTCGATGGCCTGGCGAGCTCACCAGGGTGTCCCGCGCCCTCCCTCAGGGTCGGCTGAGATGAGCGCCAGCCTTCACACAACCATAATGCAGCTTATAAAATGAATAATAATATAACAGGGCTACCAAACATCTGTAAAGTTTTTAATTGTTACTTTATTGAAGGCAGCATCCCGTGTGGAATCTCACCTCTGACAAATAATGCATTATTATGTATTAGGATTCCTTGTTGTTTTTATTAATTATTATTATTAATATTAATTATATTAAATAATACAGTGGTACCTCACCTTACGAAAGATCCAACAAACGAAAAATCCAAGTTACGCATTTACCTAAAAATTCCATCTCTGGATAGGAAAAAAATTCACGTTACGAAACGCAACATCTCAAAAACTCAAACAATGCGCGCTCGACTTTTATTTTGAAATTGGTGCGATAGAGTTGCTCTCCCATTGGCTATCTCCCAACACCTGCCTCGCTAACCTCCCCTTGGCTAGGAGGGAGCTATATCTATAGCTTTTCGTGTGCCTTCGACCCATTGTTCGTCAACGGAGTTCTAAGATGCATAAAGGACAGAGTTACTGTCGCTTTGTGAGTTTTTTGCTTTCTTTATTTTTTGGCTCAGTCTTTTAACCTTGCATAAACATTTGCAAGATTATAACTCTGCTAAGAAGACATGGTCTACACGCGCGCGTGCGCACACACACACACACACACACACACATGCATGTGATTCCTGGTGTGAGTGAAAAGAAGAAGCGGGCTTGTGGCATGCGGTTGAGTGATATTGCATAGGAATATGGCCAAAACCCGTCTACCATCGGTACAATATTGAAGCAGAAAGAGGCCTTAAAAGGTATACTTTTATAATTTTTAAAGAGTTTAGGGGGTAATATTGTGGGCCTTAGAACGAATCAGGCCTTTTACATTTAAATGCTACTCAACTTACGAAAAAATCAGGTAAAGAAACCACTTCTGGAACAGATCAATTTCGTAAGCAGAGGTATGACTGTATATTTTTGTTTGACCACCATTTTGTATAGTTTAGTAAACTGTCAAACAGCTTCAGCTTAAACTTTTCATGCATTTAGCAACTATTTACATGCAGCTCAGACCTTGATCCTGTTGTAGGCTGAGGACATCTGTAGGTGCTGTATTTCTGGCAGTAAGGTGGTGTCTTCAACAGGACAACTAGCTTCATGGCTTTGTTTTATAGTTCGAGTTCCATCGGTATAATAGAGGTGTAAAATAAGTAGAATTTCAGTCACTGGCTGGAGTTTGTGTCGCACATTAATAGCGATCAGTTAACTAAAGAGTGAAAACACTGAGTTGTTCCTCTATAAGCTAAAAAAAATGTACAGGCAATTTCTTTAGGCGCCACAGGCAGGATTCCCTAATATCTACAGATGAGACTTATAATAGGTTTGGTTTTTCAATTTGTTTTCATCTAAGTGGATTTATCTTTTTGTTTAGCTTTTAAAACATGTGATCATCTTACCAGGGCTAAAAAGCATTAATATAATTTTGCACTGTTTATATGAAGTAATGAGAAATTCTGTTTTTCTTTCAATACAATTGATGCAGTGCAGTAAACCTATTTAATTTCCTAACAACGAGGATAAATAATCACCCTGAATGCTGTGTTCATTAAGGGTCTGGATATAGACCTGGTTTTCTGTTGAGTGGTGTTGTGATTTTATGGCGCTATACAGATCAAATTTAATTGAATTCTGTACTAAGCAAAGCAGCCATGTGGATTTTTTTAGCCTTATTGTGCACTAGATTCAGTTGGATACCAGTTTTAGACTCAATCTCAGAGCAAATCATATTAGTATATATTCCCATGGAGTATCTGCATGGTATTAGCTTGCGGTGAATTTTTATATAGCTACAGATCCCTTACAAACAATACAACGCAATTTGATTGATCTATTTATGAACAACATAGATTTTTATTTGATTTATGTTGTCCTTGATACCAGCCAAACCTTAATTTACAGTTCTGTAACCGCTTAATCCTAATTAGGGTCATGGGGAGGCTGGCGTCCAACCCCACCAAGTCTGGGCGAGGACAGAGTACACCCTGGACAGCTCGCCAGCCCGTTGCAGGGCAGAAACATGCTGACGGCTATGCAGCTCCTCTTGTCGAAAGTCAGCAATGATTGTTTTACACGAACCTCACACCATAGACGGTGAGAGACATGGCCGACCTTTGATAACCCAGTTACACTGCACCGGGGGTCATTTACAGTTATTTCAGTATAAAACATCCCATCCAACAACAACGTTGTCATGTCACGTTTGGCCAGTGTATCATTTCAGTCATAATCAATAATAGAATGTATGAAATTCTACTATTTAACACAGGGTAATTTTCATGCTAAAACAGTACGAACATGCGAGTTAAAATGAATGAGTTTAAAAAGACGCCATGACGTAGTGCTTCGCTCACAGAGTTCACATGACCTGCCTCTGTCATGGTAAGAATATGTAAAAATAAACTTTATTTTGTTTGCATTTTATGTTCCTGTTTAGGTAAGTCTACTGCCCTTTTTACAATCGAGCCAACTGGTTCATTAGGTCTTAGTTTATCCCCGGTTTCTGTAGCGTGATACCATGAGGAGCTCAAGTCCTCCTGGATGGACACCAGTCCATCACAAGTTAACCACCCATTAGTTTTACTGGTGTTTTTTTTTTTTTTTTTTCCCTTTTACTGCGGGGGTAGGCAGAGGCCCAGGGGGTGTCGAACAGGAATTCGAACCCACGGCTGCTCAATCATGAGCCCAGCACCCTAAACACTACATCACTGTTCCCGCATGTTTACATGGAATGTACTAAAATAATTATTCACTCCAGGGTTGGTGGATATCACGGAATTGAAAAGTGTTCTCAACACAACCACCCAACTTCAGCCAGTAACTGTTGAATATCATCACATATTGTTGCTGGTATTTTCCAGGGTTTTGGAAGAAATAGAACAAGAACATAGTGGTTCAGGTTTTACAACATCTGTGAAGTGTTTAGGGGTTTAACATGAAGAGCAAATTAGCAGTCTTGGCTTTCAAGACTGAGGAATATTAATTATGTGTAGAATTTTGCTGACTAGTTGTGTTTTGTTAACATAATACAAGATATGGTTTTAAAACTAATAATGAGGAACTAACAACTGTTCTCCTTTTGTCTTTTTTTTTTTTTTTTAATTAAAGAATTATGTCACCCGGTACTAACTTTAAAAAAAAAAAAAAGGAAAAATAATCACATAAACGGCACCTTTTATATTATAAACGACTAGCCGTGAGCTTTTCAGTGTCTGCGTCTGACTTATTTTACACAGCTGTCAATACTTTAAAAGGCTTTTTCAATTTAAGTCACTGCCTCAGAAAGCAGCTTGGTTCTTGCCCCCTCTGTGGCATTAAAGCACTTTCTCCACTCAGAAAACTCCCATATCCTCCGGAGTTATGACTTATGCATGAAGGAAAAGAAAAAAGAAAAAGAAATTAGCATTTAAAAGACGATATTAATAAATTGCAGCGCCATTCTTTTTGATTTGGGACATTAAAAAAAAAAAATTTTTTTTTGTTCAAGACTGGATGAAGCCATACTTGATGCTTTGGTCTTGCATGATTTGAAGGAAAAGCACGGACTGGGTCGGAGAAATTCATTCTGATCTACAGCGAAATTTTTGCATGCATAGCTGAGTGCCGGTTAGTGCTGGGATGCAAGTGCATTACTTATTTATGTACATTGTTAGCATGGCGGAGCGAGTGCAACATCTTCAATCTGTTTGATGTGGCTTTAGTGCTGAATGGAGAAGTGAAATTTCACATTACGTGCCATTGTGCTAAATCGATTTCTAATAAATGAGGTGCGAGATTAGACTTTCATATGGAAGCCCAAAATGATTTGTTCATTGGTTTAGTTCGAACACTTCTTCAGGCCTTCTGCTCATTCTGGCTTACAAGGGTGTCGGTTAAATATGTTATTTTGATACTATTATGTCTTTGCTGGCACTAGTAGACGTTTCTCCGTAGTGGCAGACATTGTCCATATGGAAGACCACCCCAAGACTAGGAAAAAAAAATGCATAAATGAATGAATTTGTAGAAAATTTGTGATGGAGATGTGACTTTTGCACAGATGTTGCTTCCCTTTGGTTTTATGCAATGCCCCCTACCACCTACTCCACCAGAAGCCATTAATAAAGGTGAGGGGGTTATTAATTTTTCATCAGGCTTGCTTTACGGCCTTCTGACACGACTCATTGGTGTGCAGATTATTCCAGTGATGCTCCTGCCTCCCTGCATCACACATACACAGTTTCTGTTCCACAGTAATATCAGAGCAATGTATCTTTGTAAAGATGAAGGATGATCTAGACAGATTTCATATGTTGAGACTCAGGTGTCTTAAGCTCACTGTAATAGCTCCTCAGACCCTCTGCCAGGGGTGTTAGTCAGGCAGGAAGTGAGCAGATGTGGCCAAAAACAAGCTCGGTGGCCAACAAAGATGGATTAGGATTGACAAGGTTGGATAGGTTTGAGGTTTTTAAATACTTATGAGGTTCTTTTTAGCTTGAGTAAAGTTTCCAAAGAATCCAAACACCAAATAGTCACCTCGGTAACATTTGATTGCATAAATAAATGCATAAAGTAAGTGGTGGCCTGGCGGAATAGTGCTGGATTACTGAACCCAGGGTTGAGGTTCAAGCTCCACTGTCACTGGGTCATCACTGCTTACCCCCAGTGCAGCTTACTGGGTTATGAAAGGCAAGACACGTTTCTCATTGTCTGTGGTGGGAGGCATCCAAGAGACATACTGCTGACTCGTGTAAAGAGAAGACCGCATTGCCATCAGCGTGTTTCTGCCCTGTGACGGCATGGCAAGCTATCCAGGGTGTATTCTGCCCTTGCCCAGAGTTGGCTGAGGTGGACTCCAGCCTCCCCATGATCTTGGTAATCTAGTATCATGTCACACTGGAAAGCTCTGCGCAAGATGAACATTAGGTATGAAGTCGGTCTTCTGAAACTCAGACATATCATAAACATAGTTTTACAAAGTTTGAGGATGTAATAGTGGGAATGGTAGTGCAGGATATTAATAACCAACATGCCCAAAGTTCGGAGGGAAGACTTTTGACCACAGTTCCAGTCTCCTGACCTATAAAAACATTCACATCATTGTTTAAAAATTGGAAATATGAGCAGGAGCTTAAGAGCTTTTTGGATATTTCTCCAACCAATATTATTTTGTGTCTCAACTTCTATTGATCCATTATATACTTCGACGCAGTACACTATGCACACTGTGTAGTGACTCATGTAGTTTTGCAAGGGTAGTGTCCTTTCAAACCAAACACTGCAAGTAATATTGTTACGTATGGAATTTAGAAGATGGAAATTGCCCCGTGAAACCAGCAAAGCACGACAAACCATGACATAAACTACAGTGGTACCTCACTTTACGAAAGTCTCTTCAAATGAAAAATTCAGGTTATGAAACGCATTTTCCTAAATTTTTTGTCTCTGGATACGAAACAAGTTCACGTTACGAAAGCGCCACCGTAAAAATTCAAATGCACCATTCAAACATTGAAACAATGCGCGAGTTGCTTTCCCATTGGTTGTCTCCCAATACCCTGCCCCGCTGGCCTCCTATTGGCTAGGAGGGAGCTGACTCTCAATAATACAGTACTGTACCCATAGTGCTTTTTGTGTGCCTTCAACCCATTGTTGGACACACGTTTGAAAGAGAGTTGTACTGTTGGTTCGTGAGTTTTTTGAGTGTGCTTATTGCAGCGTTATTTTTCGTTATTAATCATGAGCTCCAAGAAAATGATTCCTGATGAGACTGAAAAGAAGTGGGGTCTGTTATCAATAAAAGTAAAACTGGAGATGATAAAAAAAAATTAAAGTGGGATTCAGTTGAGTGAAATTGCAAAGGAGTATGGCCGAAACCCCTCTACAATCGGGATGATATTGAAGCAGAAGGAGGCCTTAAAAGTGGAGATACAGTGATGGAGGCGATTATTTCAGAAAAAGCAACCGCTATATTTAAGGACCTCGTGAAGGAGGGCGGGGGTAATGGTGAGAGTTCTTCGGACTAGCAACCCCCGGACTTTAAAGCGTCGGACTTTAAAGCGTAGGTGGTTCAAGAGATTTAAAAAAAGGCAAATAATTTTCTTTTACTTTTAACATGTATTTAACACACATTGAACAAGCGTCCCAAAACAAAGATGGTCACCAAGCAGCTGCAGCATGGTAAATTTAGACGCGGGGCATGCGCCGGCGGTAAAAGGCTTGGAATCGAAAATCCTTGCATTGGCTGTGGATGAACGTGCATGATGGACTTGGGTGACAAAGTCTTGAACGACAAAACTTGGGTGAAGCGCGTTCCATGATCCGCCTTCGATGATTCTCCCTGGATGATCCGCAGCGAGCCAGTTGGCAACAGGTCCTTAATATAGATTCCCTAAAGTTCGGGAAAGTTCCATTCTGAAATATTTTAAATCACCTGACCCGTCACCAGGGCGCATGCAACAAGGTCCAGCTCAGAGTTTCCCTAACATGCCGGAAAGTTCCAGACCCAATTAGACTATGCAGGCAAAAAACCAACAGTGACCCAAAAATAGCTGAGTAATACCATGTGTCACTATTTACAGCACACCAACTGAATATAATTATATACAAGTTATATTTACATTTACACATCTATTTACATGCCCATTTAAAATATACTCACCAAAGATGGTGTCATTATGGTGTAATGTACTTACCAAAAATGCCAAAGTGACCCTCCAAATATTTTAGCAATTTGTTTGCTCACCTTTGCTGAAAATGACTTTTCTTCCCTCGTTTCTGTGAGTTTCTGCATCTTTGGCCACCATCTACATTGAAAGTTCCACCCTATCCAGAAAAGCCAACAGTGATTGGTGAAATGTTTGCATCGTTGCACACTTGGCCCTGGTGAGGTCTTGTTTCCTGACTCCTTGGTCCCTAATTTAATCCTGAACTTGGTTTACTCTCTGTTTGGTGGGATAATCTGTAAAATTGTTTCCTCTGGGTTGTGAGGTTTTCTCCCACCTCCGTAAAACATCCCAGTAGATCAACTAGCTGACAACAATTACCTGTGATATGAATGAGTATGGAATATGCACATTGTAAATCCATGTTAAACCTTTTATTTAATATTGCTGCAGTGTTGAATGTATTGTTAAGTAACACATTTTCAGGTTGTTCAGGAGAGTTTTCTGGAGAGCGAGACAAGGACATGCTAAAAACATGATTGGAATAAGGGACTGGGTTCAACAGTCAGAAAAATAAAACATCTTCATTCACTTATCATGTTGACAGATTTCATGTTGATTTGTCGGTGAACCCAGTGGAATGGATCCCGTTTGTTTTAATCTTAAGATATTTTTTGGAAAAATTGCTAACCATTCCTATTATCCACAAGATTTTCTAAAAATTGGTTTTGAAAACACTTGTATGAAACCAGACACCATATGAGGGTACCAACCCTGCTCTGTCAGCAAAGGGCGCACTGTATTCTCTAGAGCAGGGGCCCCCAACCTTTTTATCACCGCGGACCGGTCAACGCTTGACAATTTTAATGGGGTGTGTGTGTCATACATTTGTTTATATTGTAAATATTATTATTATTTTTAGTAATAATAATAATAAGCACTCCATGAATGTTATTTTTTTCAACAGCTGAAATAAAATTGGTTGGAAAGTAGAACTTGAACTTTTCTTTAAAAAAAAAAAAAAAAACACAGGTGATGGTGCACCAGCAGGGAGAATGAAGGCTCAGTCTCACCCAAAATCCCCGCTATTGTTTGAAACATGTCCAACTCACCTCTGTTCATGTGCCGTCCCTTTGTGTGTTACATTTTTGCGCTCAAATGACCGACATGTAACTGAGAGAATCCGGTCATTTTTCAAAATAAAATATTTAAAAAAAATAAAGATTGTCAGATAATGAATGAAACGGAAATAATTAATTATTTCTTCTGTGGACCGGTACCGGTCCGCGGCCCGGTGGTTGGGGACCCCTGCTCTAGAGTACGAATGTTACTTCTACTGATAAATTCCTGGATATGATCTGGCTTTTTAAAATAAGGACTCCACGACCTAGATGTTCATTGTGAAGCCTTGCCAAGTCCCAGGATTTTTTTTTGCAGTGTTCTTTGTCCAAATAAAGGTATTGGGCAACAAAAATCAGCACAAGTAAAAACAAGCCCAAATAGTAATTTTTCATTGTTACTCTTTGTTTAGACCAATGCTTATTGTTCACAATTTTGAATCTCTTGGTTTTTGATAACATTTCCCTCTCCCTTTGCCATGGAGTCCAATATTTTACACTCATGGAGATGCAGAATGTCCCCCTGGTGTGGTTTTTCGGTCATGTCCAACAGGGAAAGGACCTCGTGGTCAACTTGGAACACGCTGGAGGGACGATGTCTCTCGGCTGATCCGGGAACGCGTCAGTGTTCCCCAGAAGAACTGGAGGAAGTGGCTGGGAAGAGGGATGTCTGAACCTCATTGTGTAGACTGCTGCCCCGTGACCCAACCCTGGATCAAGCGGAAGAAAATAACTGACTGATACACACGAAAAAGTCATGTACTTGTAATCTTTTGTTGAAGCGACTCGAGGCTTGATTGCAGCTCATAGTCACCACTGTGCTGTTTCAGCAAACTTAATCAGCATCGCAACATTAATTTCCACCCAGAACAACATCTTGAATTCATGAGGGAAAAATTGAACCACTCTATAAAGTCTTCTCTTGCACGTCTCAAGGACTTTCAATAGGGTTAATGTCAGGACTGTGTGGTGCCAGTTCATGGGTTCAAATGCTTCCTTATTATCCCTGAAACACACTCCATATCGCAGTCCCAATTTTATATCCATGCCATCAGGGAAGAAAAAGTCAATTGAAGCGAGAACTTGGTCCTTCAGTACATTCAGGTCATCAACTGACTTAATTTTATTGCCACATAATGTTGCTGATCCTCAACCAGACCAATTGAAGCAACGGTGCCATGATGATTAGACACTATTGGATACCAAGACTCAAGGTGGCCTGAAAAGAAATTACAGTGGGGAGCAGCCTTTTTTTGGCCAGACCAGGTATTAGAATTTTTAAACCTAGATATACTAACTCGCATCGCTTAAGATCTATTCATTATGATGCATCTTGTTCAACATTTGTGGTTGAGGAATTTATTTAAAGCTTATATTCCGAGGAGTAGTTAAATGTAAGAAAGGTTATTCACTCATTTTCTAGGTTGCTTAATCGTAATTAAGGTTGCAGGGAGGCTGACGCCCACTTCGTTTATACTCTCATTCACACCTAGGGGCTATTTGGTACAAGCAGTTCGCTTACCGTGCATGTTTTTTGATTGGTGGAGGAAACCAGAGTACCCAGAGAAAATCCACACAAGCACGGGAAGAATATGCAAACTCTACACAGAAACGACCGACCCTGGGAATCGAACCCAGACCTTCTTGCTTTCATCGTGCCGACCTGGAAAGGTTATATTTACCCAATATTCATCGGCTTTCCCACATTGTTCTTACATACAGTATAATTCCCAATGCTGTCAGAAATCAGAGTAAATTAAGTCTAGTAGACATTCTATCATCACTTTGAACCATTCTTGTGGTTTTATGCTCCATTGATGTCTCTGCTCTACTTTAGATTCCATTTTTCATAATGTTTCATCTGAACTACTATAAAAATACTGTGTTGTGAAATGTGTGTGTGATTTATACAACAGAGTAGTGACCCCAGAGCATGCTGGGTAGAACTCGGAGCACTCAGTTATGTCCATCTGGTACCAAATGTTTATCCTTGTGTTCTCATGTGAATAGGATTAGGCTGGAAACCAAATTGTTTGTGATTGGAAAATAAATGCGCCTGCTTTACGCGGCTGCCTAAGTCCTCGCCTATTGTTAGTCTTTTAGCAAGAATGGCAGATTCACAATAGCGAGATGTAGTGTAGAGTGGAAATCGTTCAAGTATAATAGGTTGCTTTAAGTACACACACACACCTATATGGGGTGACAAGACAAAATGACTGTATTTTTATACTGAGGTTGAAGAGATTCAAGGACATTTTTAGATAAAAGACAAAATGCAATGCATTATGGACATGACAGGAAGTTGACGAAGAAAATAGAATTCCCAGATCATTATAAACTCTGGAGTTTCTCCGTCTCTACTTTTCTTTCCTTCTTCTCAGGACTTGGACTCTTTGGGATGCAGGGTATGTGGTATCTCAAGGAGGCAGCTGTCACTTTTTCTATCGAAGCCTTTTAAGAGTTTTTGCTTATGGAACTGGACTGTAAATTGCCCCCCCCCCTCTCTCTCTGTCTAAAGCTCTTTCTTATTCGCAGAAGACATTTATATAGGTTATGAAGTTGAGCGATACACAATGCTTGGACCCCTTTTGCACTTATACATGTAATGAATAGAACTGCAGATCGAAGCCACTCATGGCACAAAGATTTTCCTTTTAAACTCAAGGTAGATTTATAGTCTTTGTTTTGGAGATTTGCAGCCACCACACCCCCCTCTCCACAATTTCATTCCCTTCAGTAATGTGTGCTGAATAGGATATATGTGCCTGATAGGCTAATGGAAAACCTCCACTGTTAACGGGTGATGGAGGGTGGGTGGAGCGCAGCATGGTTCAGTTGTTTGCCCTGGGGACGTGGATTACTCCAAGTAAGAGAGGGAATATAAAGGGAATGAAATCTGACCCAATTCTTGTTGTCAAATCTTGCTTTTTTTTTTTTTTTTTTTTAAATATGGATGGAGACCCTGCGTGAAGTAGACTGATGAGTACGAAGTGAGCGGAATCGGGGCTTAAAGCATAATCAGGAACTGCAGGAGGTCACAGTTTTTGAGTTACGATCTCACGCCTCAACATCTCAATGACTTAACACGCATTCACGTTATCATAGAGGTATCCTACGCAAATTAGATTATGACTGTCCATATGCAAGGTAACATGAACCAAATCAGTTTAAATACAGATGAGGATAACATGAAGAGCAAATTAAACATTGCAATAGAATATTACTTTTTTTTTTTAATTTTTGGTAGATTTCAATTAGTTTGCAATTTACACAAATTGTTGTTTTAAAAGATCAGATACATTATGAACTAGCGAGCTAACCGGTTAGCTAATTGGCTAATCTAATCGTATTCTGAAAAAATAAAGTTGGAGTCATATGAACAACATTGCTTCCTGCTGTCCATCATGCCGCAGGTACAAAGAGAAAATCTTCAGGTTACTATCAGTGGTAGAATTGTGCTCTAGATCATTCCAGATGGTTCCAGATCATTCCGGCTTGATTTCAACATAATTAGCATGCATATCTTCCGGGCAGGTGGCATGATGGTGTGGTGATTGGCACGTCCACCTCACAGCAAGAGGGCCTGGGTTCGAGTCCCAGCCCGGGCATTTCTGTATGGAGTTTGAATATTGGGTTTCCTATGGGTACTCCGGTGACTTCCCACAGTCTAAAAACATGCCCAGTAGGCTAACTGGCAGTGCCAATTCACCCCTAAGTGTTAGTGTGAGTGCTGGGCCTGTGATGGCCCGGCAAGCTGTCCAGCCTGTACCCTGTCCTTGCCCAGAATTGGCTGAGATGGGTGCCAGCTTCCCTGCAACCCTAAATAGGATTAAGAAGCTTAGAAAATGAATGAAACGAATCTACCTTGCATAGAAACAAAATGAATATAAGGAACCGAAAACTTCAAAAAGCAACTGCAGGGATAAATTCAGCAGGCTGCTACATCTAAAATTTCAGCAGAATAAATGCTTCAGGAGGAAGGATAAGACAGAATATTTTATCGAACATTTTTTGACAGCTTGCCTCGTGGGAAATCAGGTCATAGTGGCCTCCAACAAGAGATGCCGCCTCCGTAGGCAGCCTTCTAAAGCTGGCTTTCCCACTGGCATTCACAAGCAGCGGGTTCTTAATTGAAAAGCGGGATTAGGAATTCAGATAGCGGGCAATTGCAGTGCCAACGAAAGGACATCAGGACATAGAGGGAGAGAGTTTGTTTTTCTCCACCTCCTCGTCGTCAGTTTTGATGAATCTTTCTCTGGCAGTGCATTTGTGTCGGTAATATGTATTTCTTATGAGAATGGCTTGGGAGCCCAGAGGGAGAAGTAGGGCAGTGGAGGGAACTCGTCTGTATCTGTGCACTCCGCATAATAGTACTGAAGTCGTTATAATCCGTAATCTCATTTCAAACTCATTGATGGCGTTTGTGAGATGGACCGATTGGCAATAGAAGTGAATTGTACATCTAACCACGTAACAAAATATTGTCCTTCTGCCTATGTTCTTTTCCAATCAACCTCAGGAGACTGAAGACAAATATAGACTGCCACTGATAACAAAAAAAAATAAAGCAGACAAATTTTGAAAACAAGGGATGCTCATATACCATGATCGTGATGCCATCAGATACAAAATTACTGTATTTTACAATATGATGACTTCCTGCATATGATCTATTATAGAATATTCATCCTTAAGCAATTCATCAATAAATTTAACCGCGCTTGCAAGGACAAACTGCACTAATTCAGGAAGACCGTGTCAACTGACACCGCTGCACTACCTGTGAAACCTCAGATGGAGCATCATTTACCATCCGCTACAGGAGACGCTGTAGAACTGGGAAAATGGTTACATCTCTTAATGACACTATTCCATCATGGGTTGTCTCTCAAGGGGCCTCTGCTGCACAAGACTAACCAAGGATGTCCCTGTCTGGTTTTACACAGACAGTCCATTCTGAGACCAATTTATTCAGTGTAGCACAAAGGATAAATTTATCGGCCATGGGAATTTAAGGACATCTCTTTTTAGGTTTTTTTGTTTTGTTTTTTTTCCCCCTCGGTGGTTACGATTACAGTTGCACATCCAGATAATGATTGGTTTTTAATAAATATCTCTAGAGCTTAGTGGGCTTTGGATGAGTTTGAATGAGGTTCCTCCGTCCCTCCTCCAGTACCCGAGGCTTTTGTTTGGTCGAATCGTTCGGTCTTGGGTTCACTTTATGTTCACAGCATTGGAGTGAATGTTTACATGCCTTTGGACATTCTACTCAGACTCTTGTGTCTGATATCAAGTGTATTAAACAAGTCCATTTATCCGTTATCTATAACACTTATCCATCAGGATCCTGGGGCAAAACTGGAGCCAAACCCACCTGACTTCAGACGAACAGTGACACAACACAATACATGGTCACAGTCACACCTATGGATAATGGAGAGAAGCCCATTGATCGAATGTGGGAGGAAACTGGCGTACCTAGAGGAAACTCACACGAGCATGTAGAGAACGTACACTTAGCAAGGCTTTTAATTAATATTCGCATGCAGAACTTTCCTGCTGAGAGATGATGGTGCTACACCCATCTGCACTTGTCCGCACTCAACATCCACAAAGTGCTGGATGTCATGGGTTAAATATTGGTCATGGACCCAAATGAACATTGATGGGAACAAGAGGAGTTGTTCCTCAAACAAATTCGGAGCCGTTCCAGGGTGGTTCTTCAAGATGGGGGGAAAAAAAAGTTTTTCCTTATGAATACCGAGAGCAACCAGTGTGCAAGACATGTGCTATAAGTAACAGAGATAGAAATGGAGGCTCATAATACAAGCACATTCTGCGGCTTTGAATTACAAACTCGTACGAAGGTTTGGATCTTCCAGAATTGACAAAATTTCTCATTTTTGACTTAATGAATTTTTGATTTGGGACATTTCTGTACAAGTGGTACAACAAAATAGAGTAGTCCAACGCACAGTGTGATTTATTATGTTGTAATGACCAATATGTAGAGAGCAATCATTACAAGAGAAAATGAGAAATTAGGATTAGAATTGCATGTTCACAGTACAGTTGGGTTTATATTTAATATTCTCTGCACATTTGCATCTTATACACCAAAAGAGCGCTCTCTCTCTCTCTCTCACACACACACACACACACACACCTCTATTTTGCATTCATGTCATATTTTGAAGAGCTTTTTGATGCATCTCTCTGTAATGATTAATTACGTATGTGTGACATTTTATGCTTTCAGGAGAACTCCTCGAGTTGGCGCATACAAAACACCCCCTAATTTGCATGCAACGTCCCTTATACAATTTTTAACACTTGGAAATCAACTACAACATTTGCAATAATAATCTGGAGTGGATATATGAAAATAATGGACAATTATTCACTGAAGGTGAGGTAGATATCACCGAATAGTCCCTGAGATGTGACGCTCGTTCAATTGTGCGCATGAGAGCATGTAGATAAAAACTGCATAGCAGCATCTATTTAAATCCCTTTCAGACTTTGTTATACAGGACTAGAGAGAAAAGCTCCATTTTATGATTTATTTTACTGATTTTTAACCAGGGGCATTGGTGGCCTGGTGGTAAAGTGCTGGATCGCTGATCTGAAGGTTAGGGGTTCAAGCGCAACTGGACGTCGCTGCTGTCCCCTCAGTGCAGCTATCTGGGTTATCAAAGGCCGGCCATGTCTCTCACTATCCATGGTGAGAGGTTCATTTAAAAGAACCATTGCTGACCTTCAAGAGTAGCTGCATAGCCATTGGTGTGTTTCTGCCCTGCGATGGCCTGTCGAGCTGTCCAGAGTCGGCTGAGATGGGCGCCAGCCTATCCATGACCCTAATTAGGATTGAGTAGTTCAGAGAATTAATGAGTATTTTACCCATGACAGAGGCAGGCTAGGTGAGCTCTGTGTGCTCTGAGCTAGGATAAACACAATTCTTCAAAGTTGTATGGTATATACTACATGGTAACAAGAAAAATCCAATAAAAATAGGATTTTTATGATTTATTTTTCCATTTTAAAGTGATAATAATAATAATAATAATAATAACCTCTGTTGCTCCACTTGACGGTAAAAAACAAAAAACAAGCAATGTCTTTAATTCTGATTCAAGCGTTATCCAGGCAGGATTTTTATTTTAATTTCCATATCCCCTGATCGCTGAACAATCGGATCTCATCTTTCCATGTAACGTGCTAAGTCACAGGAACAGTTTTCAGCATATTATTTACTATGTTTTTAAAACCTGCAGTTTACTAGAGAATCTAAAATGCTAAGATATTATTACAATCATTATATGAGACATTCAGAAAGGAAAACTGGTTTGGGGTGCAAAAAAATAACTAGAAAATATTTAGCCAGAAACTCTACACGATTACACGAATATTTAAAAATATTTTCATTTTAAATTTAATTTTTAGATTTAATTAAAGCATCAAGATTAGCACTTATGTTCGCGTTTGAGTGAAGTATATAACACAATAAACTGACAGGGCTGTTCTGCATCAATTCAGCATATTAAAAACATGAAATGCACTGCACGGGTTACATGAGCTTGAAGCTGGTAGGAGGAAAGCTGCCACTGTATCAGCAATATTTTTCCCGGGGAGAAAAAAAAAACAGCTTAGATTTGCCATTACTTGTCTGCAGAGTGCACTTGCACAGTTACAGCAGGTTACGACAACGCCCACGGAGTATCTACTTCCCATTGATTTTTCTCTGCCATGGTGACATTCAAGACCCTGTTAGCAGCCCATGCTTCCAGGGAATGAAAAAAAGAAGGAAAAAAAAGAACTTTGCTTATATGGAAAAATGGAAAGAAATGAGGGAGGTGCATTTTCAGGCTGACACCAGAAAAAGTGCAGGAGGTAAAAGAACGGTCAGGAATGAGATGTTGACAAGAAGCAAGAGAATGGAACATGGAGTGGAGGAGAGCAATTGAAGGAAAAGAAAAGCGGAGAGGGAGTGCTGAGTTGCTGCTTTGGCTGCAGCCGCTGTCCATTCATTACACAGCTTGTCAGCTCAGCTCGTGACGCAGGGGATGCAGAGGACAGTTTATGTATTGATTAAGCTACAAGCCATTTTTTTCACCTATAGTGCAATTTAGCATGATCGATAGAGCTAATATCACAAAATAATGTCACAAATTATATATATATGCGTACGCATGCTTTGGAATTCTTTATCTGATTGGTCAAAAAGCTGCAAGCCATGAGGTGGGGGGGCACTAACCAGTGTCTCTCCCCCTTATGCCGGTCCCAAGCCCGGATAAATGCAGAGGGTTGCGCCAGGAAGGGCATCCGGCGTAAAACTTCTGCCACATTTAAAAATGCAAATGATCAATACAGAATTCATACCGGATCGGTCGAGGCCCGGGTTAACAACGACCGCCATCAGTGCTGTCAACCAACAGGGTGCTGATGGAAATTGGACTACTGTTGGTCGAAGAAGGAGAGGCGAGAGGCGTGTCCGTAGGCAGAGAGAGAAGAGGAAATGCGTGAGCCTAGGACTGAGAGTAGGGACTTTGATTGTTGGAACTATGCACGGAAAAGCTAGGGAGCTGGCTGACATGATGCAGAGGAGGAAGGTGGACATAGTGTGTGTTCAGGAGACAAGGTGGAAAGATAGCAAGGCTAGAAGCTTAGGAGCAGGGTTTAAACTGTTTTATAATGGTGTGGATGGGAAGAGAAATGGAGTAGGAGTCATCTTGAAGGAGGGGTTTGTCAGGAATGTTCTAGAAGTGAAAAGAGTGTCAGACAGAGTGATGAGTCTCAAGTTAAAAATTGAAGGCGTGATGGTCAATGTTGTTAGTGCTTATGCCCCACAGGCAGGATGTAAGCTAGAAGAGAAGGAGAGATTCTGGAGTGAGTTAGATGAAGTGATGCAGAGTACCCCCAGAGGTGAAAGAGTGGTCATTGGGGTTGACTTCAATGGACATGTTGGTGCAGGCAACAGAGGGGACGAGGAAGTGATGGGCAGGTTTGGTATCCAGGACAGGAACACAGAAGGACAGATGTTGATCGATTTTGCAAAAAGGATGGAAATGGCTGTGGTGAATACTTTCTTCAAGAAGAAACAGAAGCATAGGGTGACTTATGAAAGCGGAGGTAAGAGTACACAGGTAGACTACATCTTGTGTAGGCGATGTAATTTGAAGGAAGTCAGTGACTGCAAAGTAGTAGTGGGTGAGAGTGTTGCCAAACAGCATAGGATGGTGGTGTGCAGGATGACTCTGATGGTGAGAAAGGTGAAAAAGGCAAAGGCAGAGCAGAAGACAAAGTGGTGGAAGCAGAAAAAGGAAGAGTGTCGTGTTGTCTTCAAGGAGGAGTTGAAACAGGCTTTGGGTAGTCAGGAAGTGCTTCCAGAGGACTGGACAACCACAGCCAATGTGATCAGGGAGACCGGTAGGAGAGTACTTGGTGTGTCCTCTGGAAGGAAAGTAGATAAGGAAACTTGGTGGTGGAATGAGGAAGTGCAGGAGTGTGTACAAAAGAAGAGGTAAGCCAAGAAGAAGTGGGACATTGAGAGGACCGAAGAGAGTAAACAGGAGTACAGGGAGACACAGCGTAAGGCGAAGGTAGCAGTGTCAAAGGCCAAACAGAGGGCGTATGATGACTTGTATGATAGGTTGAACAGTAAGAGGGAGAAAATGATCTATACAGGTTAGCACAGCAGAGAAATAGAGATGGGAAAGACGTGCCGCAAGTTAGAGTGATAAAGGACAGAGAGGGAAATGTATTGACTGATGACAGAAGTGTGCTGGGAAGATGGAAAGAGTACTTTGAAGAGCTGATGAATGAGGAAAATGAGAGAGAAAAAAGAGTAGAAGGGGTGACCGTTGAGGAGCAGGAAGTAGCAAAGATTAGTAATGGAGAAGTGAGGAGGGCATTGAAGAGGATGAAGAGTGGAAAGGCAGTTGGTCCTGATGACATTCCAGTTGAGGTATGTAAGTGTCTAGGGGAGGGAGCAGTAGATTTTGTGACAAGAATCTTAGAAAGTCTTAGAAAGTGAGCAGATGCCAGAGGAATGGAGGAGAAGTGTGCTTGTGCCCATTTTTAAGAACAAGGGAGATGTACAGAGTTGTGGCAACTACAGAGGGATAAAGTTGATGAGCCATACAATGAAGCTATGGGAAAGAATAGTGGAAGCAAGACTAAGGGCAGAGGTCAGCATTTGTGAACAACAGTTTGGTTTCATGCCAAGAAAGAGCACCACAGATGCAGTGTTTGCTTTGAGGATGTTAATAGAGAAGTACAGAGAAGGTCAGAAGGAGCTGCATTGTGCCTTTGTGGATCTGGAGAAAGCATATGACAGGGTGCCGAGAGAAGAACTGTGGTATTGTATGAGGAAGTCTGGAGTGACAGAGAAGTATGTTAGAGTGGTGCAGGACATGTATGAGAGATGTAAGACAGTGGTGAGGTGTGTTGTCGGTGTGACAGAGAGTTCAAGGTGGAGGTGGGACTGCATCAAGGGTCAGCTCTCAGCCCCTTCTTGTTTGCTATGGTGATGGACAGGCTAACAGACGAGGTTAGACAAGAATCTCCATGGACTATGATGTTTGCAGATGACATCGTGATCTGTAGTGAGAGCAGAGACCAAGTGGAGGAAAATCTAGAGAGGTGGAGGTATGCCCTGGAAAGGAGGGGATTGAAGGTTAGTCTTAGTAAGACAGAATACATGTGTGTGAACGACAAGGACCCAAGAGGAACTTTGAGGTTACAGGGGGCAGAGATAAAGAAGGTGGAGGATTTTAAGTACTTAGGCTCAACAATCCAGAGCAATGGAGAGTGTGGAAAAGAGGTGAAGAAGCGCGTGCAGGCAGATTGGAATGGATGGAGAAAAGTGTCCGGTGTGATGTGTGATAGGAGAGTATCGGCAAGAATGAAGGGAAAAGTGTACAAGACGGTGATGAGGCCAGCAATGTTGTATGGTTTCGAGACAGTGGCCCTGGGGAAAAGACAGGAGTCAGAATTGGAGGTAGCAGAGATGAAAATGTTGAGGTTCTCTTTGGGAGTAACGAGGATGGATAGGATCAGAAATGAGTACATCAGAGGGACAGCACATGTTAGATGTTTTGGAGACAAAGTCAGAGAGGCTAGATTGAGATGGTTTGGACATGTACAGAGGAGGGATAGTGAGTATATTGGTCGTAGGATGCTAAGGTTGGAACTACCAGGCAAAAGGCCCAGAGGAAGACCAAAAAGAAGATTTATGGATGCGGTGAAGGTGGACATGAAGGTCGTTGGAGTAAGAGTAGAAGATGCAGAGGATAGGGAGAGATGGAGGCAGATCATTTGCTGTGGCGACCCCTGAAGGGAACAGCCGAAAGGAAAAGAAGAAGATTGGTCAAAAGGCTGCAAAGATGTTAGTGAGGCAAAGACTGTTGATAGGTGCTTAAAAGGAAATAATTTGGCACTCAATCATTTCACAACATGCTTTTTTTAACGGAAATGAAAGCCTTTTAAATTCTCTTTGCACTGAAAATATGCATATGTTCATCATCAGGTGTTTTTTACTTAAATCTACAAAGTTACAATCTGCTAAAATAGCAATATAAAACATCAATAATTTGCATTAGCCTTTTTGTTTGTAATTTGTTTCACGGTCACAAAAGTGTGTAGCTGTGAGAATATTGCACAAATACCTCAGTTCCAAGAAGGGAAGATGACAGCAACAATCACAGTGTACAGATATTAAACTAATAAATCAGCTATAAACTATTGAAGCACTGAATAAAATAAGGTTAGGAACGTACATCTGCACATAATACATCACATTTACATCAGACATGTGTCTGTTTTGTTACATGAACACACAATACATGTACGCTGGTACATTTAATGCATACCATTATACTTGCATTTGGTACAATATCACTTCATTATTAAAAAAATCTGGTTATTTTTAGGTGACGTATCAGCCATGAAAGTTCTGTGCCTAAGTTACCATAGAAACCACTGTCACACAAATAGAAATATTTTAAATATCGTCAAATGTATCTACCGTTTACTTTTATATGATTGTAGTAAAACAAATATATGAATATTAAACATCTTTTCTTCTTCAAGCTTGAAAGAAATAAATGTCTTGTGGGGAAAAATGACTGAAAAGATCTAAAAGCAGGAAGAATGGTCTGAATTTACACCGTATTTTCTCTTTGAGATGCAGGGTTGCTGTTTTAGAAAATGAGGCAAAACCTACAAAATATGTTGCACTCATTACTGTAATACTGTTCTTCATTTGTATTTAAGGCAGACACCATTATCCAGAGTGACTTACATTTCTATATGGGTTTGATCACAAAACCCGTATCGAAATGTGACACTGGCCTATTACAACTAAGGAACTATACTACGCTACATGTGTACTGCATATTCACACCTATTCAGGTATACACAGAAGGGTGAATATGTCAAAGGTGCAGGATATACACCAGGTAAGAGGTTGAGCCTGGTGCTAAAATGTTATGATGTTTGAGACCTGCTCTATACATGAGTGTTGCACTGTCTAGGAAGATGGTCTGAATGATGTTTATTCAGTCAGTGTATATGATGGTGGTAGTTACACATTTCACAGCTTGTGGGTAAAAGCTGTTCTTGTGTTTGTTTGTTTTTTTTCCCCTGAATTTCTGTTCAAAGTGTACTGTATCTCTTTCCTGACATGAGATTGCAGAAAAGGGCGTGTCCATGGTGTGTAGGATCTCTGTTAATTCCACTGGCTCTCCTCTGTAGTCTGTCAGTGTAAATGCCACCGAGGGAGGGTAGTGTAGTTCCAATTACCTGCTCTGTCATCCTCACCACCCGCTGCAAGGCCTTCCTGTCCTCTGCAGTAGAGCTACTGAACCGCACTGTACAACAGTAGGTCAGGAGGCTCTCGATGGCAGAGCTGTAGGGGTCGGAGTAGACGGGCTTGTCGGAGCTTTCTGAGGAAGTACATCAGTTTGTTGTGCTTTCCCCACCTGGTGGGAGATATTTGCAGTCCAGGGGAAATCAGCAGCGATTTGGACTCCAAGAAACTTGAAGCACTCCACGCTCTGTGCCTACTCTCAATTTGTTTCGATCTCCTGAAGTCCATTATCATCTCTTTGGATGTGTTAAGTTCCAGATTGTTGTTGTCACACCATTGCCGCAAATGCAGGACCTTCTTCCTGTAGGCTGATTCGTTGTTATCCATAATCAAACATATGACGGTAGCATTGTTGGTGAATTCGACGATGTTGCTGCTGGTGTGAGTGGGGGGGACAGTCATGTGTGAAGAAGTGAGGGCTAAGAACACACCCCTGTGGTGTTATGGTGTTCAGGACAAGAGTGGAGGAAATGTGTTCTCCTATCCTGACGTTCTGAGGTCTGTTGCTGAGAAAGTCAAGTATACAGGTGCACAGTGATATCAGATGCTGATATCAGAGATCAGGTGCTCAGATATCCCAACTCCTGATCCAGTTTATGTGGTTGGACTGTGTTAAAAGCGGCGCTGAAGTCTATGAACAGCATCCTCACAGATGAGTTGCTGCTGTCCAGGTGTGTGAGGGCTGTATTGATGGCATCCTCTGTTGACCTGTTTGCTCTGTATGCAAACTGATGTGGATCGAGATCAGCAGGGATGGTAGACTTAATGTGAGATGAGGCTTTCGAAGCATTTAGTGATGATGAGGGTTGGGGCAACTGGATGGTAGTCGTTTCGGCAACTTGCTGTGCTCTTCATCAGCACTGGAATGATGGTGGAGGCTGTTTAGAGGCCGATGGGAACCGTACATTGCAAGAGCGAAGGTTAAAGATGGTGGTGACAACTTCCACTAGTTGACTTGCACATGCTTTAAGTACCCTTCCTGTTATTCCGTCTAGACCAGTAGC
This sequence comes from Plotosus lineatus, assembly GCA_024760905.1. Classification (NCBI taxonomy): domain Eukaryota; kingdom Metazoa; phylum Chordata; class Actinopteri; order Siluriformes; family Plotosidae; genus Plotosus; species Plotosus lineatus. The sequence continues at coordinate 38,905,442 of CM045740.1, read as the reverse complement.
TTTCCTCGAGTTGACTCTGTGCAGGGTGGCTCTGATCTGGTGTTGCCACAGCCGAATGCTGTCGTCGTCCCTCTCTGGAGCATGGCAGGTGTGAACCTCTCTGTTGTGTTGATCCAAGCAAACAAAGAACTGGTTCAGGGTGTCCTATAAGGTTATGATTTTTTTGTATGTGTTTGTGTGTGTGTGTATGTGTGCATATATATAGAGGATTTTCTGAGTAGATCCTTCCGTAGGAGAGTGCTCAATACTTTTTGGTAGAGCAAATAAACAAAAATAAAAGGACAGGACAAAGACTTTCTATTGAAACTCCATTTATCACTACAGATCTGTTTCGAGGGGTGGTGAAACCATCCTCTCTCTTCAGGTGATTATAGAAGAATTCTATTTTTTTTTTTGTACCTTTGTCACACTAACCTTTTTTAGATCATCACACAAATTTAAACATTATACAAAGATAACCCAAGCACAAGGTATTCAAAAAAATGCAGTTTTCCTGTTGTGATTTTAGTTGTTAAGAGAAAAATCCTATCCAAACCTACATGAACCTCTGTGAAAAAGTAATTGCTCACTTTGTTAAAAGGTGAGGCAATTGTGATTAATTCCATTATTGGGGAAAACTGAGTTCTATTTCATGGCCACACCTAGGCCTGATTGCTGCCAGACATTTTCAATCAAGAGATACCGAACATAAAACCTGTCTGACAAGGTGAGGTAGGCTATACTGAACACACATCATCAATGCCACGATCCCGTGAGCTTCAAGAGCAAACAAGAAAGAAGATTATAGAGATGTGTCCATCTGGGAAAGGATACAAAGTCATTGGTAAATCTTTGGGACTCCAGCGGACCACTGTCAGAACCATTATTTATAAATGGAGAAGGCATGGCACAGTGGTGACCATTCACATGAGTTGCCGACCTCCCAAAATTACTCCAAGAGCACGACGCAGATTAACCGTGGAAGTCACAAAGGACCCAAAAAAACACTTCTAAACAACTACAAGCCTCACTTGCTTCAGTTAATGTCAATGTTCATGACTCCATCATCAGAGACACGAGGCAAAAATGGCATCCATGGAAGAGTTCTGAGGTGAAAGCCACTGCTGACAAAAAAGAATATCAAGGTATGACTCACTTTTGCCAAGAATCATCTTGATCATCCCCAAAGCTTTTGGGAAAATGTCCTCTGGATTGATGAAACTAAAGTTGAATTTTTTGGAAGAAACGCATCCTGTTACATCTGGAGCAAAAGGAACACTGCATTTGATAAAAAGAACATTGTGCCAGCAGTGAAACATGGTGGTGGATGTGTGATGATCTGGGCCTGCTTTGTTGCTTCAGGACCTGGGCGAATTGTCACGATTGATGGGACCATGAATTCTGCTTGCTCCCAAGAAATCCTGGTGAAGCATGTTCGTCCATCAGTTTGAAACCTCAAGCTAAAGCGCACCTTGGGTTCTGCAGCAAGACAATGATCCGAAGCACACCAGCAAGTCCACTTCTGAATGGCTAAAAAAGAACAAAATGAGGATTTTGAAGTGGCCTAGTCAAACTCCCGACCTGAACACGATTGAGATGCTGTGGCACGACCTTAAAAAGGTTGTTTATGCCCGAATACCATCCAATCTGGTTGATCTTAAACATTTTTGCAGAGAAGAGCAGGCCAGAATCCCATCACAGCAATGTGAAAGACTCATCGCATCTTATCGCAAACGCTTGAGTGCAGTTATTGCTGCAAAAGGTGGTTCAACCAGCTATTAGGTTGGGGGGGAGGGTTTACTTATTCATATGGGCCCTTGTAGGTTCAGATGGTTTTTTTTTCCCCCTTAATAAATGCAATTGGCACTGGAAAACTGCATTTTGTGTTTTATCTTTGTATGATATTTAGGTTTTCTTGATCTGAAATGGATGACGGTGACAAACATGCAAAAAATATCAAATTTGTCAGGGGGCATAAACTTTTGCACTGCACTGTGTGCGCGCACACACACACACACACACATACATACACACACACACACACACACACACACACGCGCACACACACATACATACATATATATATATATATATATATATATATATATATATATGCGCCGATGCTTACGCTTTATACAGCAGAGCCACTGAGAGTTAATCCACTTCTACAATTGCTCTTTAACACTCCTGGGCTTTCAATGCAGAACTTTCTGGTCCACTGTGGAACATGTGTCAACTTTTCACCACATTAAACATGGATCAGTGGACTGCAAAAAATGTGCAAAGAGACTCTAAATCTACTTCCAACACTGAACAGCAGCAGCCTATTAGGGTGTGTTGTGGGTGATATTAGCTTCTATGATCTAACACACGTACACGCACACACACCGTGACACGGATTAGGATTTCTGGTAAATTTGCTGGTTTATGGTGCCGTATAGTAAATACAACGTGTAATTTGACCCTCTGTGTGCACTGGTCATTATGTAGATGCAACTTCCCTCACAATTGGAGCTTCTGGCAAGAACTGAGCCTTTTTACTTATTAAATATCATTGTATGGAATTCACCTGATGTAAAAGACATGTATACTGTATTTTTCTCACACATGCCTCATTCCTAATGAATGGTACAATGACTGACAAAGCTCAAGGCTAGTTGAGATTCAGGAGATGCTGAGGTGTTTTTTCTTTTTTCTCTCCCACCCTCCAAAGCAAGTCATTATTTTTGCAATTTGCCTGATGCAACTTGAGCTCGGAGGACAGCAATTCAGCCCGTAATGCTGTCCTAAATTGATAATCCAACTTCTTACATGTGCAGACCCATGCAGCCATAGGCTTACCTTTAAAGCACACCAAACCAATTTCCTCTGTTGGTGGAAGATGGTAATAGGTTCCATTCCATTTTATTGTGCAGCCTAGATATATAACTTTTGTATGAGCAAAATCAAGGTTTCATGCACATGTGTAGAGACTTGGGGAAAACACATCATGACACTATGGCTAAACTGTGGGCAAAAGAACCCCCACCAAAGCTCCACATCAACCCCAACACGAACTGTTAAAATAAGTCAATGTGACGGCACACCCCTGTGTACGCTGTCTCGGAATAAAACCAAAATTGAAGTCTAAAGAACACTTTAAAGAAGAACAAGAGAAGGCAAACCTCCACCAAGCTATCAAAATTACAGGAAGTCAGTCAATCATGAACTTAAAAAAACTCCCACCTTAATAATGTACACATTACTTAGAATGGCACAAGCCTTCACCTTGAATCAAGTGGAGGATGCTGAATGATGACAGGTTTCAGTGGATGTCTGAGGGAGAATACAAACTGTGACCTTCTTAACTTTTTGACGTTCCTTGACGCTTGAGCACCAATTCTGGTAGTGTGCAGTTTTAGGAAAATAACTAATAACAGTGAGGAGGGATGTAATTACTCTTTGTCACTCTGAAGCTAATTATTTTACAGGAACTGTATGTCCCATCATGTTAAATTCCTCCTATCCCTGCTTTCCACTGAGCGCCGATTGCAGCCACTCCAGGCAATGCTTGTGTTTCCACTGGTTCGTTTCAGAAGCATCCCAGAAGCTGCTGTCCGCTCTGCACAGCTGAAAATAAACACCTGGTCTATTTTTGCTGCTCACTGTGTTCAAGCTGTGCGGCCAGGTGGGAAATGGAATGTCATAAACATGAAAAAAATCGACTTGTCAAAACCACGTCGCAGACGTTTCACACACCTGTGTCTGGTGGAAACCTGACTTCAAATTGCTAGTGGTTAATTTGGTTAATTTATCGATGTTTATCTATCCGTAGGTCTGTCAGCTACTCATTTGGAAATTCAACTCCCTGTCTGTCCATCTATTTGCTTAACCAGTGAAGTGCTTACCACCTTTATTTGCCAGGCCATCAACTCCTCTGCTTCTGTCTTCTTATTTACACCATTGTCCATTACTTTATCGACTTATCCCTCTGTACATTTCTCTATTATTGTATATTTCTTTGGTATTGTATTCACACCTGTGTACAGATTTTCGCCAAACCTGATGGGGTCACTACTCTACCTGACACCCAGAGATGACTTTATTTTTGTTGAGGCCAGAGCAAGGTCACATCGTTTTGGAGCTTGTGTGCTGACGGACATGATGTTACTGTGGAACACTCATAGGAAACTGGACATGGAATTTTAAATTGGAATCACTTTTGACCTTGAAAGAACAACTGCAGCCATCTTATTGTATAAATCCTTAATGCAGTATAAATATTTTGTCCCACTAATATCATCTTGTTCATGTACTCTAGAACATATCATAAGACCAGCAGCTATACAGAGCACACTATCCATGCTGCATGGTGGAGGAATCTTGCACTCGGGGTGTTCCTCTTGTCTACAGTTGTGTTCAAAATGATAGCAGCCAGACATGACTAACCTAGTCAGTCAATGTTTTTGATAGAAATGATATTTCCACATTTCAAATACACTCATGCCTTGGTTTAACGGACTAATAGGGGTAACACTGGTCTGAAGTACCCGATTGTCCGAAGTTTCCGATTCCATATATTGCAACGATTACGTTACGAAAAACTTTTACTTAAGCACACTATGTAATCTGCAAATGTATACTGTACCTATACTCTGTAAATGTACACCATAAGATCAGGGGTCGGGAACCTTTTTGACTAAGAGAACCAAAAATAAAAGACATATTTTAAAATCCAATCCTCTGAGAGCCATATATATACTGTGTGCGTGTGTGTGTGTGTGTGTGTGTGTGTGTGTATATATATACATACATACAGACATTCCCCAACTTATGTTTTTAATTGGTTCCAGACGGCCGAACGTCAGTTGTTACAGTGACGTATGACGCTCATACTGTACTATATATCCATAAATACCATTACCATATCTCATAAAACACCCCTAAATCAATTATTATAAACATAACATTGTAAAATCAAATCAAATATATCAAATAATATCAACATTAATTTCAAATAAGTCACTTATTTATACCGAGCCACTTTACATGAAGCTTAAAACAGCCAATCACCGCTTACAATATGTGAGGCACTCAATACCGAAAGTAGTGTACTTGCGAGAGTAGTGTACTTGCTGTGGGTTATACAGACTTCTGGTCTTTCAAGTGCACAAGGGTGCCGTTGAACTCGTTTAGAACACAGCCTGCACTGATGTGAATCCCAGCAAAGCGGAGCGTTCTTTCTTTTGTGTAAGTAAGTAAGTAAACTTTATTCAAGAGATGCATACAAAGAACAAGTACAAATCCTAATGAATATTAATATAAAAATAAGTATACATTCTTAGGATTCTGCTAAAAGATAATAAATATCTGTAATTGTTCTGTAATTTGTGGATTCAGGTTTTTATTCATTTTACAAATCTTTGCTTAACTGAGTATGCATTAGATTGCACCGATCTGAGCAGATAGTTAATTCATCTCTGTGTATGAGACTTGCACCCATGCTAGTAGGCTTACACTTCTGACCAACCATATTTGCTTAGGGTTACAAAAGTCTGTAAAACAGTGTAAACACAAAGATCACAGAGACGACGTCTTAACACAAGGCTGACACGCTATATAACTGAAATATATATATATTTCATTGTGTGTGTATATATATATATATATATATATATATATATATATATATACACACACACACACACACTCAGTCTGTAGTTTGTAAACAATGAATGCAGCGTCATTGCATCATTACGTCAGCGTACTACGTAGGTACCGCTAAACTCAAAATTAGACTTTAAAAAATTTATTTTAATGTTATTTTATTTATTTGAAAAAAAAACATCGTAAAATAAAAAAAATGTAAAACAGATGAGTGTCTGTATATGTAATATTTATATATATATATATATATATATATATATATATATATATATATATATATATATATATATATATATATAATATACATACATATATATCAGGGGTTAGGAACCCATGGCTCGTGAGCCAGATGTGGCTGTCTTGATGACTGTATCTGGCTCTCAGATAAATCAGGTGGCCTTTCTTAACAGAATAACGAATACATAATTTCACTGTCATTTAAATACAAAAAAGTCCTCAAATAAAACAAAAATAGATGAATACACCGCGCATTTAAATCTATACATCTATTTTCACTGCCATGTCACTGTGGCGCACAGCGGAGAGCCAATCTTTTCTGTACTCCAGTGTGTGGGCGGGTCCAATACCTTCAAACTCTAATGTTATTGCATTATAACAACAGCCACAGACTGCACGTGTTGTTTTTGAGGAAAGAAAGAAATTTCCCTCGTTTTGATCAGCTCATTTCCACGAAGCCAAGCACTGCTGGCAAGCAAACACAAATGGACAGACATGGAAAAACTTCAACCCGCAGAGCAGCTGATTGCCAAAACTTGGGACGCGTTTCCTGTCACATAAACACTGCAGCGTGTGAATCCAATAAAATTAGAGTTTCAAGGTATTGGACCCACCCACATACAGAAAGGATTGGCTCTCCACTTCGTGCCACAGTGACGTGACATTGAAAATAGATGAATAGATTTAAATGCGTGATATTTCTTCAAGCCAGTCTGGTCATCTGGCGGTCATGTTTGGAAAAGATGGCCCGTTTCCGGCCGATCCGGACTAGTCGGAAGCTACAGATTTTGTCCGTTGCATCCGAAATCCGTTAAAGTACAGTGGTACCTCACCTTATGTAATTAATCCGTTCCACAGAGCCTTTTTCTTAACCTGGATTTTTTTGTAAATTTAACCGCATTTTACATGTAAAACGCGTGATTCGTTCCAAGGCCCCCAATACTACCCCATAAACCCTTTAAAAATTATTAAAGCATACCTTTTAACATTTACTTCTGCTTCAATACCGTACCGATAGTAGAGGGGTTTGGCCATATTCCTTTGCGATATCACTCTAGCCCATTTCATCTTCTCACTCGCACCGGAAATCACACGCGTGCGTTTCGTAACCTCAATTTTTTGTTTGGTGAGACTTTCGTAAAGTGAGATACCACTGCAATTTAATAGCAGGTGTAGTAGAATAATAGAGTCCAACAGACCCAACAGTCATTACATACATGCTGCTGATTCTGTGTAACTGAGTTGGTAACTGAAAGGGGTGTTTTCTTTGTTAGATGTCCCCTAAATACCGAATTGAAGCCACAGCTCACTGTGAAGACAGTGAAGCCTGGTGGTGCAAGCATCATGATAAGGGGATATTTCTCATACCATGGTATTGGGCCAATTCATCGCATCCCAGAAATCATGGAACAGTTTGAAATACATCAGAATATTTGAAGAGATCGTGCTGCCTTATGCCGAAAAGGAAATGCCCTCGAAACGGGTTCCAACAAGTCAAGAGACACCAAACACACCAGTAAACGGCAACGTCTCGGGGATTTAGCTCAGTTGGTAGAGCATCCGCTTTATCCTCTGGAAGGTCGGAGTTCGAATCCGGCCGCGTCATACCATGAGACGTTAAAGCTTGGGAGTTGTTGCTTCCTGTTGGCGCTTAGCATCAAAAGGACAGAACAACGCAACAACTGGTGCCGTACAGTGGCGACGGGTACCCGGAGCGCAGGGAGCACTGGGGTCTCATGCTCATTGAGCATACGTGTGTATGAAATTGCGCTATATAAGCATCCACAATAATAATAACGTCTCGATTCCAGACCAACAAGATTGAGGTTCTGGAGCGGCGGCTCAATCCTGGACCTTCATCCAATAGAAAAACTATGGGGTGACATCAAAAATGCAGCTTCTCAGGAAAATCCAAGAAATTCAGAAAATCTGTGGAATGTAGTCTGATCATCCTGGGCTGGAAACCCTGCTCACCTGTGCCAGAAGTTGGTCGACTCCACTACACAGATGTGCAGCAGGTCTCAGAAACCGTGTTTATATAAATAAATATTACTTCAGAGATTGAAAGGAAAAAAGTCTTACATTTTTTAAGTTTATACACTGAATGATCGAGTTTGTAAAGAAGAAATGCAGACACTGCTGTTTTTTGAACAGTCCAATTTCCACTTTTGTTCAATTTCTTTAAGGGAATAACACAAATTTTTATCTTTTTCATGTTCTGAATTGGAATAGAACGTGCCGCGTTCCCAATGTATTTGTGTGTAGAAATAAAACCAATTTTAGGGATTTTGAGCTTTATTCGCTTTTTTTAAACACACTGCTATTATTTTGAACACGACTGTACATTTGTATCTGTCCATGTACAGATGGTCCATTTACTTGTCTACTTTCAGTCCATTTACTCTTCTATCTGTTCATCTAATTGTTTGTTTGTCCACCTACTGTTTATCTCACCACCTTGTCATCCACTTTTGTCTGTTCGTTTACTTACTGTCTTTCTATCTCTATACAGAAAAGTCGATCAATTCATTTTTCTGTCCACCTGACGATCCAAAACCCAAATATTCTGCTGAATTACACTGATACGCTCTTCAGGATTGTTTCCTGGGATATTGATTCTGAAGGCTATAATTTATGTGCTACACTTAACACATAAAATCTCCCAACACTGTCATTTTCTTTTTTTATTTCTCTCGATCTCTTCACCCAACACCTACTGAACTCTGTTTGAAGAAGCATAGGAGCCATGCATTTATAATCTCGCTTATTACACGCCACTTATGTGTACACATGCGGTTCATTAATGCCCCACACAGGTGCTGTTCTCCCCCCACACTGTGATCTGTCATTTGTTTTCGCTCTACCACGTGAATGAATGAATCCCTGTGCAATTTTTCCTTCGCCAACATTCAGTAAGCAATTTCCTTTTGAATTCATTTTGATGCATTTATAGCCCTTTTCCTTGGAAACTCTCACAAATGGTTTGGATTAAAAAAAAGAAAAGAGAAAACACAGGCTTACATATTTAAATCCACTTCAAGCACAGTGCTGTTATAGCAGTGGTAATAATCCCATTATATTATCCCAGTTCCATTACTAGAAAAATGTTGCTGAGGTTTTAACCAACGCATCATTAGTATGCGTGCACAAAATGCCCTCACTTGCCCAAAACCGTTCATTTTTAGGTATTACATGATTCGCATCCAGAGTTCCCAAGAGTGGGTTTGTAAATGGACATTTTCTGTATGCTTCCAATCATTTTTTTTCATCTTTTTTTACTTGCTGCATACAAGACCTTTGCAGTATTTCACCATCCCTAAAGCAGGACATTAGACCATTGGGTTTTTTTTTTAACTTTTGCCAAAAATAGAGTTTTGTTGGAGGCATTGTTGTCATATTAATGTTTAAGTATGTCTGTGAAAAAAATCCTGATCATACTCCTACATGGATTTTGACCAAACTTGGTGGCAACATTACCCTCCCTGAGTATCAGAGAGAGTCTGATTTTTGCAATTTCTGGATAAAAGGTCAAGGTCAGAGCAAGGTCAAAAAATGATGAAGACGGAGTGCTTATAGGCTCAGAATGAGTGTTGATAGATATGGTGACACTACGGAACACTAATAGGAAAACATAACTGGACTTTCAAAGGCGAAACCGTTACCTATTTTAAACTTTGACATTGAGTGATCTTGAAACGTGAAAAAAGGTCACAGGCATTTGTGCTCTTATCACTTTGAAACAGGTGCCACTATAAATGCTGTTACTGTGGAACATATTCAAAAACCATACATGGACTTCGAAATGAGAGAAACCTTTTATGTTGAGTGCTTTAGAGGTCAAACCCAAGCCATTTGGCTAATTTGTTCACTAGTTTGTATCCGTTCTATGCTGGAGGTACCTTTCTCGCAATATGCACCTGTCTATTTTTTATTCTTTGAATTTTAACAGGAATTACACTTTTGCCGAAAGGTTGCTTGTCTTTATTCACCAACGGTCACAATGTCTGTCTGTCTCTGTGAAAATTAAAAGGCTTTCATGGTATAAAACATGTTTCTCAAACAGATCTTTGTATACGAGTTTATAAAGATGCTTCATACTAACACAAGTAAATATGGCTTTATTGTTGATCAATTGCTGACATGATTTACAAGGGCTTTGTTAGCTGATTACTTAAATGTTCAGCATTAACAGCCTCACAGTAGTAGTTAATTACGAACTGAAATATCAGCTCATTTGAATTAGAGAGAAATAGTCTGCCTCAAGATCGTTTTATTTATATATATATATATATATATATATATATATATATATATATTCACTGTACACACACACACATGCACACTATATATACTCGCACACACATGCGCGCACACAGCCAGTTTCGTAGTATTACTTTGGTTCGCTTCATTAATGAACTATTAATATATGCCATTGTTTATGGTATAATGAGAATTATGCTTGTGGCCTCAGAATATTCCCCTAGCAGTCCTACTGGCATCTAGCTTATTGCATTGGAGCATGGATAATATATCTTATTCTTCTACACTGATGTTAATTTCTTGAATCTGATTGGTCAGAAAGTGTTTAATTTTCTATAACAGCAGCTCTGACAATAAGGCTAACTACAAGGTTTATATTTGTATAGGGCATTGCTTCTATAGGAATAGTTAATTCATATGGATTCAAATCACTGGAACCGTGTAGATGATGATTTTATGCATACATACATACATACATACATACATACATACATACATAGGTCTGATCACAAAAGGCACATTTTCCAACAGCCCAACTTTAAACTTGAATACATGTTTCCATGTCCATATTGACTTGTGAATCACTGCGTCGAAATCTTTAGTGCATGCCTGTAACAGAATATCATATCAAAATATGTAAATATGGTGAACACAGTTTTTGAAATAATTCAAATACTTCCTAGTTTACACCTTTTTCATGCTTAATTTTACGACAAGAGAAAGGCCTCATTATTCTCACGTCCCGCTGAGCCTCCGCTAAGGTCTCCACAGGTCCAATAACCACATGAATCAGAGCACAGGTGCCGCATAATGAACCATGAAATCTGCATGTGCATGGCAAAATTGGTAAATAAGCATCAGACTTAAAACGAGATCTATGTTACATGGTGTATCTTGTGCAACCACGGATCACCGATGGATTGGGATTTATTGACTTTAGATAATAAAGAAAAGTTGAAGATGACAAACACCAATTGACAGAGTGTAACTAATTACACAATTATTATCTAAAGCCATTATTAGTGAATAGAAGGCCCTTCGTTCTGTCCGTTACACTGACTTTGAGTCATCCTTGTGATAATTTGGTGATGCTGCTTCTCCAAGGAATATAATCCTGCATCTACCAGAATTTAATGCATAGTGGCTTAATACTGTACATTAAAAATGGGAAAAACAATTTCTTTTGAAATAAATTATTGCAGAAAATGTAAAAGGTAAGGAGTGGGACTGAGCAGTGTGAGTCCATGATATTTGGAGCTTATCCTCCGGTCTCCCTTTTTAAAAAAAGCCAATCCAGAGGCAGATCTCCTGGTGACTAAGCAATGTTGCAGGAACAAGTCAACCAAGACAGTCCTACAACATCAAGAGTCCTGAGATGTTCAGGGTGGTTCTCAACCACCCCAGGGCCCAACCACCGAGGAAATTTTTGACTACTTCGGCAGCCTCAGTCCCAGTGATGGGTGGAACTCCACCCAAACCCCCAAGGTCTTCCTCCTCCACAGAGGGTGTGCTGGTGGGATGAAGGACGTCCTCGAAGTATTCCTTTGAACTTCCAACAACATCCCCAGTCAAGTTGAGCAGCTACCCACTTCCAATGTAAACAGTATTTGTGGAGAACTGCTTCCCCCTCCTGAGGTGACACATGGCAGTCCAGAACCTTTTCGAAACCAGCCCATTGTCACTTTACAGGCCCACACTGTACTGCTCCTATGCCTAATATTTTGTACGTGCAATAGTTTTGGCATGACAGAACATTTGACCTTCCGGTACCTGACTGCTGCTTTGGGAGTCCCACAGTCCAATAAGACTTGATCGACCTCCTTTTTCAGCTGGATAGTTTCCCCCCCGCAGGCGTTCACTAGTGGGTTCGGGGGTTACAGCCACGACTGGTACCAATGACCTTCCGACCATCCAACTCAATAACGTAAGCCCAAAACATGGCCCATTCAGAATCCATGTCCCCCACCTCCTTCAGGATGTGGCTGAGACTCTGCTGGAGGTGGGAGTTAAAGGCCCCTCTGACAGGAGTGTCTACCAAACATTTTCTGGAGACCCTAAGTATACATTTGTGCCTGAAAGGTCTGGAGAGTGGCCTCCCTTGCCATCGGAGCCAGCTTATCACTATGGAGGGATTGGTTGACAGCTTAGCTCCCCTCCACCAGTGTCCAGAACATGGAGGCCCCAAGTCTGGTGACATGAGTACAAAGTCGATCATCAAAATGCGGCCGAGGGTGTCCTAATGGTGGGTTCAGATGGGAGAGGCTGTACCGACCAATTACACTCTTCCAGGTCACACTGTCATTGCCCGCATTCACAGTGAAGTTTCCCAGGACAATGGAGTCCCCAGGGGAGCATTCTCCAAAACACCCCTAAAGACTTCAAAAAAGGCTGGGCACAAACAGTCAGGACCCCCCCCCCCCCCACCTGAAGGTGGAGGAAAGCTACTCATTCATCAACCATGGGGAACCCCAACATGTGGACACTGAGACAGGGGGGGTAACAAGGATGCCAACACCAACTCGCTGCCTCTCCCCATGAGCAACTTCAGAATGGGATAAAGTCCAGCCTGTCTCGAGATGGGGGGCCCAGAGCCCAAGCCATTAATCATGATTAGTCTGACTGTTTGCTGCAGCCTCTGCTGTAAAGCAGAGCTTGTATCTGTCTGTCTGTAATTTAGAGGGAGCGAAGCCACAAAGCAGAGCTCTCAATTTACCAGTTGATCCACATTCCAACCCTCACCTATGGTCACATAGAAACCTTGCCAAGCCTGGGACCTGAACCCAGGACCTTCTTTTTGTGTGGTGAAGCACTGTGCCATCCATGGTACAAATTGTGAAAGTAAACTTGCATTATTAAAAAGGTACTATGAATAATATTACTTTTAAATGTATTCTTCTTATAGGTAAGTCTGTTGGGTTTTTACACCCGAGCCTCGTGGCTCATCAGGCCGGTACTTATCCCCGGTTTCCATAGCGTGAAGCGACCAGGAGGTCAACTCCCCCTGGATGGGACGCTAGTCCATCGCAGGTTACCTTCCCAGTATATTTTAATGGTACCCAGTTATACTGCTGGGTGAACAGAGGCACACTTGTGGTTGAGACCTTGCCCAGGGGTCTTAGCACAGTGAGGGTCTCAGTGGGATTCGAACTCACAACCTCCTGATCATGAGCGCAGCACCCTAACCACTACACCACCGGCCCCACATTCTTCTTATAAGATAACCCTCAATACCATGAAGAAAATCTTTTGAACATCTGCATGAGAAGCACATTCAAAGTGGCACTTCGACTGTGTTTAAAGAAACATAAAGACAGTTGATATTAAATCCCAAACAGTTCTTTCCAAAATGAACCCAAGTAACTTTTATAAAAGGAGGGAGAGCTACACGAAGTGTATTCAGTCAGTGTCAGCGTTCACTGGTCAGTCGTGGAACATGCTTTTGAAGTTTGGTTTATAGTCAGATACACCAGAACCAGAGTATGATGTTGACTTTTTGAGGGTGTGTCACCCACCCCCCCCAAATTATCTAACTTAAGTGGCTCATATGATCTTATCATGCGGCGGCAGTGGTGGTCTGGTGGTATAGGGTTCTGGATCGCTGATCCTAAGGATGGGGGTTCGAGTCTCACTCTCCACAAGGTTGTCACGTTCCCCTCCAGTGCAGCAAACTGGGTTATCAAAGGCCGGCCATGTCTCTCACTCTCTGTGGTGAGAGGTTCATGTAAAAGAACCATTGCTGACTTTCATAAAGAGTAGCTGCAAAGCCGTCAGCGTGTTTCTGTCCCTTGCTAAAGGGTTGTGTCAGGATGGGCATCCGACGTAAAAACCTATGTCAAATCAAACGTGCGAATCATTTGCTGTGGCGAGCCCTGGGAAAAAAAAAAAAAGGGAAAAGCCAAAAGGAAATCTCTCATCTCACATGATCTTATCATGGAGGGATTGATTGAGTGGAGGCAGAAATTTGTTTTTCTTATCAGACCCAAATGCGATATTTTAATACTTAGCCAATTTGTTTAAAATTTAATTATACATTCTCTTTAATAAAAAAAAAAATAAATAAAATAGGTCAGCTGTTCACTTAGTGTTGAGAGACAGACTTGATCCCATTTCTACTGCAAGCAGGGTTTTTGAAGAGCAACCAAAAATAGCTTCCTTCCACACCACTGCTAACTCCTACCTCCTGCAGTCATGGTCTCCTAAGAATCTTGCGTAACATGCTTGGTGTGTATGTGTGTGTGTGTGTGTTGGTGTCATTTCAGCATGAACAAAGTGCTCTATCAGCTGGAGAACGGCGCCTTAATCTGCTCCCCACCTGTAGTTATATAAATATATACCATGCAACATGGGAAAACTAACTCAAAGTGCTATTTTCGGATTAAAGCTCAATCCTTCTGGGTGTAGATACTTTTCATGTCATTTAAAAAGTCTGAGTGACATATCATTTCTGAATTGTGTTGGGCAAAACATAATCGTTTCATGATTTTAATAATTTATAAATTCCTGTTGCAGGTAAAATTCTAAACGTATACACACATAACAATAATAAACTAAGTGGCCCTGAGATGGTATGGCCAACTGCTCAGCGTGTACTCTGTTCTCGCTCTGAGTTAGCTGAGATGGGCCCCAGCCTCTCTGTGACCATAATTAGAATTTAAACAGAAAATGAATGAATAAGCAAAGGGGTGAAGTTTAGAATTTAGGAATATCATGCCAGTAGTCGGATTAAGCTCTCTAAATTGCCCCTAGCTGTCCCACTGGACAAGGGAAGCTCCAGTACATATGCTGTCCATTCCCAAGTTTTGATTGCCTGGAAACTGACTACACTGACAAATGAAAGCTGCTTAAAATAATGTAAAGTGTGTAATGTAATGCTTAATGTATACAGTGTAGATCGTAAACACAAGGCCAAGCAAACCAAGTCCTCAGTTCGATTCCCAGCTCTGACGTTTCTGTGTGGAGTTTGCATGCTCTCCGTGAGCTTGCATAGGTTTCCTCCAGGTACTCTGTTTTCCTCCCACAGTTCAAAAACATGCACAGTAGACTAATCGGCTGTTCCAAATCTCCCTTAAGTGTCGATGTGAATGACTGTTTAAATGTTGGCCATGCGATGGTCGCCCTTGCCCAGAGTTGGCTGACATTGGCACCAGCCTCCCCTTGACCCTAATTAGGATTAACCAACTTGGAGAATCAGTGAATAAATGGATCTACAGCTACCACAAAAGACTTCAAGTTGTGATTGATATTAAAGGGATGAATGCAAGATATTAAGAACAAGGTGATGTAAACATTTTTGATCCGGGTGCTTTGGTTGGTTTCTGTTGTCATTATGATTTTGAAACGAAAAATAGGCGCAATACTTTGATAATAAACGGCTTCACGCATCCAGTAACTGTGACTGAAACAAGAGTTTTGGTATCATTCATATTCTCTGAAAGATGGCCAACAAAAAAATACAAATTCTGCCAATGTATGTAAACTTTTTTTTTTTTTTAATCCCAGCTGTAGCTAGATAAACACATTTAATATAAAATAATATAAAAATATAAAATAGGTTTCTAATTTAGATCATTGCATTTGTGAGTTTGGCAAAAAAAAAAATTCTGTGGTCAAAATTTTTGGCTACAATGTGTTTTGGTGAGCTTCTTCCTTTTCTGTTTATATGTTTCGGTGACTGTGTGTATAGATTCCACGTAAGTGCTATGTTGATATTGTTGTCCATTTTAATACAGCTTATAAAAGTGGACTATAACTGCACTTTTGCAGTTACAGGCCTGAGTAGCCATGGTACAGTTCTAATCTAATAAACTTTAAGTATCTATTCAATGAATCAGCAAAAAAAAAAAAAAAGCACACAAGTTTTCCGGATCACAAGGCGCACCGGATTATAAGGTGCAACAACAACGAGTGACGGTTGAATGGCCGCTGCCCATACACAAATCGCACTGGATTATAAGGCACATTAAGCAAAACAAAAGTGAGATAAGTCAAACTTGATTCAACTTTCACAGTAACTCTCAACATTGCTCAATTATAACAATCTAAAAAATAAAATAATACACTTCACAATAACTCTCAACATCGTTCAGTTGTAATAATATAAAACAATAAACTAATTTTTTCAGTTCATACCTCTTCCACAAATCTATTAAATTCTTCATCTTCAGTGTCCGAGTTTAACAGTTGCGTGATTTGGACATAAAGCCCGGGTCCCTTTATTATTTTTATTTTTATATTATATTTTATCTATTTCTCCCTCACGCATGGAATCAGATCAATAGAGATGGAGATTAGAAATCTTCCGGGTTGTGACCGAAATTTCTCTCAGCCACGCCCCCTTAAAGAGCCGGCATCATCACGGTAACAAACATGGTGGCACTCATTCGCAGTGTGAGTATTGTGTCCATTACAGAACGGAGGTCATTACTTTTAAGGAGCTGTATTAGTGTAACTTTAAATTCAAGAAGGTTAATCCGAGGTCTCTGGAGGACACCTGTAGCGGTGCTTTATCCCGGTGATGAACTGAGACTCAAATTAAGCCAGCTGAGCATCCTGAGGGTAGAGATGGAGATTAGGTGGAAAAACCACTCACGTATTACTCAGTGAGTTACCTCACTACGATAGTAATGCTGGTATTTGGACATAAAAGCCCGGATCGTATCTAGCAGTTGGAGTTCTTTGGTTAACCTACTGGAATGATGGTAAGCTCTGAATTAGTTTGCTTCACTTGGGTTTTGATGGTGTCAGTGAGATGGAGTCACATGGTTCCACCCACACATAAGGCGCATCGGATTATGAGGAGCACTGCTAAATTTTTTTCAGAAGCTTAAAGGCTTTTAAGTGCGCCTTATGGTCCGAAAAATACGGTATTGTGATGGAAAATAAGCTGCTGCTAACGGTAATAAGCTTCACTAAACTATTGTTGCTGTAACTCACTGCTGAAAATTCCAACTCCATGCGACTACCAATTCTGAACTGGAGGGTCACATGATGCCTCTCTTATGCTGCATAGACCATGAAGCAAAAAGGCCCTATACTAGTATTAATTCCTTATTAATATGCTTGTCTTTATAATTTATTCTAATATACATACATGGATGTGATCAAATTTGTATGGGGGGGAGAAAACATCTTGACTGAAGATATTACAAGATACAGTAGCTGGGTTGTAACCTTTTAAAGGTCACTCAAAGTCAAAGGTTATTGTCTCATTTGAAAGTTGAAACATGCTTTCCTACATAGTGACAGTATGTCTATTAAAGTTAGAAGCCGATACATTTTGTGAACTTGCTCTGACCTTGACCTTTTGGCTTGGACATTCCAAAACCAAATCATCTCTGCTACTCTGGTAGAGTAGTTCCCCCCACCATGCTCGATGAAAATCAGTGCAAGGGTGAGATCAGGATTTTGCTCAGAGACAAACAAATGAACATATGTTTGGGGAGAATGTATATACTATCACTAATGCAAATCGCAGACAAATTACTTTGAAGGAAATTACACAACAATAAGGCAAAATTGTTGGAATAATAAAAAAAAAACCCTTGTTGACCAGTTTTATCTATGTAAACCAGGAGGTGGACAATAACTTGTCTTGCCAGGTTTTTTTTAAACTGAACTACTTAGTGGAGAAGAAAAAAAAAATCAAGGACGAGTTCTGATCATGAGGAATTTAACACAGATTTCCCCTTTCAATAATCTCTAACAGTACATCTTGATTCGCAAAACTACCTCATGTGAAGAGTTGAGCCTCGAAGTTTGCTGTGAATCAGAAACAAATGGCCCTTTTTTGGAATCAGCTCAAATATCACTCTACAGGAAGCCCTGGGTCCTTCGTGCCGAAGCCCTGCGGCGCTCAGATGGCTATGTGTTGATCTCTGAAGAAGAAAAAATGAGGGATTGGTCACACAACAGATTTTTGCATCATGGTTTTCACTAAGCTTTAGAGTGTGGTACTTTTTATCAGCCTTGTCCATCGCACGCTGTGTATCGCAAGAGTGCCTTCATCCTCCTGTTGCTGTACACCCACGGCCTCATGAGGTTTAAACTTAAAGGATGTCAGTTAATCCTAAATCAATGGCGTGAGAAGAAAACAGACAGATATGAAAAAGAAACAACATCCCAAGAGAGCTGGAAGTTCATCCTAAGTACCTCAGATCAAATTCTACTGAAAAAATATACCCAGGTCATAGATCCTTGTCATGTTTTGATGAACTTTATGCCACTGTATACGTTTACAGAGATTAAAAGAAGCTGGGAGCGTCCCTGCCAGGCTCTTTTAGCATAAGAAAACAATGACCAAAAAAGAGGTAGTTTAGTGTTACCTTCAGAATCTGAATGGGAGGATTTTGTCTTACTGGGAATGTTATTGGAGACTCCTTATCCTGATAAAGGAATTTCAAGTCCTGCCCAACATAAACATGGAAACCCAAATCTTGAATTTGCATACTTATCTGCGGCAGCCATCAGAGCCATCAGTACGAGGCAATTATCGAGTCACAGAATCTGTTAGGCGATCTTGAAAAATGGCCCGGTTAATATCGGACATCAGTTCTGTCCTGATGGGTCACTTAACTGCCGTCGTAAATGCAACAACATTTGGGATGAATGTTAATTATAGCTTTAGAATCACAAACTCTCACGTTCTCTCTCTTGAGTGGGTTAGCATGCTATTCTAAAATTGTGTAGGTTTTCTGTGGTGTTCTGATATTTAACATTTCTAATCACATGATCCTGTTTGTCCCATCCATAGATCCATCACATCGACCCTCCTGTGGAATTATGTTTCTTTTATGTTTCATTTAAAATCTTTTTAGGCCCTGTGATGGCCTGGTGCCTTTGCACAGAGTCAGCTGAGATGGGGGCCAGTCTCCCCACGACCCTAATTAGGATTAAGCGGGTCAAAAAATGAATGAATAAAATCCATACATAGAAAAGCATGAACATGAAGCACCACAATAAAACCAACCTAAACCAGTGGAACTTGTCATTTGTATCATTTGTACAGCTGTAAACGGGTCACCCATTGCTTAATATCCAGTAAGAAACTGTTAAGATAACAGAGTCATTTAATTAGTTGCAAACCCAAAGCGTCCTGCGGCTTTCATCACACCCTGATGACATCATAGCATCATGAAAAGTAGAGGCGTGGTCAAAATGGAAATTGTACGTTAAATATCCTTACTACAGTCCTACCTGGTTCCCAGAGCATCAATTTCTTACAACGTGCACAAAGCATCCACTGTGCTTTACTATGCTCTTACTATGACCAATCAGATTGCATTGCATGCTCAGTCCAGTCCTGGTAAATGCATGTGTGATGCGTATTCATTCATATAGTCAGTTTTCTTATGTCTATCTCTGTCATTCAACAAGCTTGCGCCACACTTTCATTACAACAGTGAAATCCCTACAAGTTTTATTTTTGTTGTTGTTATTTTAATGTTGTCATTCCAACATCCTTATTGTGTTTTAACTACAGTTTTTTTATTTCAACCAGGTCACATAACATTTTTTTTTTTTATTAACATGTCCGTGTGATCCTCTGGATCATACCTTGTACTTATCAATTTCCAACTGCATTATGCGAATTTCTTACTACTTCCACCCATTTTTATGAGGATGTATAATTTTTCAATTGAAAATGCCCATTGCTATATATATATATATATATAAAACCTATACAACGTAATAAGTACCCTGCTTCAACAATGTTTTTGATCGTATGTCTAATAACCGATCAGTCTCTGTCTGTCTTCCTTTCGGCTTTTTCCCTTTTACTTGGGAGTTGCCACAGCGAATCATCTGATTCGCATGTTTGATTTGGCAGAGGTTTTTACGTCGGATGCCCTTCCTGTCACAACCCTTTTAGCAAGGGACAGAAACACGCTGACGACTTTGCAGCCTACTCTTTACGAAAGTCAGCAATGGTTCTTTTACATGCCTCTCGCCATAGACAGTGAGGGACATGGCCCGCCTTTGATAACCCAGTTAGCCGCACTGGGAGGACAGTGACAACCTTGTGGAGAGTGGGACTCGAACCCCCAACCTTTGGATCAGCGATCCAGCATCCTATCCACTAGACCACCACTGCCCCATATAACGGTAAAATAATGCGTTCACTGCCTGTAAAAGTGAGTTTACACAGTATTTCAAGACCCCCTGCCACTGGGGAATGTCTATAATGTTCATCAGTAACAACACATTTAATTGTTCCCCCGTGCTTAAAAAACAGGAAAATATTTTGCTGTGTTCTCTTGGTAAATGTCCAACAACCGATGAACCATTAGAAACTGCTACAGCAAAAATATGGGATGCTCTGAATGAATGGAGTGAGTTTTCACCCAATTCTCCTGCTCACTAACTTCATAAACTTAAGCATGTTTCTGGCCATTTGTCCAACATGCCATGTGCTAAAGTTGACAGTGTTGATTGGCTCAATTTTACTTTCGGGGAAAATGTTTAAAGGAAATGTTTAATGGGAGGGAAAAGTAAGGGGTCTTTTTTTTTTTTTTTTTTTTTTTTTAAATTCTGCTGTTTTTCTGTTCATTTTCAGCTTTCATGTAAGTAGTTTGAAAAGGCAGGAAAAGGTAGAGAGCTGGCTGACATAATGCAGAGGAGGAAGGTGGACATACTGTGTGTTCAGGAGACCAGGTAGAAAGGTAGCAAGGCTAGAAGTTTAAGAGCAGGGTTTAAGCTGTTTTTTTCATGGTGTGGATGGGAAGAGAAATGGAGTAGGAGTTATTTTGAAGGAGGAGTCTGTCAGGAATGTTCTAGAAGTGAAAAGAGTGTCAGACAGAGTGATGAGTCTCAAGTTAGAAATTGAAGGCGTGATGTTCAGTGTTGTTAGTGCTTATGCCCCATAGGCAGGACGTGAGCTAGAAGAGAAGGAGAGATTCTGGAGTGAGTTAGATGAAGTGATGCAGAGTACCCCCAGAGGTGAAAGAGTGGTCATTGGGGTTGACTTCAATGGACATGTTGGTGCAGGAAACAGAGGGGACGAGGAAGTGATGGGTAGGTATGGTATCCAGGACAGGAATACAGAAGGACAGATGTTGATTGATTTTGCGAAAAGGATGGAAATGGTTGTGGTAAGTACTTTCTTCCAGAAGCGACAGGAGCATAGGGTGACTTATAAAAGCGGAGATAGGAGCACACAAGTTGACTACATCTTTTGCAGGTGATGTAATTTGAAGGAAATCAGTGATTGCAAAGTAGTAGTGGGTGAGAGTGTTGCCAAACAGCATAGGATGGTGGTGTGCAGGATGATGCTGATGGTGAGGAAGGTGAAGAAGGCAAAGGCAGAGCAGAAGACAAAGTGGTGGAAGCTGAAAAAGGAAGCGTGTCGGGTTGTCTTCAAGGAGGAGTTGAAACAGGCTTTGGGTGGTCAGGAAGTGCTTCCAGATGACTGGACAACTACAGCTAATGTGATCAGGGAGACAGGAGTAGGAGAATACTTGGTGTGTCATCTGGAAGGAGAGTCGATATGGAGACTTGGTGGTGGAATGAGGAAGTGCAGGAGTGTGTACAAAGGAAGAGATTAGCTAAGAAGAAATGTGACATTGAGAGGACCGAAGAGAGTAAACAGGAGTACAGGGAGACACAGCGTGAGGCAAAGGTAGCGGTGTCAAAGGCCAAACAAAGGGCGTATGATGACTTGTATGCGTGATTAGAAAGTAAAGAGGGAGAAAATAATTTATACCGGTTAGCACAGCAGAGAAATAGAGATAGGAAGGACGTGCTGTAAGTTAGAGTGATTAAGGACAGAGAGGGAAATGTATTGACTGATGACAGAAGTGTGCTGGGAAGATGGAAAGAGTACTTTGAAGAGCTGATGAATGAGGAAAATGAGAGAGAAAAAAAAGAGTAGAAGAGGTGACTGTTGAGGACCAGGAAGTAGCAAAGATTAGTAAGGGTGAAGTGAGGAGGGCATTGCAGAGGATGAAGAATGGAAAGGCAGTTGGTCCTGATGACATACCGGTGGAGGTATGGAAGTGTCTGGGAGAGGTAGCAGTAGATTTCCTGACAAGGGCACCATCACACTTCTCCTCCATTCCTCTGGCATCCTCTCACTCTCTAAGACCTTGTTGAATGTTCTTGAGAGCCGAGAGAAGAACTGTGGTATTGCATGAGGAAGTCTGGAGTGGCAGAGAAGTATGTTAGAGTGGTGCAGGACATGTATGAGAGATGTAAGACAGTGATGAGGTGTACTGTCGGCTTGACCGACGAATTCAAGGTGGAGGTGGGACTGCATCAAGGGTCAGCTCTGAGCCCCTTCTTGTTTGCTATGGTGATGGACAGGCTGACAGACGAGGTTAGACAAGAATCTCCATGGACTATGATGTTTGCAGATGACATATTGGTCTGTAGTGAAAGCAGAGAACAAGTGCAGGAAAATCTACAGAGGTGGAGGTATGCCCTGGAAAGGAGGGGAATGAAGGTTTGCCTCAGTAAGACAGAATACATGTGTATTAACAACAAGGACCCAAGAGGAACGGTGAGGTTACAGGGAGCAGTGATAAGGAAGGTGGAGGATTTTAAGTACTTTGGCTCAACAATCCAGAGCAACGGAGAGTGTGGAAAAGAGGTGAAGAAGCGTGTACAGGTAGGTTGGAATGGTTGGAGAAAAGTGTCCGGTGTGATGTGTGATAGGAGGGTATCAGCCAGAATGAAAGGAAAAGTGTTCAAGATGGTGTTGAGGCCAGTGATGTTGTCTGGTTTAGAAACGGTGGCCCTGGGGAAAAGACAGGAGGCAGAGCTGGAGGTAGCAGAGATGAAAATGTTGAGGTTCTCTTTGGGAGTAATGAGGATGGATAGGATCAGGAATGAGCACATCAGAGGGACAGCTCATGGAAGACGTTTTGGAGACAAAGTCAGAGAGGCTAGATTGAGATGGTTTGGACATGTACAGAGGAGGGATAGTGAGTATATTGGTAGTAGGATGCTGAGGTTGGAACTACCAGGCAGAAGGCCGAGAGGAAGACCAAAGAGACGATTCATGGATGTGGTAAAGGAGGACATGAAGGTAGTTGGTGTAAGAGAAGAAGATGCAAAGGATAGGGTGAGATGGAGGCAGATGATTCACTGTGGCGACCCCTGAAGGGAAAAGCCGAAAGGAGAAGAAGATGCAAGTAGTTTGGTTGATACCACAAAATGTATAACACACAACTTTTATTGTTCTGTTATTATTCATGTTTTCCACCTTGATGGTAGTAAGTACTTACCGTTCCACTCCGCTGGTAACAATTTTAATAAGCGCCCACCCACTCCAATTTTTCATGCGCCCTGGGCGCTTATCACGCCAAATACTGTGTGTGTGTGTGTGTGTGTGTGTGTGTGTGTGTATGTATGTATGTATGTATGTAAATACTTCTATAATCACCTGAAGAGAGAGGATGGTTTCACCACCCTCGAAACAGATCTGTAGTGATAAATGGAGTTTCAATAGAAAGTCTTTGTCCTGTCCTTTTATTTGTATTATTTTATATATATATATATATATATATATATATATATATATATATATATATATATATATACACACACACACAGACACGCAGAGTCTGTAGTGTTAATCCAGTTTTATTAAGCTTTCTTATGGCAGTAATGTTGTAACTGTGATTGGAAAGACAGCGAGACAGGGAGCAGACGTGACAGGTATGGGCACTTACAGTGATTAGTATTTCTGCTGGCCTGAATAGAAGATGAGAAAGAGGTAGGGGCGTCAGAGGCAGTGCGGGTTATAACCAGTGATGCTGTGTTAACTGATTGCTTTTCCTCAGAACACTTTAATCACACAGTCTGCAAAAAAGCTATTTCTTGGTTCTCTTTGTCTATCATTTGTCAACTTCATCATTGTCCAATGATACAGCATCATTACACAGTCCTGCAGTGTGTGTGTGTGTGTGTGTGTGTGTGTGTGTGTGTGTGTGTGTGTGTGTGTGTTCGGTTCAATATATCTGCAGTTCCATATTTCATAAGAAATGAGAGCCTGGCCTGTAGCTCGCAATCATCACTGCACTTCTGTTCTGCAAAACGCACTCACACACACACACACACACACACACACACACACACACACGGATAGCAAGCTCTGTTATCTGAGAAAATACTTTACCATGGTAACAAGACTGATTTAACCCTGACTTTTTATCAGTCTGTAATTCTTCTTTATGAACAGCTTTTCTCCAAACATTGCTCTGCACGCGAACAACCACAAAACACAAACACAGAAAGATTTTTTTGTTCTACTTCTCTTCATCCAACTATTAATTGTTTACCTGAATCACATTAGCACGATAAACAAAACTAAAATATTTTTTTCTAGGAATCTCGCTAATAAATGGAAGTTTCCGCCTGAAAGTTTTTAGAATTTGCCAGTCACTTAAATGAAGCATTTCCACGCTCGGTAACACAGAGCTGCCTACAAACATGACCGCTGAGGGCTACAACTCTGAGACAACAGACTGGCCTATAAACATATCCTCTCTCATGTTCATATTTATTCTCATTTTGATTGGACAGCACATGGATGCAAGTATTTCCACCCCTTCCTTTCTCCCCTAATTTTAATCATATCCAATTCCCACCCCTTAAGTGTTGTCTTAAAAGCGCATATGACCACCACCAAAAAGGAAGGGTCGTAAGCGTGCACATACCACCTCCATGACATGAAGTACGGCTACCCGCCTCTTTACGAACTGCTGAGCATGCACACAAAAGTGGCCTAACATACTTGAAGTTAAAGCATTATTCTTATGTATGAATGAGCTCACAGACTGGCTGATGATTGCTGTGTGACGGGAAGGGTATGTAAATTTGCTCCCATCGAACTCGCGATCCCCATGTTGGGAGTCATGCACCACTCAAGGAAACTAATGACTTTCATATACACATTATGAAGTATGCTGTCAATGTCCAGAACACGTCAATACCAAGTCATTTGATTTTGTGGTACTTTACTGCTACACATTTATTTATTTATTTTAGCCCTGGTATCACCTTTTATGCATTGCCTGATTCTTGACTGTTCATTGACTGACTTTCCTTAATGCTTTGTATATGTTCTCCATTGGTTTAATAATAAAATAAAATAATACATTTGTAGCTGCTACCATACACAAGCAAAATGTAAAACGGATCTCAGTGTAGGAGACAGAGAGAGAGGAGGGCGAGCGACTGAAATAAAGAGACACGGAAGTGTTGCATTTGAGATAATTAGAAATTAATTAAACGTAACCATTTCACATCATCACAGAGTTTTGTTTTCTTAACAGTCATCAATCTTGTGGAGGGAAAAAAAAGAAATAATACTTTCAGCTCAAAGAGCATGATTATCATTCACAGTTGGTTTCCTTCCCTCATTCTTTCATGCGGCAAAAATAAGTGATATTTTATGAAGACTAGCGCCTCTTAGCGATGCACTGGCTATATTAATTTTTCAAAAATGTTTATCTCTAGATTATAATATTATTATAATAATAATATTATTAAGAGTCAATACGTTTCATTTTAATGCATTAAAATTATAAATGTAATTGTTACGATGTTTATTATAATTCTTGGCCAGCTCAGTGGAGTAAGTGTTACCTTAGTGTCAAGCTTGGATGTTGAACTAGTAGCAATCAAACCAAAGCGCATTCCCTGCTTGACAAACTCAACTTTAATTTGATTCCTTGAGGGATCGGAATTCCAGATAAGCTCAAATGTGTCCACATTTATTAAACATTTACCGAATTAAACAATTTAAAAAAAACTAAAGCGTTATTCCTTCTCTCTCTCGTGCGTGCTGCGGGCCACGCCCACAAGACGTGAATTCAAAGCGCATTCCCAGCTTGACAATTTACTCAATTAAAACAACTTAAAAAACTAAACTAAAGCGTTATTCCTTCTCTCTCTCTCTCTCTCTGTCTCTCTCTCTCTCTCGCCGCGCGCTGCGGGCCATGCCCACAAGACGTGAATTCAAAGTGCATTCCCTGCTTGACAAACTCCACTTTAATTTGATTCCTTGAGGGATCGGAATTCCAGATAAGCTCAAATGCGCCCACATTTATTAAACATCTACTGAATTAAAACAACTTAAAAAACTAAACTAAAGAGTGAAGCTTCCTTCTGTCTCTATCTGGGAGGCCAGCGGGGCGGGATTTTGAAAGACAGCCAATGAGAGAGCAACTCGCGCGTCGTGTGAAATTTTGATTGGCGCGTTTGAATTTTGAATTTCTTTTCGTAAGAGGGGGTTGTTTTGTATTTCGGGGACGCAAACACAGGAAAATGTTTTTCGTAACCCGGGGATTTCGTACACAGGGTCTTCGTAAGTTGTGGGCCGACTGTACATAGACAGGATCAGTTCCAACCTTTTCATAGCTTACACATACATAATTAAGATTCTTCACTTGGTTTATTTTGGAAGTGTTTCACTGTTGTTTTTTAATCAGCAGTGCGCAACATGTTCACATAATGTGTATTATGAAAAGCAAATTCAGGTGACAAGTTCAATCACCTTTTTTTCTTTTTTTTTTTTTCTAAATACATGCTGCAGCTCAGTTCATTTAAATCTAACACGAGATTTCCACCTGATGTCACTCATCTCCAAAATCACACCTAGATTCAAATACAGATTTTACAGAGACTTTACTTTACAGAGATTGTTTACCAGAAGAAAAATTACCCTGAGGTCTACATCATAAATGTTTATCGGTAAGCCAGGATTTGGAGTAACACTTAGCCACAGCCATTTAAAAACTACCACCCAATATGGACTCAGTTTTATATTACTACAGAAAAATACTTAAATTATCATACACTCAGTAATGTCAATAGAAATGTAATCCATGTCTATTTAATAATCCCAGTTCAATGGGTTTGAGCTGGGAGTATTTAACGTTTGAGCAAATGTTTGTCAGCATTTGACCATTCAATTCCAAGTGAAAAATGAAAACGCATGAGTGCAGATAGTGTTGTTGATTGCATCGGCCGGTCTCTCCTCTGGAGTCGATTGTTCTGGCCCGACATTGACCCGGCTCTGAACCAAGGTTATCAGCTGTCGCCTTGAGAGGTATACATTGATATTGTGTTTGATATGTTGTGCAGTTTCCAATTCTCTTTCTCTCTCTCTCTCTCACTTACACTCACACACACACACACACACACACACACACACACACCAAAGAGTTTAACTTCTGTGGAATAATGTAGGGTGAAATTGTATGAAAAAAATTTACAGTCTGATTCCTTATCTAATGATCCCTTTTTTGTAAATCAGTGTATTTATTATATGGTTGAAGGAAACCACCACTGGCTTTAAACGAGGCTTGTTAGGAATTGTTTATTTTATTTTGTGTGTGTTTAGCGAGACGATATAATTATTTTTTTTTCTCCCCCCCAAATTTTTTTCTCAACTTAACATCTTTTGAAAAATCTTACATTTTAAACACCCTCTATCTTAGAATATACTGTATAACTTAAGTATCTCCTCCCCATGTATGCTGTGACACGCGTTGCAAGTACTGGATAATGCTTGAATCACAAAATCCCTTTATTAAAAAAATTCAACAAAATACCATGCCAAGAAATATGACACAATCTACAAAAAATATCTTTCTAGAAAATTCCTTTGCATCTTTCAGTGTAATAAAGCATTTTTCACACTTTCAATCAAACGTCTGAATTCCAAAATATGCAAAAATACAGCTTGCATGACCACTGTTCCATGTCAAAAATGTAAAAGTAAACAATTTGTCATCCAGTTATTTTTGTTTACTTATTCCTTATGTTTATGCATAGTATATACTAAAAGAATTATTCACCCCAGACTCAGTGGATATTGCTGGATAGTTCCTTCGGGCAGTTCATTGCACCATTATTGAATACAGGGATCCCTCACTTTTCGTGGTTAATTAGGACCGAGATCCCCCCGTGACCACCGAATTCCACGAAGTAGGATCACCCCCCCCCAACCCACCCTGAGTGAAGTATACGTACATGTATACGTGTATATCATATCAATAAATACATATTAAATGCTATAAATGCTTATAATAACTATTAAACTTTTAAAAATAATGCATCAGACGTAAATAAAATATACACACATACAGACGCGCGCATGCACTAAGATGCGCACCTCACAAAAATGTAACTTGTTTTGATGGGAGGTTTTGGGTTGTTTTTTGTTCTGTATTTGTTTAGGGGTTTTTTTGTTGCATAATTGGCCTTCTTTTTGTGGAATTTACCCTAACTTTTCCCCCTATTCTTCCTTAGTTTCCTTATTTTTTAATTTGATGAATATTTTTTGAAAAAAAAAAAAAATGCGATGCACTGAAGCCACATGAATTAAAGCGCAAAGTGGTAAGGGATCCCTGTAATTTACAATCTATACCTATAATGAATAGCATCTATATTTTTAACATATGCACTCGTCATCCACTTTATTAGGACAATCTGGACTTTCACACATGGGAAAAACCATGTAATCAGCCAATCATGTGTCCGCTACACAAAGCATAAAATTCTTAAAGTAAAGGTCAAGAGTTTCAGTTAATGGTACATCTTGATTTTTTTTTAATTGCTAGTCTTGGGCAAAAGTTGGGAGTGAAAGTCCCAGAAGCTCGGCAGTAAAACCCGAAACACTCAAACCAGCCCATCTGGTACCAACAACATCCATGCTGTGATTACAGTCTTTGAGCTCAGACTCCCCGTTCATTCTGATGATAGATGTGAAGAATAACTGAAGCCATTGACCCGCATCTGCGTGGTATTATGCATTGTGCTGCTGTCACACGACTGAATGAAACTACTTCAGATTTTCTCATAGGAATGTATCATTAAAACACAATGGTAACGCATTATCACTGGGTGATGTGACATGATATATGATTTTCAAACTCCTTTACTCCTTGACAATTTTTAAAAAATGACTTAATACTATACCAGTGTGACACTCATAGAATGCAAGGTACTGCCACACAGCATGGATAAGGTGGCAAATAGACTGTTTTAATGCCATGTTCTCCTCTTATGAGACGTTCTACTCTGTGACCAAATTAGCAGGGGAGGGGGGGAGACTTCCAACATAACCTGGGTTTGATCTTTTGAAGGTTACCCAAGGTTAAAAGTGCATCTCATTTGAAAGTCTATATACAGTTTCCTAATATTATTATTATAACAGCATGTCTATTAGTACTCGTCTCAAAGTTTTAGGTGGTCTATACCAAGACTGGTGAACCTGCATGCATGGGTGTGGTCAGTATCACAAGGGATCTAACAGACAGACAAATTCAAATGCCTCAACTCATGAAAAACAAAGTGTTGAGCCTGGAGCATATGCGTCGGACCCAAAGATGCAGGAGACCAAGTAAGATGATTCAACTATTTTATTTTGCACTTTTCCACATTGCACAGCGCCTGCAATGAATGAAGAGAGTTAATGCCGCCAGCCAGCATAGACTATAACAGTACCCCTCTTAAGCGCCCGACCAGGCTTGTCCGAGAACTGACGATAAAACTCGTTTAATAAGTCCGGGTCCAGGATTTGGGAGCGGGGAATCCAGGAGCGTTCTTTGGGTCCATACCCCTCCCAGTCCACCAGGTACTGAAAACCTCGACCCCATCTGCGTATCTCGAGGATGCGGTTGACGGTGTACGCGGGATGTCCATCAATCAGCCGGGGAGAAGGGCGTGGGGGGGTTGGTGGGGGTTGGTGGGGGTTGGTGGGGGTTGGTGGGGACTTTCCACCACAGGCTTGATCAGGGATACATGGAATACTGGGTGTACTTTGAGTGAGGATGGGAGTCTTAGTCGGACGGCACTGAGGTTTATAATTTTTTCTATCACATGCGGCCCAATGTATCTGGGAGACAATTTCTTGGAGTCGACTTGCAGAGGCAGGTCCCGGGATGAGAGCCAAACTTGTTGCCCGTCTGTGTAGGGAGGTGCCGGGGTTTGATGACGATCAGCGATTCTCCGGTTTCTGGCCACTGTTCGTTTCAGGGCGGCACGTGCTTCCTTCCAGACCCGGCGTGCTCTGCGAAACTGCGCCTGGACGGATGGAATGGCCACTTCGACCTCCTGGCTGGGAAACTGGGGAGGCTGGAAACCATTAATATTCAATATTAATTTTTCAATATTCAATATTCATGTTCAATATATTCAATCCATGGGAGATGTGTGGCCCAGGAGGCTGGGAGACGGGAGGCAACGCAACGTAGGGAGGATCCGAGGCTTTGATTCGTTCGCTTCGCCTGCCCGTTCGACTGAGGATGGTAGCCGGAGGTCAAGCTACAGGAGACTCCCAAGGTGTCGCAGAACGCATTCCAAACTCTAGATGCAAACTGAGGGCCCCGGTCCGAAACAACATCCTGGGGGATACCATGGAGGCAAAAGACATGTTGGACCAGGAGACCAGCTGTTTCCATCGCCGAGGGGAGTTTGGGTATGGCAACGAAGTGAACCGCCTTGGAGAACCGGCCCACTATCGTCAGGATAACTCGGGGTTAACCCTGTAACAAAGTCCATCGCAATGTGCGACCAAGGACAATGAGGAACAGGTAAGGGTTGGAAGAGACCCGTGGGTGCACGATGGGAGGACTTGCTCTGGGCACAGGTGACACAAGCTCCCACAAACGCCCTGGTGTCAGCTGCCATCGTTGGCCACCAGAAGCGTTGTTGGAGTAGGAAGAGTTCGGTGGGCTCCAGGGTGACAGGCTAATTTTGATGAGTGAGCCCACTGGAGTGCTGGGGTTCTGGCCGGCGGGGGAACGTATAGTCAACCTTGGGCACCCGACGGGCTCCGGTTCCCCCTGATGGGCGTCCTGAACTAGCCGTTCAACCTCCCATTGAGCTGTATACAGGATTACTGGAGTATTACAGGAGTATAAAACAAGTATACAGGAGGTGGGCAGGATGATCTCCATGGTAGTGTCTTCCCCCGAGGACAACTGTCTGGAGAGAGCATCTGGTTTCGTATTCCGGGAGCCAGGTCGGTATGTTAGTGTGAAGTTGAATCTTCCCAAGTAGAGTGACCATTGTGGCTGACGGGAGTTCAACCTCTTGGCTGTACGGAAGTAAGATAGGTTTTTATGATTGGTCCATACCATGAAGGGGTGGGCTGCCCCTTCCAGCCACTGCCTCCACTCCTGGAGCGCCAAGACCACCGCCAGCAGCTCACGATTCCCAACATCTAAGTTCTGTTCCGCCGGGGACAAGCGACGGGAGAAGGCGCATGGGTGTAGCTTCTGGTGTGTGGGAGATTGTTGGGAGAGGACCGCCCCCACCCCCGAGTCTGAGGTGTCGACTTCCACCACGAACTGCAGTGAGGGGACCGGATGGACCAGTACAGGCGCATTGACGAATTTAATCTTCAGCCTGTCAAATGCCACCTGGGCACTTGGGGACCACTGGAACGGTGTTTTGGGTGATGTCAACTATGTGAGGGGGGGCTGCTAGGCGGCTGTAGTCTCGCACAAACCGGCAATAGAAGTTTGCGAACCCCAGGAACCTCTGCAGCTGTGTCCGCATCCCACTGCCTTCACCTTCGCTGGATCGGGTCTTATCTGACCCTTCTCCACGATAAACCCCAGGAAGGAAACTGATGGGACATGAAACTCGCATTTTTCTGTTTTGATGAACAATCTGTTCTCCAGGATCCTCTTTAAGACCATTCTCACGTGACAGAGATGATCATCTTGGTCTCGAGAGACAATCAGGATGTCATCCAGGTACACGAATACAAAGCGGTTCAGCATGTCCCTAAGCACATCGTTAACCAGAGCTTGGAAAACCATCGGGGCATTGGTTAGTCCGAATGGCATGACCAAATATTCGAAGTGCCCCAGGGGTGTGTTGAAAGCCATCTTCCACTCGTCCCCCTCCCGAATTCGGACTAAATGGTAGGCGTTTTTTCAGGTCCAGCTTGGAAAAGACTGTTGCATCGTGGAGAGGGGTGAAGGCTGAATCTATTAGAGGGAGAGGGTACTTGATTTTTATGGTAATATGGTTCAGGCCCATGTAATCGATGCAAGGTCTCAAGGTCTTGTCTTTCTTTTCGACGAAGAAGAACCCAACACATACCGGGGAAGATGAGGGCCGAATGAGACCTGCAGTAAGCGACTCGTTAATATATGCCTCCATGGCGTCTTTCTCCAGCTTCGAGAGGTTGTATAGTCGCTGGGAAGGGACCGTGGAACCTGGGAGTAGGTGAATGGCGCAGTCGTACGGTCGAGGAGGAGGTAATGAGCGAGCCCGGTCCTTGCTGAAGACCTCTTGCAGGTTGTGGTATTCTTTTGGCACGCCGGCTAAGTCCAGATCCTCCAGGTCAACCAAGGTTGATGAAGCTTGGGACGGTACGGCCGCCATTCAGCAGTGTTGCAGACAGTAGTCACTCCAGCTGCGAATGGTGAGGGTGCGCCAGTCGATGTGGGGATTGTGGGTCTGCAACCATGGCCACCCCAGCACCAGGGGAGAGAGGTGCAGAGAGAACAAACAGCTCCAAATATTCCTGGTGGTTCCCGGACAAACTGAGCTTAACCGACTTGGTCTTGTGCAGGAGCCGATCGTGCCCGAATACCTGGCTGGCGTGGGGATGAGGGGTTCTCGGTGCGCGGGGAGTATAACTGGTGCTGGTGCTGCTGCCGAAGCAGAAAGAGAAGGGTGAGGGGTCGGGGTCGTGGCAGCAAGGTGAGTGGCAGCAAGGTGAGTGGCGATAGCGTGTGTCCTTCCGCCGAGCTGCGCCAAGCTGGTGGTTATGTGCTGGAGATTGTCTATCATTTGGTGCAAGGTGGAGTCGTGTCATCTCGACAGAGCGCCCTGGTTGGATAATGCCTGCCAAAGCTGAGTGGTCTCTGCTGGGTCCATGTTCCGGGCCAGAAGATTTTGTTGAGCCTGGAGCATATGCGTCGGACCCAAAGATGCAGGGGAACAAGATGATTCAACTATTTTATTTTGCACTTTTGGAAAATCTGAATCACTGGAAATTTAATCGAGGGAAACTGGTCGAGCACGAAGCAGGAAACCAGGAGTCCGAGAGATAGCAGGGAAACGGGATCACGGGGAAGGACAATCTTCTGACATCGGAGGGAAGCGCGACGCTCCCATTTATAGCCCGCTGATTGCAGAGTAGAACCAGGTGCGCTCTCTGGACCTCGCCTACAGGCAACAGCCACGCCCCTCGACAGCGCCTGCAATGAATGAAGAGAGAGTTAATGCCGCCAGCCAGCACAGACCATAACACAAAGGTTTCAAAGAAAGACAATTCAGACATTGGAGCACAAAAGAGAAATACAAAAGCAGTTAATGTGGCAAAAGTTTGGAATGAAATAAAAAGGAATGAAAACCGGTGCATGTCATTACAATCCATGGGACAGGGTCATGTGATTTTTAAGACACTTAACTCATGAAGATAGTGTGACAAAATAGTTTTTTTGCCATATTTCCCACCATTACATTCCTGCTTCACTTCACATTCAGTATCACCGCTCATTACAACAGATTCACTCATGCCGTGTGCAGATAAACAATTAGCCTCCATTCATAACCTGGTTGTAAAGTGCTTGTGGTGTCAGAAGCTCATTTTCTGCTAAATTAGCCTCAGCTAAGGGAAACACGCATACACATGATCAAGCTGAGTGGTGGATCTAGAGGTGACGGTGGAGGGCGTGTGGGTGCTGTTGCATTTATCTCACAGTGTTGTGTCTCTGTCTGATCTGTAATGATAATGACTGAGTTCGGCAATAACATTGTCCCAGTATGAAGCATTATCACTCAGGATTTATGAACTGGGGTGCAAATAAAGCTGGGTCTGGGGACAATGAGCATCTTCTACTGTACTCATCATCAGTCCACTTGCTTTATTAGCCTCGGGAGTTTGTAGAATGCTAAAAATGAAAGAATAATTAACGAGACCGATTGATTTTGGTACAGTTTAAGTCGCTCAAGACTGAGTGATTCACTGTCATGTTGATATTGTAGGCTACAATACAATACAGGTTCACTCCAACCAACACTCCAGTTTTATGAAGGGCCCAAAAGCGTCAGACTAGATATCTGGTTAATATCAATAAGTTATTGTGATCAGCTTGCACGCCAAGCCAGAGTTTCTAGTATTGTGGAAAATGTATCAATCTCTATTGAACAATCAGATGCAAGAATTTTACTGTGGAAAAAACATTATCAGCTGCGAGTTCATTAGGGACGATTTTGTTATAATACAGTTGTTTGTTGTGACAAAACCATTGAGTGAACTACAAACATTAAACAAAATTATTGAACACGGTCTCAACCAGGGATGCAAAGAGGCAGAATATTTACAGAAACTTTCCGTAGGAAATTAAGGTATGGAATTTTGGAAGTCTTCAAACTTGGAAAGGGGAATATTTATGATAACAAATGGAATATGGGAATCAACTGGAAATTGGAATTTCTTTCTAATACATTTTTATAAATTTAACTTTTAAATTTTTATTTCTTTTATTATACATTTATTATTCCCCGTGCAGAGTAGAAATTCAACTGAATGTGCATAAAATCTTGTTTTAACCAGGATAATGCGACAAGACGTTTTCTTTCAACTACATTTAAGTTACCTGTTATAGGCCAGCTTGCAGTTTTACAAATTCCAAGTTTATTTCCAGTAATACACAAATTTTCCATCTTTAAACAAATCCTGAAAATTTTGCAGACTTGTTTAAACATTCATTATTAATAATAAAACATAAGTCATATTTCTCTTCATGTAGAATGCATTATTTGTACTATCTATTTATTGCTGTAGTTCTAGTAATAAAGCGATTATATTGTACTTGTCTTAATATGATATACTGCAAAATTAATGTATTTCAACTATATTTGTGTGGGGTTTTCTAGTACAAAGTATTTTTATCTTTTTTGCAAATGTAACCAACATAGAAGAGAAAAGTAAGCTATTACTGACAGTAGATGTATTTGGCACTTTCCAGGTGCACTGCAAGGATGGAAAATTGGGCTTAGAAGCTGGTTTTTCTAATAAAGCAGCAGAGTTTAAAATGCATGTCACGTCCCAAGGAAAATTCTCTTCATGTTTTTTCGACTTTTGTTTTGAGTTTATCTTGGAAAGCTTTACAGAATATGGGTAGTGGCGGCTCGTTGGTAAGGTGCTGTATCACTGATCCCAAGGTCGAGAGTTCAAGCCCCACTATCACCAGGTTGTCACTGTTGTCTCCCCCAGTGCAGCTAACTGGGTTATCAAAGGTCGGCCATGTCTCTCGCTGTCTATAGTGGGAGGTTCATATAAAAGAACGATCTCTGACTTTTGTAAAGAGTAGGCTGTACAGCGTTTTTCTGCCCTGCAATGGCCTGGCGAGCTGTCCAGGGTGTAATCCTGCGCTTTGGAAGGAGTGAATGACTGAATGAATGAATGACGATCATAACATTTCATTCATTCATTTTCTGAGCTGCTTAATCCCAATTTAGGGCACCTGGGCGAGTGTACACCCTGGACAGTTCACCAGGCCATCACAGATAACCTCTACAATTATATCAGATTTTTAGACTCTTATTAAAATCAATTACACACTTGAATTTTAATTAATATCTGTCTGTATTTATTTATTCCTTTTCTGAAACACGTTATCCTTCTAGATTTGAAGGGACCCCGGAGCTTATCTCGGCCAACTCTGGGAGAAGGCAGGGTACAACCTGAATAGCTTATGAATCCGTCACAAGGCCAACACAAACAACCATTTATATTCACAGGCAATTTGGAACAATCAATTATAACTATAATATGCACATGTTTGTGATATGGGAGGAAACCGTTGTACCTGGAGGAAACCCAGAGAAGCATGGATAGAACAGACAAACTCCATACAGAAACACCCTCCCTGGCCTGGGACTTGAACCCAGGATCTTCTTGCTGTGAGATAGACATGTTAACCTCTACACCACTCTGCTGCCCACATGATCTACATGACACTTTGTATTATATTACACAACAATGTCTGGAAGTTGACTCTGTTGTACTCTACATCTTAGCATTAAGATAGTCTTCTTCATTATCACAGCTAACCGCAGTATATTACAATCTAATGTCTTGCTGATTTTCTGGTCTTGCCTGCTGTGATATAGTACGTGTACACGTTGGATGTAAAAGAAGCACCACAGGGGCCATGAAGCAGGAGAGATCAGGAGACAGCATCGAACTCACAGGCTATTTCACCTAATATACGAGTCCCATTTGGAAGCAAATGGCTTCTTACTGTAGGAAATATGTTCAACTGGGCATGTCTGCAATCTTCCCATATTACATTGTGTAATGTTTTTGGAATGGGCGTGCATCATTATTGTCGAATGTCGTTTGTTGATGGCACCGTCGACCGTCCGAGCATAATTATTAGAAACATTAAAGCGGTTTCAGATACAGATGTGCCTGTCTTTGTCTTCGCCACATCTTTTGTTATGAGGCCTCGCTGCAAGACATCCCCCCCCCCTCCCAACCACAACACACACACACACACATTATGTTTATCATTATTGCTTTCATCATTACCACAGAACCACAGAGGCTGGGAAGCAGGTGTTAGTTATGGGGTGAGTTGTATTTCTCTCATTAGACACTCTTAATCACCTCAGGGCCCAACTCTACACTCAAGAGTGTGTGTGTGTGTGTGTGTGTGTGTGTGTGTGTGTGTGTGTGTGTGTGTGTTATTTCTGATCATATTTTATTTTTTACACATCACCAAGTGTATGTACTGTAACTTTTATATGCTCATATAGGTAGATTTGACTGTGTTACATACATTTAGCTCTGATTTATATTTCCAAGGTATTAAATTGCCAATAGTGGGATTATCTGGGCAAGGCACAGGACAGACAGTATCACAAGGCTGGGAACAATGAAGAGGCTTAGAGATCATGTTGCCGGATATGCAAGAACATTTATCTGCTCTCTCTTTTTGATTTGCTCTCTGTTTTTATGGTTGTACTGGGTTTGTTTGTCTGCCTGAGAAAGGATGCCTAATTTATAGGTGGGTGGTACGACGTGAGAAATGTTAACATACCCCTACTGCTGTGGAGACAGATGTTTCGCCACTGTGCGCGTAAACCGAGCAGGCTTCTGTCCTGAACAAAAAAGTAAAAAAAAAAAGTAAAAAAAAAAAAAAGTTTGCTTGGAAAACATATTGCATCCTATGGATAGCATAAAAAAATAGAATTTAAATATCATGGTGCTGTGACTCGACCCAAGGTTAATGGTTTATTCGTCTTATGACTTTTTGGAAAATTTTATTTAACCGGTTAATGTGCACAACAGATCACTGAGACTGGAGACTCCTTCCAAAAAAATGGCTAAACTACTGTCAAAGCTGTTAATATAAAAGGAAAAATAATGCTAATTAATATTATTAAAGGAAACTATATATTCAATATTCTGTGGCCTAGCGGTTAGCAAGTCTGCCTCAGAGCAAGCAGGTCCTGGGTTTGATTCCCAGGCTCAGGCGTTTCTGTTTGGAACTAACATGTGAGCACGTTCTCTGTGCTTGTTTGGGTTTTGTCCAGGGACTCCGGTATTGTTCCACAGTTCACAGACATGCACGTTATGCTAATTGTTTGTGTTCGTGTACGTGTTGCCCTGTAATGGAATGGTGAGCTGTTTAGGGTGTACCCCACCTTCCCCCTTTGTCGGCTGAGATCAGCACCAGCTCCCCATGACCCTAGTAAGATTCCATGCTTTGGTAAATAAGAGAGACTCGTTTTTTGTCATCGGCCTGATGAGCATCAACACTTTCTGTGACGTTCGTGACATGGTGCACTTCCATGAACAATGCTGTGAAGCTCATTTAACCTGATTACCACCTGTTGACCGAAAACAATTCAACACTAAAACTCATATCACATTAAAATGTACTGTTAATCCAAGAGGTTCACATACTTTCCCCACTCACAGATATGCACTACTGAATACTTTTCCGT
Organism: Plotosus lineatus; assembly: GCA_024760905.1. Classification (NCBI taxonomy): domain Eukaryota; kingdom Metazoa; phylum Chordata; class Actinopteri; order Siluriformes; family Plotosidae; genus Plotosus; species Plotosus lineatus. The sequence goes on along the minus strand of CM045740.1, from coordinate 38,867,387 downwards.
AATGAATATATGGTATATTTCTCACTCATTTGTTTCATTGGGTTCTCTTCATATACTTTTAGGACATGTATATAAATTTTATATCATTATTTTAGGTCCTATTAATGCAGAAACAAACAACTCTAAAGGGTTTACCAACTGTCAATGTTCCACATGCTGTATAGTTATACAATTGAACTGCATTTGATTGAAGGATTATTGGTGGCATGGATGCATAGCGGATTGCATGTCCGACCCACGGCAAGAATGTCAAGTCCGGGGCTCAGCAATGGTGTTTCCAACAGTCCAAAGATGTAAATATTTGACTAACTGGAGGTTCCAGATTGTCCTTAGGTGTGTGTTGGCCCTGCATTGGTCTTGTGTGCTGTTCAGGGTCTACCCTCCCTTGGCCGAGTGTAGGCAGAGATAGGCTCCAGCTGTCTCACAACCTTAATGGGCTTAAACAGTTTGGTGAGTAAATGAATGAGTGAAGGATTATGACAGGACAGTGACTTTCCATTAACACAGAAGAAGCTATGCACAAAAGAATAAAACAGGGGTCAGTAAGTCCAGGTCTATTTATTTACACATGTGATGAAATATATATCCAGGAGTTGAAATACCGAGTCTGTCGGAACATTGTGCAAGCATTAAAGGTAGTGCAGTGTCTATGTAATGTGACGCAAGTCAAGAGTCATGTACAGCACTACACCGCACAATCCATAATTACAGAGAACGGTATAATTAAGCACACTACAAACAACAGCAATTCTTTAAAACGCACTCAGACTGACTGTATAAATTAAACACTTATCCCACCATATGGCACCTTAAAAGCATGAATCATATATCAAGTATATAGATGCAAGAATGGCACCAGGAAAAACTCTTATCAGGAGTAAAAGCATTCAGTCCAGAAAGATGTACGCAATAAAAGTGTTAGTAGACATAATGTGGGTACTTTTTCTAGACCGAAGGGGGCTAAGTCTGTGTGACGGCTGACTGGGTTCATTCAGAATGCTGGAGGCCTTCTGGATGCAGCATTTTGTGCAAAATGGAACCAGGGGGAGACCCCCCAATAAAGTACTCGGCCATTTTTAATTTCCACTGCAAGGCTGGCTACATCTCCCAAAACACACAGTAATCCAGCTGGTCAGGACTCACTCTATAATTTATTATTATTATTATTATTATTATTAATAGTAATAGTAATAAAAATGTATCCATACTCCATGGTAATGATGCAAAAATTATGCAGTGTGCAACATTCTCAAATTGCATCGCTTTTTTGTTTGCAGACCAGTGCTGTGCTGTGCTCCGGAGGTTGCGCGCTGTTGGCCGTTAGCTCGCTGCTGGCTATCATCACCATCTTCTTGCCCAGTGGAAACTGTGAGAGAAAGATTTGCACACTGGCTGGATACATGCAGATGGCTGCAGGTTAGTACACATCCACCTCTGCTTCACTCGACTAGCCTAATACATCAAGGAGAACTCTTTCTACGTAGTTAAGAGCGAATCATTAGCATTATGCAAATCAAATCATTTTTGGAGGGAGTTATTTGTCGCCTTATGAATTGATTCGGACCGGACAGATTATTTTTTTTTTAATTTGTTGCGGCAACAACTGCTTTGTGAATGCAAATTTATAAAAGGAGCAGCACTGTGTTAGCATGTCTGCCTCACAGCAAGGTTGGATGACCAGTCTGAGCATTTGTGTGGCGTTTACATGTTTTCCCCGTGCTTGCGTAGGTTTCCTTCAGGTTTCTTGTTTCCTCCGCGAGTCCAGCGGCATGCATAGTAGGCTACTGTTCAAATCACTTCTAGGTGTGAGAGTGAATGGTTGTGTGAGCATTGGCCCTGCAATGGCCTGGCGAGCTTGACAGAGAGTGTACCCCGCTTTTGCCCAGTGTCGGCTGAGATGGGCGCTAGAGTCCCCGACACAATTCTAATTAGGGTCACAGGGAGGCTGGCGCACAGTGCTATATGTGAACATTGCACATAGTACTGTCAGCTCTTTCCAGGAGGGAGTAGGTAAGGTAAAATGTCACAAGTGGCCAGATGTTGTCTAGTATGCATATTCATTATATTACCATCATCATTAGCATATGTTGCAAGAGGACGAATTTCCTGAAGACAAAAAATAAATGTTTGGGACTTATAAACTATCTATTGATGTAGCCACATAATGCTGTCATGCCTATAAATAAACGTAACAGTAGTAGTAATGAGATATACAAGTATAGAATTGGATTAAGGGACTGAATAAGTAATCTTTGGAGACACTGGTGATCACTGGTTCGCTGTAAGTAAGCAATGGTGATCAATGATTAGTGTTTTGAAACTGTTGCTCAGTGATCAGGTGTTGCAAATGGTTGTTGGGAAGATTGACATTTGGTGATATGAGGTTGGAAACTGTGGCGATCAGTGATTGGTCACTTGGGAACGACTCTGGGCAATGACAGAGTACGCCCTGGACAGCTCGCAAGGCCACCGCAGGGCAGAAACAGGTGAAGGCTATGCAACTCCTCTTGTCAAAAGTCAGCAACGGTTATTTTACATGAACCTCCCACCATAGACAGTGAGAGACATGGCTGGCCTTTGATAACCCAGTTAGCTGCACTGGTGGTGACAGTGGCAACCTGTTGAGAGTGGGGCTTGAACCCCTGACCTTGGGATCAGTGATCCAGCACCTTTACCACCAGGCCATCAATCAGGGATCCCAGATCTCTGCTATTTGGCGGAATTCCGCTATTTTTGCAGCTTCAGGGGCCCTGCGGGCCCCCTTGATCCTCAACTGAAATATTTCATTTCCTCTATTTCTGAACCCGTTTCCTCTATTTTTTCTAAATGTTGCTGGGATCCCTGATCAATTCGCAGTGAAAAGTAATTGGTTGCAGGGAAACAATGGTGGTCAGTGACGGGTAGTTGGGAACAGTGGTTATCATTGAATTGTGGTTGAGAACAATTTTGGTCAGGGTAGGGTGGATGTGAACAATGATGGTCGGGAACAATTTGGTGCTAAGGGATGGGTGGATGGGAGCAATAATGATCAGTAGTTAGGAACAGTGGTGGTCAGTTATTAGTGTTACGAACAATGGTAATCGGTGCATAATTGTTGGGAACAATGGTGATCAGTGGTTGGGAATATTGCGGTCCAGAATGGGTGGTTGGAAAGAATGATCAATGATTTGTTATTGGAAACAATGTTTGTTTGGTGTGATTCGTATTCTCGCTACTTGCATAAGCAGCACTGAGATGTAAAGCCATATTGAGTACAGGGTCTTCTGTAGCATCAGCTTAAGAAGCTTCTTGAAGTAAAATACAATAACGGAAGATCTCTCTCAACTCATCTTGTAACAGCCTAATTCGCCAACAAAAAGCCCCAATACAACAATAATTCAAGCATTGATTCTAAAGTTTTCAATTATTCAAACTACACGTTGATACAGAAACTCTTTTCTCATAATATACTGAAATAAATGCAAAATTCAATCCAGATTTGATCTGGTATTCGGCGGGAAGACGTTTTCCAACACCATATCCTAAACAATCCCCAGGTGAACATGGGTCATCACTGGACCAAACTCATCTGCTTTGATAGAAGGAGGTGTTTGATTTACTCTTCAGGGTTTTATATCTTGATCATTTTTGGCACTCCAGTGACCGGCCCTTGCTTTATTTCAGGGAGAATAAACAGTTAGGGAGTCGTTCAAATTGATTTTTGTTACTCCATTGGAAATTTCCCAGCTCGAACTTGTTTACAAAAGTTTAATTGAACAAGAGTGTCTGAACCTGAGAGAATGAATAACATGACACTTAAATTTAGGCAGCGTGGTTGTTTTTACTTTTATTTCACACACTTTAGGGCTTATACTACCTCCAGCCAGCATCCTCTGATTAAATCACAGTGTTCATTTTTCAGCTGCCCAACACAGGGTTGTAATATAATTAGCATTGGCATGATGTTCTGAACTGAAGCCTTGGTCTCGCTTGTTTTTTTTTTTTTTTCTCTCTCCACGCTGAGAACAAAGACTTTGCCAAATCAACAGTGCTTTAACCAATCCAAGCACAGCATCTTTCACTCAAAAAACATGCTCTTCAGAACACTAATTCAGCCATTTCCCATATCACTGCACTTCATCCAGTCTTTATAAATATGACTATGATACTCAGAACTCAACAAACCCAGCCTTCACCTGAAAAGATGACACATAACACTCAACAAAGAGCCAAATTATGAAGTAAAGGCTTGAATACTGGCCGTTGACGACTGTTGCCAGGAGACAAATATTGGCGGTAAGTTGAGAAGAAGCGGCAAAAGAGCTCAAATTGCTCCGTTAAAAAAGATGATTATGGACCCTTAGAATAGGTCAGTGGTTCACGGTTCAGAATGGGGCTTACTGAGGTGATGGCCTTCATTTATGAGGCAGCAGGACTCAAACACCCACATAAACCTCTCTGAATTTTATAACTGGGATAATAAAGTCCAGCGTTTTTATCCCATTTTCATGCCAATGTTCATATGTTACTCATCTATAGAGGACTTTTTAGTGGAAATTCAAGTGCAAAGGCCTCCGAAGTGCCTGCACTGTACAGTATATTGTTGAGTTTCGATTTAAAAGCCTGCTGTTCTGGCTTTTCTGAGCTGATAGCCATTACAGTGCCACTATAGATCATGTTAACAACAGGGAGTAGGTGCTCCCTCCTGATCTATTTCCTGGAGCTAATTACAAAATAATGATATTGCTGTAAAACTATTATAATAAAAAAAAAGTGATCGATTCTGCCGGAGATATTGATGATAGAACAGCACTGTAGTTCATTGATATTCTGTTTACAGGCCGAGAAACATCTCGTGATTCAAGGGTAAAAGAGGCAATTGAAAATTTTTTTTTTTTTTTTTTTTTTTTTAAGCAAAGCACTGCTACCAAATAGTAGAGATCGGAGTGGGGTGTTTTTTGAGTGGCAATTCCTGTATTCCACACAATTTGATTTTTTTTTTATTTTTTTATCGAGTGTATCTGAAGATATTTTAAATGCTGCCCTTGGTTCTTGACGGGAACAAATAATGTTGTAAGGACTAGGTTACATCTTGTTGTTGTACAGCTCTTGAATAAAGCTTTCAAGGTTTAAGGCTTGGGAGGTATAACTCAACTTTCTTTTACAAGGTGAAAAATTATTAAAAAAAATAAATGAATAATACAAAATATATGTAAACATACCATACAGATGCTCCTCAACTTATGTTTTAGTTACGTTCTGAACGGCCGAAGGTAAGGTGAAAAAAAAAACGTACGTTGTCACTGTACGTTCCAGTAACGTATGACCGTTCATACTGTACTATACATCCATAAATACTATTACCGTATCTCATAAAACACCCCTAAATCAATTATTATAAACATAACATTATAAAATAATATCAAAATTAATTTAAATATATTAAATTCAAGCAAAATAATTTCAAATAAATACATTTTAAACAAATTCACTTATTACCACTGATTCTGATGACCACTATCACTAGTAGATGTTCGCTTCTGACCAACCATATTTGCTTAGGGTTACAAATACGCAAAACAGTGTAAACACAAAATCACAGAGACGACGTCTTAACACAAGGGTAACACACAGTGAACTGGGAAGAAGGAGGAGCACATTCAGTCTGTCGTTTGTAAACAATGGATGCAACGTCATGGGTAAGTAGCGTTTACGTCAGCGTATTACGTAGATACGTCTCGTAGTACAGAGAGCACGCTAAACTCAAAATTTGACATATATATTTTTGGCTTTCACAGAAAATTGTCCCACGTCATGCAAACACACTTCCGCCATAAGAAATGTCTGTCACAGGCCGACCGAAACTTAAAAAAAAACCCACACTTTCCCATTTAATGAACCACTTAATCTTATTGTGTCACTAAGAGGCTGGAGCCTTTTACACCTGACACTGGGAGAAGGTGCGATAAACCCTGAGCAGTGCACCAGACCATCACAGGGCACACATATGCACTACTATTCACTTTTATACCTCGGGACAATTTGGAACAGTCAATTAGCTTATTATGCATGTCTTTTGACTGCAGGAGGAAACCGGAGTACCCAGAGGAAACCCAGACAGACTCGAAGAGGACATGTGGACTGTTATGTTCATTGTGAAATTATGTGCATTTTGATTAACAAAAGAAATTACAATTCAATTGTGCCATGTGTATTTTCATTGCAGAGCTGGTTTACATTTAGTGGCGCATGCAAAACTCAATAAAAGGCGAAGCTCATAGAGAGCAGAAAACATGAAAGTGACAAACGGTGAATGAATCTGTTTTTTTTTTTTGTTTGTTTTTTTCTTCTTCCCCTCTGCTGCTTTTGATGCACTGAACAAAAAAACGTTAAGGATAAATAATTCAGTCCGTGTTTTGCTTTCTCTAAAATATTCTCTCTCTCTTTTTTTTTTTCTCCCTATTTTTGTTCGCTGGTGGATTGTTTGTATATTTTCCATAATATATTGGCTGGCTAGTTACTTCAGCTGTCAGACTCCGTCCTGAGGGAGTCTCTCGCATTCCATCCTGATATCTCGTCTGGTGTATGCCATTGTTTTGGAAGCTGCAAAACTGATGAAGCCATATGGATAAATGAAAGAGAAAAATGTCCCAACAAAAGGAAGATTGAAAACCCCTTCAAGATGAGTCGTTTCGAGATAACCTGATGCAATTGTCTGGTCTGACCTTTTTGGAAAAGGGGAGGTGGTGGTGGTGGTGGTGGTGGTGTTTCTCACTGATTTCATCCTGCGCATAACAATGAATGACAGCAAGCATTCTATAATGCTACACTTCACTGTTGGTTCCCTTCCTGGGTGTCACTTCGATCAATACTACAATGTTTTTGGCATCAAATAACAAGACACAACATTAGACAAGTATTTTACTTTCAGTTTTTTCCCCAGTGTGATAATTTCAAACAAAAGGTAGATGAGAATCTACCAATGTAATTGGTTAATGACAGCGTCTTGGTTCTACCCACTCATTTGGTGAACCACTTAATCCTACTCGGCTAGAAGTGACACCATATAAAGGTGCCCTCTGAACAAATCAGCATTTAAAAAAAAAAAAAAAAAAAAAATTATTATTCACAACAAATGTTCAAACTCGACATTATAATCTGACGGTATTGACTGTGCTGGGACATTTGTCCGGTAAATATTCATTCGTTCATTTTCTAAACCACTTAATCGTAATTATGGTCGTGGGGACGTTGGCGCCCATCTCGGCAGACTCTGGGTGAGGGCGGGGTACACCCTGGACAGCTCGCCAGGCCGTTGCAAGGCCATCGTTCACACAACCATTCACATCTAGGTGAGATTTGGAACAGCCAGTTAGCCTACTGGGCATGTTCTTGGATTGTGGGAGGAAACTGCAGTGCCAGGAGGAAACCCACGCAAGCACGCGGAGAACATGCAAATTCGACATAGAAACGCCTGAGCTGGGTATCGAAACCCAGGACCTTCTTGCTATGAGGCGGACGTGCTAACCATTGCGCCACCATGCCTCCCCAGTAAATATTCCGAAAACTAAATTTTCTTCAGTTTTCTTCTTGGAGTAGTTGTAGTAGTAGTGGTAGCAGTGGTGGTGGATCACTAACCCAAGGTTGAGGGTTCAAGCATCACTATCACTGGGTTGTCACTGCTGTACCCCCCAGTGTAACTAACTGAGTTATCAAAGGCCGGCCATGTCACTCAATATCTGTGGTGAGAGGTTCATAGAAAAGAAACATGGCTTTTTGTCAATAGTAGGCTGCAAACTATCAGCCTGTTTCTGCCCTGCGGCGGCCTGGCGAACTGTCCAGAGTCAGCTGAGATGGGCACCAGCCTCCCTGTGACCCTAATTAGGATTGAGTGGATCAGAAAATTAATGAATAATAGTTATAATTTTTATTTTGACCTTATATCAGCAGCCATAGTATAATGGTTAGAGAAGCAGCTTTGGGTGGGACTGAAAGGTTGATTCCGAAACCAGCATGAAAAATGTGTGCTAGTGGGGGAGTGAGCAGCACCTTCCCTTCTTCCACACAAATGGCTAAAATGCCCTTGAGCAAGACGCCTAACCCCCAACTGCTCTCTGGGCACCCCAGTGTGTGTGTGTGTGCCAGCCCATTCCTCAGAGTGTGTGTGTGTGTGTGTGTGTGTGTGTGTGTGTTAAATGCAGAGGAAATCATTTCCCTGATAGGATTAATACAGTATATCAAAAAAAAAAGAAAAAGAATTGGGTCTGGTTGGCACTGTGAAGTAGTGGTTAACATGTCCAACTCACAGCAAGAAGGTCCTGAGCTTGGCGAGAGCATTTCTGTGTGGGCATTCTCCCCGTGCTTGCGTGGGTTTCCTCCCACAGGCCAAAGACATGAACATTCAGCAAATTGGCTGCTCCAAAACTGCACCTAGGTGGGAGTGTAAATGGTTGTATCTGTGTGTGGGGTTGGGGGGGCGGGGTCTGTGATGGTCTGGTGAGCTGGTTCGGGTGTATCCTGTCTTCACACAGAAAATAAAGCAGTGCAAACAAATGATGAATAAATGTTATTGAGGTTAGCATAAATTGGCGGCATTGATCTTTTCCTTTTGGCTGTTCCCTTTTTCTCAGGGGTCGCAACAGCGAATCATCTGCCTCTATCTTCATGCACGTCATATTACTAATTCGCTTGTTTGATTTGGCATAAGTTTTTACGTCAGATGCCCTTCCTGACACAACCCTTTAGCAAGGGGCACAAACACGCTGACGGCTTTGGAGCTACTCTTTACGAAAGTCAGCAATGGTTCTTTTACATGAATCGCGCACCATAGACAGTGAGAGACATGGCCGGCCTTTTATAACTCGGTTAGCTGCACCGGGTGGGGGGGTGACAACCTTGTGGAGAGTGGGACTCGAACCCCCAAACCTAGGATCAGCGATCTAGCACCTTCTATCAGACCACCACTGACCTAAATTGGCGGCATTGATAATTATATGAATTGAAGGTCCTCACTCGGATTGTAAGATGGACAGAACTGAGAGACAGAGAGAGAGAGAGAGAGAGAGAGAGACAGAAAGTAAGTGAAAGAGAGACAGAGCGTGAGAGAGACATAGTGTGTGTGTGTGTGTGTGTGTGTGTGTGTGTGAGAGAGAGAGAGAGAGAGAGCGAGAGAGGCTGGACTATGAATAAGGTAGCGTTGTGTCAAAAAGCAAAGGGACCTGATTTCATCCGAAACTGAAATTGAATTCATCAGCCAGTGACCTTTCATATTTCTTTATTTTCCCTGCAGTGAACCAATTTTGTCTGTTCCATCTGTATTGAAATAGTGAGAGGGTTGAATATTATTAATGGAAATTGGAAAAGAAATGAATAAGCCACATCTGGGTAGTACAGTTGTGCCCTGAGTGCTTTTTTTTTTTTTTTTTTTTTTGGCCTCCTGCACTTCTATAACATTAGTTTGTGATAATGTGTCTCTTAGATTTTTGTTTATTTTTTTACTGTAATGCAGAGGGGGTGAGATTTATGTGCAAGCAGCCTTCAGATACGTACTAGTGAACTTCTGGCTTGTGCAATTTTCAAAGAAAATGAGAGCGAGAGAGATCATAGGTTCTTGATCTCATATTCCAATGAATCTTTCAGCTTGAGTTGGTAGGATTCATAACACTCAGCTGCTCCCCCCTCCTCCCACATTTTTTTCCTGCATGTATATTTCATTGGGCTGTTTTTTCCCTGCTCTCTGGATTCAGGCCGGTGGTGGCACTGGTTTCTCTCGAGCACGACTATGCATGCTAACACATGCCTTACGAGGACCTTGATCTGATGTAATCATTAGCATGGCTAATTTAGGCTCGGTTACGCCTGAATCTAACCCGTTATCTTAATCAAAAGGAAACCAAACAAAAGCTGAACCACTCAAATGTCTTCACAAGATCAAATGTGTCTGATTATTCCTGTCTTTGTGGGGAATTTGGTCCCAGTTGGGATGTGAGAACATGCCTCCACACACCCCACGTGTACCGTGTTCATTTCCTCAGAAATTGCAGACATAACTCTTAATAAGTTAGCAAGTAAAAGCGTTGAAGCCTGAAATATATCACACAATATATAAAGGTGCAGACGAGCTCTGGGACAAGCAGGGCAGTAACGTAAAACAAGTAGCATTAGGGCTGTGCTCGGCCTATTTTATGCTTTTTCTATTAGCCGTATCATATCGTGCAGTCGCTGAACGCGGTGCATGCATAAAGGGCGTGCTTGCGCCATTTCACTTCTCAGCGAGCCGCAACTCTCCGCCCATGCTCGTTCACTTCTTTAATAAATTAGCACTATGGATAAAACCGCAGCCCTTCTCAAATCCCTGACCACATAATGAAAAGCATCTCCTCTTTTTGCCCTTTGCGGTCCCGATTAATTAAGTGTATTAGTTTGAATTAGTCGCTCTTTTGCACACGTCAGGTGTTTTGCGATGTTGTGCGCTTATTATAGTACACGCTTATTAGCTTTTATCCGCCAATGATTTCCAATTTGCCTCAAGTACAAGGAGTCATGAGAGCTAATTAGTACTGTGCTGTACCATTCTCTTGCATCTTGCACTTCTTCTGTTGTAGCCATCTCGACACTGGTTCACTGTGTCTTTGAAATCCTGGTCCCCGAGTAAGTTCTGGATTCTGTTTGTTCCCCCCCCACCACCAAACCTCTTGTTTTGACTCTTTGAGCACCTCTTTGCCCTGCTGACTGGCTTGATATGTTGCACATGAAGTCGTGCCCATATGTACATTGGTATCAGTTTAGATTGGCTCAAGTACTGTTTTTTTTTTTTTTTTAAGAAAGGGCATCAATCATAAAGCATTAAACAGAAATACTGAGGTAAAATAAAAATGTTGACGCAATTCTAAGGAGCAAGCGACAGGAGACAATGCCAAGGAAAAACCTATCCCCAATGAAACCCATCCTCATGCACGATTATAAAATCATCCTCAACCGCAATAAGACACTGTGTTCAAGCCTTGTGGTCAGCAAATGCATTTCTGTATCGCATCTTCTGACCCGATTTATGTGGGTTTCCTCCTGAAGTCCAAAGTAATGCACATTTAAGTCAACTCATTCATTCATTTTCTGAACCGCTTAATCCTAATTAGGGTCACAGGGAGGCTGGTGCCCATCTTGGCCAACTCCGAGGGCAGAGTACATCCTGGACAGCTCGTCAGGGCCATCGCAGGTCAGAAACATGCTGATAGCTATGCAGCTACTCTTGTCAAAAGTCACATGAACCTCTCACCATAGACAGTGAGAGATATGGCTGGCCTTTGATAACCCAATTAGTTGCACCAGGGATGGGGACAGCAGTGAAAATTTGAAAGTGGGGCTTGAACCCCCAACTTTGGGATCAGCAATCCAGCACCTTATGACTGGGCCACCATCGCCAATTAAGTCAACTGGCGACTCAAATTTGCCAACAAGCATGAATACGAGACCGAGTGCATGCTTGTGTCTGTAACAGGCTAACCTGTTCAGGGTGGCACTCACGCCTTGCCCAAAGTCAGGTGGTACTGGCTCTCCCTTCCTCATGACCTTGATGTATAATGGGACCTGCTTTATACGGAAACATAAAACATGTTCGAGGATGTGGTGTGGAAATAGTAAGCCACACTTCTTTGTTCTTTTGTTTGACCTTGTTAGGTAAAAATTGGTGTAAAATTAAGGCACACCTGTAGCAACCTGTGCCTCTGCAGACGAATGCGATCCAGACCTGAACAACTCTCTAACTGGCCTATCATCTGAACAGCACATCACCACTTTCTTTGAACTGACCAATCCAGTGTCGCTGTACCACAAGTGCCTGTCTGTGTATAAGAAGTGTGGAACGATGCTAACTGGTTTGGCTTGGTGTTTCTCAGCCTGTGAAATAAAATTCTGATCAGAGAGACTATGTCTCTCGGCTTGTCTGGGACCGCCTCGGTGTCCCCCTGGGAGAGTTGGAGGAAGTAGCTCGGGAGAGGGATGTCTGGACCTTTTTGCTAAGGTTGCTGCCCCCGCGACCCGACCCTGGACTAAGCGGAAGAAGATGATGATGATGATGATGATGACATACCTAAAACCAAACACTGAGAGCTCTTCGTCTGCCTTCAATCTTCTTTTTCTATAAATACTTAACGTAAACAAACTCATGCAAACCGTAGGGCAACACAGTGCTGTAGTAGTTAGCATACCTGCCTTACAGCAAGAAGGTCCTGGATTCGAGTCACGGACCTGCAAGGGCACTTCTATGTGGAGTTTGCAATTTTCCATGTGCTTCTCTGGGCTTTTTCAAAAGACTCAATTTTTCGCTCACAGTCAGTTGTGTATTATGCTGCAGTGGATTCCCGAGCAGGGCAGTGGTGGCCCAGTGGTAAGGTGTTGGATAACCAATCCCAAGATTGGGTGTTCGAGCCCCACTGTCAACTGTCAGTGCTGTTATCAAAGGCCAGCCATGTCTCTCAATCTCTGTGGTGAGAGGACTGTAAAAGAACCTTTGCTGGTTTTCATCAAGAGTAGGCTGAGATAGGCATCAGCCTCCATATGATCCAAATTAAGATTAAGTGGCTCAGAAAATGAATGAATTAATGGATTCCTGAGCTATTCAGGGTGTATCATTTCTTCACCCTGAGTCAGCTGAGATCGGCTCCAGTCTCCCTGCAACTATAGTAGGATCAAACAGTTCAATGAATGGATTCAGTGTACACTGTAGCAAAAATAAATCAGAGTCTGATCTGGTTGTAGTCTTCTATACGCACTCCTGTATATTTGGTGTATTTTAGAGTAGCTTGACCCGAAGCTGTTCTACAACTCGAAGTCCTCTAATGTACTTCAGATTTATCAAGAGGCAGCATTTTCTGTTTGCGAACAGCTCAGCGTTTTGGGGTTTTTTTTTTTTTTTTCACTTTACACTACAGAGAAAATGTATAGAGAGACCTTTTCTAACTTATTTTTATCCCACATGTCTTGTAGGTCAAGCTTTTTAACTGAATTTGAAATAAGTGCTTAAAAGTGCTTTGCTTTGATCAAATTTTAATTAGGCTAGCTAACATCCAGATTTGCTAGCTAGTGAGTTTTGTCTCCGCCCTATATTCAGACGCCCCACTAGTTCGAGAGCCCTAACCTTCACCCAAATGAACAGAGCACGTCGCCCAACTGGTTAAACTAAGGTACCCGTGATAATGTGTACGCTGCTGGATCAGTGGGCTGTCGGAATATATAGCTGTCCCCATGAGTTTGTAGATAGGTGTTGTCACCAGAACTACTACTACTTCTTCTTTTCGGCTTTTTCCATTTTTCTCAGGGGTCGCCACAGCGAACCATCTGATTCGCATGTTTGATTTGGCATCGGTTTTTATGTTGGATGCTCTTCCTGACACAACCCTTTAGCAAGGAGCAGAAACACACTGACGGCTACGCAGCTACTTTTGTCTAAAGTCAGCAATGGGTCTTTTACATGCCTCTCACCATAGACAGTGAGAGACATGGCCGACCTTTGATAACCCAGTTAGCTGCACTCGGGGGGACAGTGACAACCTTGCGGAGAGCGGGACTCGAACCCCCAACCTTATGATTAGCGATCCATCACCCTTTACCACCAGGCCACCACTGCCCTTGTTGTCACCAGAACATGGGGGAAATATATTCGAGTAAGTTTAAACCATTTTCTTTGTCGTGGCAGACACTGCTCAATTCACCAAGTCAGGAACAGTTTATTGTTATTCTTTTTAGTTCTCCATTACCCTCGTTCGCCAGCATTAAATTTAGACTTGTTATTCACTTTAGGCTTCTGACGTTAGCTTAGCAAAAATACAATCACGTCACTGTTTGTCTTCAAGTGACCTTGGCCCATTTCTTTGATGCTCAGGGATCATTCAAACAACCGTACAATTATTTTTAATGCATCGGATCATCATGTTTCACATTTATTATGTACAGTAATCCCTCGCCACTTCGTGTTTCCTACTTCACGTACTCACAACATTGTGGGATTTCCTATCGGGAAATTAAAAAATTAAAGATTATTCAAAATTCATGAGCACTACATGTATATTCAACTACATTACCCAACATGCTCTGGTCTCCTGCTTGACTTGAGTGTTCTTTGATTGGCTGTGAATCCACCAAGCTGATTGATCGAGATGAGGGAGTAAAGGTGTGTTGGATGCTGGGGAATACCCCAGCATCCAACACACCTTTACTCCCTCATGAAACAATGACTTTTATTGAGCTCAGGGGAAGCACTGGGGTACGGGAAAAATCGTGTTCATTGTAGTGGTGAGGGAAAAACCAAAATCACTGGGAGAGTATCAACACGGAAACTGGTCGAGCACGGATCTCTTTATAGCTGATGGCTGAGTGAATTCAGGTGCGCTCTCTGGATTTCAGCTGTGGGTAACATCCACGCCCCTCACCAGAGCATGCAGTTTATGGAGAGAGAGAAAGAGTTAAACACTGCCAACTCGCACACCCCATAACAGTTGTGAAAATGGAAAATGCCTTATAGTTGTGAATAACGGACTTCCATAAAAATAATGTGAGTTTGGACACTAACAGGATGTGTACTAAAGCAAAGGCTCTGGAGGCGCTGACGAGCCCCAACCAAGCACCAGTGCCACCAGTGATTCTCCTCCTTGACGTGGCTGTGGATTTGTTATTCATAAGGTTTGTTATATATATATATAAATATAGTTGTCATTATAAGGTGTATAATTTATTTGTATATTAATACACGTTGCCTGTATGACATTAACATACATAGAACACTTTAAAATTAACTTCTATATAAATTTTATATAATATATAAGTGGGTCGGTGTCCTTAAGAAGTGGCAGAAGTACTTTCGCGGTTTTTCTCGTTTCAGGGCGGGGGCTGGCCCCCATTAATCGCGAAATACGGGGGATTATTGTAGTTCATCTCCATGCGTAACAGTCCGAATCACTTTGTAGGTTAACAGGGTATATATTCTATAGGCCTTTCTTTTACATTCAGCAATAAAGCTATATACCAAAGAGACAGTGTAACTGAATTCATCATTCAAGATTGTGAGATCTGATAGATACCTAATATTAGCATTAGCGTTCATTTACTTATCAATTCGATAAGTTTGCCTTATCAACTGAAGTAACGCCACTAATCTCATTGTCTCTTTTTAGCTCCTGCCCACAAAGTGGCTCGGGAGTGAAAGAAATGGGTTGCTTCTGTCTGTCACACTTTAGTTTCCGGATATTTACTTGCTGTGCGCTGAGGCTTTCAAACATGGTATGCTAGTTCAGTACTATGAGTACTAGGATAAGGTTGTTTGGGTGACCCTGACCTACTTTTCAAGGTCAGAGCTATGCTTGTTTTATAATATGAAATTGTCCTTTCGGGGAGTGTAGACTCCTATATTAGACTAAAATATTGTAAAAAAAAAAAAAAAAAGCCTCCATTTTTGGTTACTTACATTGAAATTAAACTATCGTCACTTTCAGTAAATGCTTGAATTCTTGTAGGGTTGAGTGGATCTGGAGCTGTTTATGAGAGCTGGATACAAAACAGGATGTATACCCTGTACAGAATATCAGTTTTTCACATATTTACACACGCACACCACACAGCTGTTTCCGTCTGGAGTGGGGTTTGAGAGCTGACCCCAGAGCTAAATTTGAATTACACAAATATCCAAAAGTACATTTTGGTTTTGCCGATCACCGAATTTCGGTAGTGTCAGTCATCAGTAAAGCAGATAATCACCTGCTGTTTTCTTGCCTTCATCTACTTGGATGTTAGGGTGAAACCACAAAAGACAACACAGAGAGTCACGATTGGCTGAGAAGCAGCCTGATTTGCATCCAAAAGGTAAAGATGTGGAATAATATTGATGATGTTGGACTGGCTCTCCCCTGCCGTGCATCAGAAGTTCATAAGCAATTAGAGCGATTCTCCTCTCTCTCTCTTTCTCTGTCTCATTTTCTCCTTCTTGCAGTCGACACACACAGGCACACATAACAAACAAACACGCACACACACACACACACACACACACACACACACACACACACACACACACACACACACACACACACACACACAGTTCCCCCCCCCCACACTTTTCTTCCTTCCTGCCTCGCATCTTCTCCAAACGACAGGATAATCATTTGTCATGCTGTTGCAAGCTCATTTCATCATATGCAGTGCACACAGTCATTCAGATGACTGCACAAAGACGACAGGGAGCTGCGCCTACAGACGTATAGGTTCGGTACCAACACACACACCTGAGTTATCTTGAAGATATACAGAGCATTACTTACAGTCATCAGCATTAACCACGTATGAGGCAGCAACGTAGGATGGGATTCGCTCAGGATGTGTTCTCCTTATTCAACTACAGTTTACTATAGATATCTTTGGAAAGAATACGTACTATTGGTATTTAAAATTTTAACCTAGAGCTGCATAATCTTACACTATGGTATAGCGGTTGAGTGCCTGCATGGGTTTCCTCCAGGTACTTTGCTTTCCTTCCACTTTGCTCGCAATAGTTTCTCTCATTTTTTTTTAAAACATTTTTATATATAATTCTCTGGAAAAACATATACAGGGAAGCCGCTTCAATTCATGCGGCTTCAGTGCATCGCGGTTAAAAAAAAAAATAAATAAATAAATAAATATTCATCTAATTAAAAACTAAGGAAATTAAGGAAGAATTGGGGGAAAGGTTAAGGAAAATGCCACAAAAACAAGGCCAATTATGCAAAAAAAACAAAACAAAACAACCAACAACCCTAAATCTCCCATCAAAACTACTTACATCGTTGCATCTGTGTGTGCATGTGTATCGTTGTCTTCTCATGCAACACCATCTGTATGTGTGTGTATTTATATTTTATTTACATCCCCTTATATTATATACACATACAGTATGTCAGATATACGCACGTATACGTCAGTTCGGGGAGGGGATCCTACTTCGCGGATTTCAATGGTTACGTGGGGATCTTGGTCCCAATGATCCGTGGAAAGAGAGTGATCCCTGTATAAACAATATTTTCAAGAAAATGATAGAAATTATTGCAAACAAAGTTTGGACTTGATCACTTAGTTATGATCATGCTAACTACCAGGTAAGTACTTTAATGGTTTGTTTACAGAAACAAAGTCAAGCTTTCTCCTTATGTCACTTTCTTATACATCCAACATCTTTACAATCACAGTTAAGTACTTTACTACTTTTAATGTGCACTTTAGGAATAAAACACCCAAATGAAATAGATAACAGCAGATATTAGTTTCACTTGTGGCTTCATTTGCATTTGAACAGCATGGTAAAAAAAAGTAAAGTCTTTTGGGCTTTTTACACGCGAGCCATAGTGGCTCATCGGACCGGTGCTTATTCCTGGTTTCCATAGCATGAAGCGACTACGGGTTCAAGTCCTCCTGGATGGGACACTAGTCCATCGCAGGTTACCTTCCCAGTATATTTTTACTGGTATCCATTTATACTGCTGGGTGAACAGAGGCACATTTGTGGTTAAGACCTTGCCCAGGGGTCTTCGCACAGTTGGGGTCAAACTGGGATTTGAACACACAACATCCCGATCACGAGTGCAGCACCCGAACCACTACGCCACTGGCCCGATATTTTTGAACAGCATGAATACTCATAATTCCGTGCATGAGTATCTCCCCCCCCCCAAAATCTACAAGTTCCAACTTTCAACTGTAATTGAGTTCATTTGGATTACATGTCATAAATTAACATAAAGTAAAGAAGAACTTTGCCTGGGTTGAACATCCATCTGCCAGGATTGTGAGAAAGAGCCAACCCCATCGAACTTTGAGTGAGAGCTGGGGGATAACTGAAGTTAGGTGGGGCAGAAGCTATACAAATAGGTTCTGTTTCTGCAATTGCTCATGTGTTAACTTTGGAAGGAAATGACCTAGGCTCACCAAATTTTGTGTATGGGTCTTCCTCAGGACCGGAACAGAGTGACAATGTATATAGTGCACCTTGTTCATAAACTATATACAATTTAATACTATGAACCAAGTGAGGCAAAATAATACTTACAGCTTATAGCTAAACAAAATACAAATCAAACAAAGGGTCCCATAGTCACCAAGCACCTGCAGCATGGTAAATTTAGAAGCGGCGTGCGCGCTGGTGGGGAAAGGCTTCGAATCCCACGTGTCAAAGCAAACTAACGATTGAAATCCTCGCGTTGGCTGTGGGTGAACGTGGACGATGGACTTTGGCGATGAAGTTCCGAACGACGAACCGTGGGTGAAGTTTCCATGATTCGCCTTAGATGAGATAATCCGCCGTGATGAGTTTCCTTAGATGATCTGCGCACCGAAGAGGCTGGACGAGACCGGAAGAGGCTGGAGGCAGTCGGCAGCAGGTCCTTAATATAACCTCCGCAAAGTTCCGTTCTCGATGTTTCTGAATCATCTGACCCACCACCAGGGTGCATGCGCAACCAGGTCCATCTCGAAGTTTCCAGACTGCCTTACATCTGAGTCACACCATCCGACTGAGAACCAATAGATCACTGTGTCCAACTGAACCTTTGTAAAATTTTGAGGAATTAATTTTGAAGAATTTTGACAGCATCATCATCATCGTTAAATATTAGACATGTGCGACTAATGAATTTGGCATTACAACGCCAAACTATTTTACATTGTTTCTTGCATCTGATGGGTACGTGACCTCTTTTGTACTTCTAGAACTCTCATCAGCAACTCAAAGTTTATTCTGAAAAATGTCTGGGTTGGAGAGAGACTTTATAAAGTTGACCTTTAAATCATCACTTCAGTTTGATTTCAAAGCACAAATAAAGCTTTTGTTTTCTTCTGTTTGAATTTTTTTTTTTTATAGGAATGTGCGTGTGTGTTTGTGTGAATATGAATATTTTTGCATTTATTATTCAGAACATGTGGTGTCAGGTGTTCGGGGAGATCTACCCTATGTTTGATGTATGTTTTTTTTTTTGCTGTTTTGAAGGTAATCAGGAAAAACTACAGAATTAATTAGATCTCCAGCCGATTAAAAGAAGCTGTTCATATCTATACTAATATCTAGGCTTACTTCTGGGTTATCAGCCCCTTCTTTAACAGTGGTTGGCACGTCCACCTCACAGCAAGAAGGTTGGGGTTTGATTCCAGGCCTGGGCGTTTCTGTGTGGAGTTTGCATGTTCTCCCCATGCACGCGTGAGTTTCTTCCAAGTACTCCAGTTTCCTCCCACGGTCCAAAAACATGCACAGTAGGCTAATTGGCTGTTCTAAATCGCCCGTAGATTTGCATCGTGCAAAAGGCAATGGCAAACCACTGCACTATCCTTGCCAAGAAAACCTCCATGAAGATGATAATCAAGGCGTTCTCCTTCATGGCAGGTCGCCAAGAGCCGTCCTACGATTCGGAAGGTACCAGACCAGACCAATATCACTTGAATGTATGACACAAACATAAATTATGCTGTAAGGATGACCAAAATGGCAACTCTTAAGAAGCATTGGCAAATTAAAACATTCTGGAACTTTCAGCAAATTGTACATCACTGTCCATCCATCCTTTATCTGTACTGCTTATCGGTCAGGGTTGTGGGGAAGCTGCAGCCAATCCCAACTGACCTGGGGCGAGACACACGTGTATACCCCCCCACCCCTCCCACCCCAACAAAAAAAGAAACGAATTGTTCAAAAAAATCAATGAAAGCCTAATATTGCCACAACATTCATATCCATGATGGGTCTATGTAAATTTCTAACAAGAGCGCTAGGCAAATTTGTGAGACTGGCCGTGTTAAATGGTGCAGATGATAAGATTTTTTGAGTCATATCTTTTCCAGTAAAGCACTTATTCAGCTGGGATGCCGATGTGGTAACATGGATCATCAGGCTTTACACAAACAAAATGGAAACATTCCAAGTGCTAAGAATTTCGGCACACACTATAAACCGAAATTGGATCTATTTCTTAAATCAACCACCACCATCACAACAGTGAATTCAGTGGGGCGCACAAGGTCATATTAGATTTGGACAGAGGATTTTTGATGGATGCTTTTGGAGTTTTTCTCTATACGTCTTCTTTCGTTAGTACATAGCAAGCCGGCAGGTAATTCTAGTGCAAGAGAGAAAAACATGTTGTTGTTGTTGTTGTTGTTAAACCAATCAACTTAAACTCTAAGCTGTGATGCTAGCTGTAATGTGAGCCGAGTCGAGTACTCTTTAGCTTGTTTGGTCACTATGATTCGAGTTTCTCTCTCTGAAGACCAGTATTTCAGCCGAACAGAAGTGGCAGTTAGCCAAGATGCTAGCTGTGGTATGAGTCGGAGTCAGCTCAGCTCTATAAATAATGGAGCGTGAGGAGGCAGACCTTTCATCCACCCTGCTGGTCTCTTCATCTTTCCTGTTTGGGGATTCAGCAGAAATGTTAAAGGTGGGCATGATGTATTATACTTTAGAGTCATGGTCGTTACAGTTTGCCCAGAAATGCCAGTATAATGAATGCTAGCATGGCTAACATCGAGCTTCTGACTTTAATGATGCCTTTTGTGATTTAAAGTGTTACGTTTAAATTTTGTTTTTGTAGAATTGATTCCTTTTTTTTATAATTATTTAACTGTAAATATTTTTTATGTTGATCAACAAACATATTTTACATGAACCTTGTAAAAGCCAATACAGTTGGCCCCCAATTTACGAAATTAATCCGTTCCAGAGCCATTTTCATATAGCGGGGATTTCGTAAGTCGGGGTGGCATCTTACATGTTAAACACCTAATTCGTTCCAAGTCTCCAGTGTTTGGACTGGATAAACCCCATAAACTCTTTAAAAATGATAAAAGTACACCAATTTTGTATGAAATGTGTTAAAAGTAAAAGAAAATTATTTATTAAACCATCAACCCATTTTATTAACATATTAAACAATATTATTAACATTTTATTAATTAAACCATTATTAAACATTTTTATTAACACACACACACACCTCTCTCTCTCTCTCTCTCTCTCTCTCTCTCCCCCCTCCCTCTCTCTCGCGCACGCTGTGGGCCACACCCACAAGACGTAGAATTCAAAGCGCATTCCCTGCTTGACAAACTCAACTTTAATTTGATTCCTTGAGGGATCGGAATTCCAGATGAGCTAAAATGTGCCCACATTTATTAAACATTTACTGAATTAAAACAAATTAAAAAAACTAAAGCGTGAAGCTTCCTTCTGTCTCTATCTTCGAGGCCAGCGGGGCGGGATGTTGAGAGACAGCCAATGAGACAGCAATTCGCACGTCGTGTGCAATTTTGATTGGCGTTTGAATTTGAATTTCTTTTCGTAAGCGGGGGTTGTTTCGTATTTCGGGGACAGAAACTCAAGAAAATGTTTTTCATAATCTGGGTATTTCGTATAAATGGGTCTTTGTAAATTGGGGGCCGACTGTAATTAAAATATACAACATATCTTCAGCCTAAAAAGCAGCTGTGTAGCGCTCTTCAAATGATTTATAGCATTTTAAACAGAGTAAAAAGAATCCTACTCTGAGTTAGTCGAAATACAATGATCGTGAGGCATCCTCCAATTTAACGGCATCCTCTCATTGGTCAATAGCCGAAGGGCTTTGTCTTCAAATATTGGTTCATTTTGGCTGAATATAAACATTTCCTGATGAAACCATCCCAGCT
>CM045740.1:38838224-38840724 GCA_024760905.1 Plotosus lineatus | reverse complement strand
CATGATTTGGGAGACTCATGATGAGCGTGGGGGGCCTTGGAATCAAATTGTGACGATCCTGAGAGAACTTGACGGGTTTGTGAGGATTGAGTTTATCGTAACAAGACATTTTTTTCACTGTTGAGAATTTTCGGTATTTGGTACGATTTGTAATAGAAGTGCGGTAGACATTACCAGACGTTGATGCACCATTGTAGGGGACCTTGAAAAACTTGCCAACATGATTCCTTCAAGTTTCATCTGTTGGATGCGATCAGCTTCCTTTTTTTTTAATTTACATTTACAGCATTTGGCAGATGCAATTATCCAGAGCTACTTACAATTATCACTTTTTTATACAACTTGAGCAATTGAGGATTAAGGGCCTTGCTCAAGGCCCCAACAGTGGTGACAGTGTGGATTGAACCGCCAACCTTCTGATAAGTAACCTATCGCATTCACCACTAAGCCACCACTGCCCTTTTTTATACCCAAATCCTGCTCCAAGTGTGGTCATAAATCATATAACTCCATGCATTTTTTGAATCGCGGCGGTTGCGGACATCGTGCCTCAGTGTAAAGCCCTAGCCCTGTATTCTAATCCGAAGCTAAAACTAACGCTCACCTGAACCCTTAAACTTGGTCTTAACTAGACTCTCAAGCAGCCATTTGAATAAGTTAGGACCAGCCAAAATGTCCTTATTATGTTTGTCAAAAGCGGACTCCGGTCCTCAGTGTATAGCAAATACACTTATACACACCACTGTTAGTAAGAGTGACACCAGTTTTGACTGGCATTTGGAGTTTCTGTCATCATGTCTGGAAAGCCACGATCTGGCGTTTTCTGGAGTGCCCTGGAGGGATTTAAAAAAAAAAGTGTTCGAGAGAGATTGTAGGTCCGAGCATATAAATCCTTCAAAAACACATTTATTATTCATTGCTTTCCAGGAGATATGAGCTCAGCTAAAAGAGTAAACACCTGTTGAAACGTGGCTTCCGCAGACTCAAGCAGGAAAAAAGGCTTTTAGGTTCTGCTCACTTTAAAGTGAAATGTTCAAGGCAGTTTTACTTTAGTTATAAAGGGAACGATGTTGATCTGGACTATCGATGGGATGACGCCATAAATTTATGGTATGACAGATGAACAACTCTTTCATTTATTCATTCATTTTCTGTAACCGCTTAATCCTAATTAGGGTTGTGAGGCTGGCACCCATCCCAGCCGACTCTGGATGAAGGCAGAGTACACCCTGGTCGGCTCGCCAGGCCATTGCAGGATGGAAAAAATGTGACGGCTATGCAGCTACTTTTGTCAAAAGCCGGCAATGGTTCTTTTACATGAACCTCTCACCAATGACCGTGAGAGACATGGCCGGCCTTTGATAACCCACTTAATTGCACTGAGGGGACAGTGGCAACCGTTGATAGTGGGGCTTGAAACCCCAACCTTCAGATCAGTGATTCAGTACCTTTACCACCATTGCCCTCCTGAACAACCCTGTATCATGGCTTATGGTTCATTCGACTGTGAAATTAGGCAGCCTGTACCGCCATCCACGTGGTCCTGAACACGAAGCTGAAATCTTTCTCTTTTGCATAATATACGCAAATACTTCAAATTTCTTAGTTTTCTGTTTTGTTTTTTTTATCTTTATTTCTATTTAAATGACATGACTCGAAGGTCATGGGTTCAAATGTCATGGCCAACCGGGACATTTCTCTCTGGAGTTTACATGTGCTCCTCGTGTTTTGGTGGCATTCCTCCAGGTACTCCGGTTTCCTCCTACATTCCAAAGAAAGACCTATTTGGTGACCTAACTACATACACAGTCCCCGCCTTACGTTTATTCGTTTTACGTACTTTTCCATTTTAAATAAAAAAAAAAAATATATATATATATGTCAAATTTTGAGTTTAGCGTGCTCTCTGTCCTACGAGACGTACCTACGTAATACACTGATGTAATACGCTACTTATGCATGATACTGCGTCCATTGTTTACAAACAACAGACTGAACGGGCCCCTCCTTCTTTCCAGTTCACTGCGTGTTACCCTTGTGTTAAGACGTCGTCTCTGTGATCTTTGTGTTTACACTGTTTTGTGGACTTTTGTAACCCGATGCAAATATGGTTGGTCAGAAGCGTAAGCGTAAGTGATGGTGGTAATCAGAAAAAAACGGCAAGCCATCACGTTAGAAACGAAGATGGCTATTATCAAGAAAATGAATGCTGGTGAAAAACGTGTGAATGTTGCACGTTTCTTCCAAATGGCTCCGTCGACCATCGGAACCATTTCCAAGCAGAAAGATCGCATCACAGAGAATGTTAAAGGTTATATTTGATACTGTATTTGATATTTGATTAGTGAATTTGATTAAAATTTATCTATTTGAAAGTATTTTGCTTGAATTTCATTTATTTGAAATTAATGTTATTATTTTACAATGTTATGTTGATAATAATTAATTTAGGGGTGTTTTATGAGATACGGTAATGGTATTTATGGATGTATAGTACAGT
>CM045740.1:38768224-38833224 GCA_024760905.1 Plotosus lineatus | reverse complement strand
GATTGAGTGCTGTCATGAGTTTGTCTTTTTTTGCCTCTGACATCATTGTCATAGAATGATATACTTACTGCGTGTGATGATAAATACTGCAGTATCATAATGTTGAGGTCATATTTCCCAGCCTTATAAATGAGTGGAGTCTGATGCATCAAAAAGAAAACTGGTCAGATTAAAACATCACAACTGTACTTTTTTCCTCTGAATACATAATCTGCATACATCAAGCAGGAGAATTAACCCTTTATTAACCAGGGTGGCATATCTGCTACACGAAGTGAAAGGGTTAATCCCACCCCACCCCGTTTTTTTTTTCTAAATCTTCTTCTTTTACTTTCGGCTGCTCCCTTCAGGGGTCGCCACAGCAAATCATCCGCCTCCACCTCACCCTGTCCTCCGCATCTTCTTTTCTGACTCCAACGACCTTCATGTCTTCCTTCACCACATCCATAAATCTCTTCTTCGGTCTTCCTCGAGGCCTTCTGCCTGGTAGTTCCAACCTCAGCATCCTACTGCCAATATACTCACTATCCCTCCTCTGTACATGTCCAAACCATCTCAATCTAGCCTCTCTGACTTTGTCTCCAAAACATCTTACGTGGGCTGTCCCTCTGATATACTCATTTCTGATCCTATCCATCCTCGTTACTCCCAGGGAGAACCTCAACATTTTCATCTCCGCTACCTCCAGCTCTGCCTCCTGCCTTTTCCTCAGCGCCACTGTTTCTAAGCCATACAACATCGCTGGCCTCACCACCATCTTGTACACTTTTCCCTTCATTCTTGCTGACACTCTCCTATCGCACATCACACTGGATACTTTTCTCCAACCATTCCAGCCTGCCTGCACACGCTTCTTCACCTCTTTTCCACACTCTCCATTGCTCTGGATTGTTGAGCCTAAGTACTTAAAATCCTCCACCTTCGTTATCTCTGCTCCCTGTAACATCACCGTTCCTCCTGGGTCCTTCTCATTCACACACATGTATTCTGATTCTCTGAGGCTAACCTTCATTCCTCTCCTTTCCAGGGCATACCTCCACCTCTCTAGATTTTCCTGTACTTGTTCTCTGCTCTCACTACAGATCACGATGTCATCTGCAAACATCATAGTCCATGGAGATTCTTGTCTCACCTCGTCTGTCAGCCTGTCCATCACCATAGCAAACAAGAAGGGCTCAGAGCTGACCCTTGATGCAGTCCCACCTCCACCTTGAATTCGTCGGTCACACCGACAGCACACCTCACCACTGTCTTACATCTCTCATACATGTCCTGCACCACTCTAACATACTTCTCTGCCACTCCAGACTTCCTCATGCAATACCACAGTTCTTCTCTTGGCACCCTGTCATATGCTTTTTCCAGATCCACAAAGGCACAATGTAGCTCCCTCTGACCTTCTCTGTACTTCTCTATTAACATCCTCAAGGCAAACATTGCATCTGTGGTGCTCTTTCTTGGCATGAAACCAAACTGTTGTTCACTGTTTTTTTTTTTTTTGTTATTGTTTTTTTTTTTTTTTTCTAAATATTGGCGCAAAATGAACATTATTGCCTTGTGAAATAATTTTAACACCGTGAGAAAGAGACTTGGTTAACATTTTCTGTAACAGTGATTTTCTCCATTGTGAAATTAATAAAGCTGTGTCTTATCTTACATTGCTCCAAGTCAAAGCCCCGTGTCCAAAACATCACACCCAGGTTGGCCCAAATATCAGACCATCAGCACAGAGTTAAATTATTTTAACAATTTAATTATTTATATTCAAGTGTTGGTTAATTTCTAAGGTACAAGAGAAATAAAAACTTGTGGCAGGGAATTACAATTTGAAAATAAGTCAATACGATGAAAGGAAATCATTCTCGGAGTCATTTATTTGGTGAACTACAGATAACAATATATAGGAACCACCCTTAAAGTACATCCGCATTTCCCGTTTGGAGGTATGTGACTGATTTGCGTACATGATGTGTACAAACAGGAGGGGGGTTGCCATCTAATGCGTGCATACACATTATACTTGCTTTATATACGTTATATAATGCATTCAAACACATACGCACCGCTGTGGCACAGCGTGCAGTGCGTCAGATCCTCAGGTAGCTGACCAGAATTCGAATTCCGGCTAAGGACGCATTTTTATCCTTTGTTCATGATTTATTTTCACGTCTGCCTTTTGTTATTCCAGACAGAAAATCCCTTGCTGAGATTGGGCTGTACCAGAATTTAGAGGACCAACATGTCGTTTCTTAAAACAAAGTCTGCATATTGCCCACTGTATTTGGGTCTACCCTTTTTTCAGTCCGTTTCTCTTCCATTTGATTTGTGCTCGCCTGTTCGTAAACCATTCATCCATTCGTTCATTTTCTGAGCCGCTTAAGGGTCGTGGGGAGGCTGGCACTCATTTCAGTCGACTCCGGGCGAGGGCAGGGTACACCCTGGACAACTCGCCAGGCGATCGCAGGGCCAGCACTCACACAACCATCTGTACTCACACTCACACCGAGGGGAAATTTGGAACAGCCAATGAACCTACTGTGCATGTTTTTGGACTGTGGGACAAAACCCACGCACGCACGGGGAGAACATGCAAACACCATATAGAAACGTATGAGCTGGGAATCGAACCCAGGCCTCTATAAGTAAATCACGAAATAATAAAACACGCAGTGGTGGATCCCTCCCAGGCAATAGACTTGTGAGTCTTTCTTACAGATGCGCGTGAACACTCAGATGTGCACCTCACATGAAAATGTTTTGTTGGGGGGTTTTGGGTTGTTTTGTTTGTTTGGGTTTTTTTTTTTTGCATAATTGGCCTTGTTTTGTGGAATTTTCCTTAACTTTTTCCATAATTTCGTTATTTTTTATTTTTCAATGAATATTTTTGAAAAACCCACGATACACTGAAGCCGCAAAAACTGCAGCACGAAGTATATATTTGATATGTTGAATTAATTCTGGAAGGGAAATTGTTTCCTCTGCATTTAACCCACCGAAAGTGAGCACACACACACACACACACACACACACACACACCTACCTATCTATATATATATATATATATATATATATATATATATATATATATATATATATATATATATATATATATATATATATACACACACTAGTCCTTATCAAAAAATTAGCATATTGTGATAAAGTTCATTATTTTCTGTAATGTATTGAAAAACATTAGACTTTCATATATTTTAGATTCATTATACACAACTGAAGTAGTTCCAGCCTTTTATTGTTTTAATATTGATAATTTTGGCAAAAAAGTAAAGAAAAACCAAAAATACCTATCTCAAAAAATTAGCATATTTCATTTGACCAATAAAAAAAAGTGTTTTTAATACAAAAAAGTCAACCTTCAAATAATTATGTTCAGTTAAGCACTCAATACTTGGTCGGGAATCCTTTTGCAGAAATGACTGCTTCAATGTGGCGTGGCATGGAGCCAATCAGCATGTGGCACTGCTGAGGTGTTACGGAGGCCCAGGATGTTTCGATAGCGGCCTTAAGCTCATCCACAGTGTTGGGTCTGGTGTCTCAACTTTCTCTTCACAATATCCCACAGATTCTCTATGGGCTTCAGGTCAGGAGAGTTGGCAGACCAATTGAGCACAGTAATACCATGGTCTGGAAACCATTTAGCAGTGGTTGTGGCACTGTGAGCAGGTGCCAGGTCGTGCTGAAAAATGAAAATCTTCATCTCCATAAAGCTTTTCAGCAGATGGAAGCATGAAGTGCTCCAAAATCTCCTGATAGCTAGCTGCATTGACCCTGCCCTTGATAAAACACAGTGGACCAACACCAGCAGCTGACATGGCACCCCAGACCATCACTGACTGTGGGTACTTGACACTGGACTTCAGGCATTTTGGCATTTCCTTCTCCCCAGTCTTCCTCCAGACTCTGGCACCTTGATTTCCGAATGACATGCAAAATTTTCTTTCATCCGAAAAAAGTACTTTGGACCACTGAGCAACAGTCCAGTGCTGCTTCTCTGTAGCCCAGGTCAGCCGCTTCTGCCGTTGTTTCTGGTTCAAAAGTGGCTTGACCTGGGGAATGCGGCACCTGTAGCCCAGTTCACTGCTTCCACAGGTCCTCCAAGGTCTGGAATCGGCCCTTCTCCACAATCTTCTTCAGGGTTCAGTCACCTCTTTTGGTTGTGCAGCGTTTTCTGCCACACTTTTTCCTTCCCACAGACGTCCCACTGTGGTGGCTTGATAGAGCACTCTGGGAACAGCCTATTCGCTCAGATTTCTTTCTGTGTCTTACCCTCTTGCTTGAGGGTGTCAATAATGGCCTTCTGGACAGCAGTCAGGTCGGCAGTCTTCCCCATGATTGCGGTTTTGAGTAATGAACCAGGCTGGGAGTTTTTAAAAGCCTCAGGAATCTTTTGCAGGTGTTTAGAGTTAATTGGTTGATTCAGATGATTAGGTTAATAGCTCGTTTAGACTACCTGAACATGATATGTTAATCTTTTGAGATAGGAATTTTGGGTTTTCATGAGCTGTATGCCAAAATCATCAGTATTAAAACAATAAAATATCTGAAATATTTCAGTTTGTGTGCAATGAATCTAAAATATATGAAAGTTTCATTTTTTATCAGTACATTACAGAAAATAATGAAGTTTATCACAATATGCTAATTTTTTGAGAAGGACTAGTATATCTATATCTATCTCTCTCTCTCATATATATATATATATATATATATATATATATACACACGCACACATACACACACACACATACATATACACACACACATATATATATATATATATATATATATATATATATATATATATATATATATATATATATACACACACACACACACACACACACTTTAAGCTGTGGGCTGCCACATACACATTGGTTGTGCTGGGAGAGCAGTTGGGAGTTAGGTGCCTTGCTCAAGGGCACTTCAACCATTTATATGGAGGAAGTGAAGGTATAGCTCATTTCCCCCATTGCCGCACATTTTTCGTGCTGGTTCGGAAATCTCGAACTATTAGGCTACAGCCCCCCCCCCGATATACAGTGGTACATCAATTTATGAAATTAATCCATTCCGGAAGTGGTTTCGTAACTTGGATTTTTCACAAGTTGAACTGCATTTTACATGTAAAAAGTGTGATTCATTCCAAGGCCCCCAATACTACCCCCTAAACCCTTTAAAAAATTATCAAAACATATCTTTTAAGGCCGCCCTCTGCTTCAATATTGTACCGATGGTAGACGGGTTTGGCCATATTCCTTTGCGATATTACTCAACTGAATGCCACAAGCCCGCTTCTCCTTTTCACTTGCACTGGGAATCACACACGCGTGTGTGTGTGTGTTGACCATATCTTCTTAGCAGAGTTCTAATCTTACACACTCGAAAAACTCATGAAACAACAGTAACTCTGTTCTTTATACGAAAAGCATTATGGGTGCTCCATAATAGCCAATGGGAGGGAGCTGCGTCATCCCTCCTAGGCAATGGGAGGCCAGCTGTGCGGGATGTTGGGAGATGTAGTCAATGGGAGAGCAACTTGTGCATTGTTTGAATTTTTGAGATGGTGCTTTCATAATGTGAACTTGTTTCATATCCAGAGACAAAAATTTTAGGAAAATGTTTTTCGTAACCTGGATTTTTTTGTTTGTTGGGGCTTTCGTAAGTTGAGGTTCCACTGTATCAGTTATTTTATATGTTTCATTCTCATCACTCACTCATTTGCCAAACCCCTAAATCCTATTCAGCTCCAGCTTAACCACAAGCCTATCCCAGCTCACACTGAGTGTAGGTTTGCTACACCCTCAACAGCTTGCCAAGCACAGCCAACCAATCACTCTCATACCTAGTTGCAATATGGAACAGCCAATTCAACTGACGTGTCTGGACTGTGGGAGGAAACTGGAGAAGTCGGGGCAAATGCACTCAAGCACAGGAAGAACATGAAACTTTCCAGAGAAATGCCCTTTCTAAACTCAAAATATACTCCATATTCATGAACCCAAGGCTTTCTGGCTGTGAGGCGGTAATGTCGATCACTATACCCCGTGCCACCCTTGAATACATTTCAGGTTTTTTTAGATGGTATATATTAAAACAAAGCAAAAAAAATCCCTCAAATTCTGTGCTGTATCTATCTATCCTGGAATTGTAGCCTATCGAGGTCCTTATTACATACATGTATAGCTTTGCCTCCTGATTGAAAATCTTGTAAGTATTACAAGAGAAGCATTCAAACGTGCATTGCATGCTTTGAGCTCGAGTTGTTGACATGAAAGGAGCTGAATGAACTGATGTACCAAAAAGTCTGGAAGGCCAATGAATCTGTCTGAATTCAGCCACTTGTCGTGAGAAGAAAATTGATGGGAAAATGGATAAGTGTAATTATCTCTGTAAAGGCACTTAAATGAACATAAACCTTAAAAAAAATTCTTTATAAATATTTTTAGGTTTTTATTGCAGTATACATGTGCTCTCTGTCTGTCTCTCTCGCTCTCCCTCTCTCTCTCTGTGTGTGTATCAGCGCTCAGGGGAACTGGAGTTAAAATCAATCTGCAGTATGTCTTGCTGGGTTGATGCTCACTGAATGACTGCCTGTGTAGAATTAGTGTAATTTATGGCACCATCAGTAAAATGGGAACTTGTGGAGGGAATGATAGTCAATCAGACGCTCATCTTGACTGGACAGGTGTGTGTGTGTGTGTGTGTGTGTGTGTGTGTGTGTGTGTGTGTGTGTGTGTGTGTGTGTGTGTGTGTGTGTGTGTGTGTATGTGTGTGTGAGAGAGAGAGAGAGAGAGACAGAGAGAGAGAGAGAAAGAGAGAGAGAGAGTGCAAGAGTGAATGAAAGTAAAGAATTTAGGACCTATTTAGAATCCTAAGATTTTGAGAGCACATGATTGTGAATAATAGAAAAGCAGAAAGCAAGCAAGAAACAAGGCACCACTCATCTTCAGTAAGAGCTTTATCCTGTTCAGGGTTTGCATTGGGTCCGGAACCTATGCACACATTGTCTTGGCGAAGGAAACTTTTAAATCGAAACATTTTAGTGTCAAATAGACAAGATGGAAAAGTCAGTGTTAGATGTTGACTCTTCTCAGATGATAGAGGAAGGCTTCTGCCAAATGGATGCTTAGTTAAATAATATCCTGGTCTTTAAACAGTGTTCACTCAGAGTGTCATATCCCTCCACTACACCATACGGTTCACGCAGCTATAGGCCACATATGGGTATGGGTTTTCATTACCTATGCGCTTGTCATGCAATAAGTTCTATATGATGAGGACATGAACAAATTCGCACGTGTGTCTGTATGTATGTATATATATATATATATTTACACCGTATTCGACGTGATAAGCACCCAGGGCACTTTAAAAATTGGAGTGGGTGGGCGCTTATTAAAACAATTACCAGCAAAGTGGAAGGCTAAGTGCTTATTACCATCGAGGTGGAAAACATGAAAAATAACAGAACAATAAAAGAGTTTTACTGGTATTTGTGTTATTCATATTGTGGTATCAACCAAATTACTTGCATGAAAGCTGAAAATAAACAGAAAACAGACTTTTTTTTTTTTTTTAAAGACCCTTTACTTTCCCTCCCCGGTGCTGTTCCTTTTTCCTGGAAGTAAAATCGAGCCAGTCAACACAAATGGCAACTTTAGCACATGGCATGTTGAACCAATCAACACGAACAGAAACAAAATCACATGTCCAGGAACGTGCTTAAATTTATGAAGTATGAAGTTAGTGAGCAGGAGAATTGGGTGAAAAATACTCGTCACTTTCTGATTGGTCTATATCTGGAACATTGCTCCATTCAGAGCATCCCATAGTTTTGATGTAGCAGTTTCTAATGGTTCATCGGATATTGGACATTTACCAAGAGAACACAGAAAAATATTTTCCTGTTTTTTTTTAAAGCACGGCGGAACAATCAAATTTGTTGTTACTGATGAACATTATCGACATTCCCCAGTGGCAGGGGGTCTTGAAATACCGTGTAAACTCACTTTTACAGGCAGTGAACGCCTCATTTTACCGTTACAGAGACTGATCGAAGAAAATTGGTAAGTTTGATCTACCATTTTGCTCCCAGTACACATGGGCGGTTATTAGACACAAGATAAAAAACAAACAAACAAAAAAAAACAACTTTGGGGGGCTTATTACGTCAAGTATGGTCTATACACATATACATGTACGTAAACGTCAGTCAGGTGGGTTGATTCTACTTCCTGGGCGCTGATCACGTCGAATACAGTAATATCAATAAATACATATTCAACACTATAAATGTTTAAAATAACAAACATTCAAAAATAATGCATAAGATTAAAAAATAAGGGGAAAACATAAGGAAAAACAAGGCTAATTATGGAAACCCCCCCCCCCCCTCAAAAAAAGACAACCCAACAAAACTACTTACTTGACCTGAGACGTCATGTGCAAAACCTCAATATGTGAGGCGCTCAAAACTGAAAGTAGTGTACTTGCAGTGGGTTATGCGGACTTCCAGTCTTTCACGTGAGCAAGGGCACCGTTGAGCTCGTTTAGAACTCAGTCTGCACTGATATAAATCACCAGCCGGGGGGAGAGTTCTCTTTCTTTTCTGGACAGCCCGCATGAATCCATGACGTGGCCTGCAAAACTTGGATCATTCTCAACCCGCCCCACATAAGTTTCAAATTGACCCACCCCGCCTCGCAAACTGAAAATTCTGACTTTAAATTTGTGCCCGCGGGCTGAAACATGCCCCGCGCAGGGCTCTAGTATATATATACATGTGTGTGTGTGTGTGTGTGTGTGTGTGTGTGTATATATTATAATATATAATATATACATATAATATAATATATATAAATATATATATATATATATATAAAATATATATATACAGTGATACCTCAGCTCATGAACATAATTGGTTACCAGAAAGTGTGTGTAAGGCGAAAAGTTCGTCTTCCGAACATTTATTTCCCATAAGAAACCATTAAAATGAGAATAATCCGTTCCCAGGTCCCCATAAAACATAATTTTCTACTAAATAAGCCTTAAAACTACACAAAAATATACCTTATTTTATGTATAATAAATGTGCTATTGTATTGTAATTAAAGAAATAAACTGTACTGTATAATAAAGTGGTTTTATTTACCTTTGTGATGGTAGTTGATGGCTTGATGGAATGGAGTGGGAGGAGGAGGGAGGGAGGGACTTACTGTTTGGAAGGAGAGTTTGGAAACGCCTACTGTTTGGAAAGGCCCTTAGCCACACACGCACCCTTAATAGCTTCCTTGTTCTTAAGGATGGGAGCAATGGTAGACTTAGCGTACTGGTACTGGGACGCCGAGTCACACAAACGCACACCTCGTTCGTGTTTTTCAATGATCTCCGCCTGTGGTGGGGTCTTTTTCGGTCCCATAATAGCAAAAGTACACTCAATATGGTCCAAAATGTCTATCAAACACAAACCACGTCCGCACTCAAAGAAAGGGGGTGACGAGCTGTGACGCCGTGAGCGTGCGTCAGCTTCTCGTGGCCGCCACCGTGGCGCTGTTCGACCGCGTGGTTTGGTTCGTCCGGCGAAAACTAGTTCGTCAGCAGAGACTATATGCTCGCAAATTTAATGTTCTTGAGGCGAAAAGTTCGTGAGCTTAAGCGTTCGTCAGCGGAGGTTTTACTGTATATATAAAATATATATATAATATATATATAAAATATATTTTTTGTTACGTAAGGAATTTAGAAGATGGAAATTGTCCCATGAAACCAGCAAAGCATGACACACAATATACACAATTTAATAGTATGAACAAAATAAGGCAAAAATAATAACTTACAGCTTAGAGCTAAACAAAAATACAAATTGAACAAGGGGCCCAAAACAACAGAGGTAGTCACCAAGCGGCTACAGTGTAATTTAGAGACAGCGCACGCGTCGGCGGTAAGGCTTGGAATCTCGCATATTGAAAGAAACAAAAGATTGAAAAATCCTCACGTTGGCTGTGGGTGAGCGCAGAGGATAGACTTGGGGTGATGGAGTCTTGAACACTAGAACTTGGATGAAGCGCGTTGGCTGACCCGCCTTAGATCTGTGTCAGCTGGTCGGAAAAGGGTCCTATATATAAAACCTCCCCAAAGTTCTAGAAAGTTCCATTCTAGAATTTTCTAAATCACCTGACCCGCCACCAGGGCGCATGCGCAACTAGGTCCATCTCGAAGGTTCCCTAATGCAAAATTCCAGACTTAAAATAGCTGAGTCATACTATGTCACTCTTTACAGCTCACTTAACTGAATAGAATTATATACAATGTTTATAAATAAATTATATTTACATTTATTTACATACCCATAACAGTATATATATATTATTTATATATATATATATATATGTCTTCCTTTTGGCTTTTTCCCTTTTACCCGGGAGTCGCCACAGCGAATCATCTGATTTGCACATTTGATTTGGCAGAGGTTTTTACGTCGGATGCCCTTCCTGTCACAACCCTTTTCGCAAGGGACAGAAACACGCTGACGACTTTGCAGCTACTCTTTACGAAAGTCAGCAATGGTTCTTTTACATGCCTCACACCATAGACAGTGAGAGACATGGCCCGCCTTTGATAACCCAGTTAGCCGCACTGGGGGGACAGTGACAACCTATATATATATATATATATATATATATATATATATATATATATATTCTTGCCTGAAGACTGGTACTGTACAATACAAGTGGAATCTGAATTTGACCTCTGAAGGTCAAAGGTAATTGTCTCATTTAAAAGCCCATATATGGTTTCCACTTAGTATTCAATTGTAGCATGTCGATTAGCATTGCTTCAAAGTTCTAAGTGATCTCTCTAAATCTTTGCAACCTTGGCTATGACCTTCACCCTTGACCCCAACATTCCAAAATCAAATCATCTCTGAGACTCTTGTAGGGTAGTGTCCCCACGAAGTTTGGTGAAAATTGGTACACGAGTAGAGGTAATAAGAAGCTGAATCTGACATGGTTGCAACTGAGTGGGGATTCATTAATTATGTAGAGAAGGAAGAAAATAATGAAAATTCCCCTGTGTTGTCAATCACAGTACATATTTTCGCATATCCTCCAGCCATATACACTTGAAAGATCCATCATAACAATATCAATTCTCCAATTGTTCTTGTAGAGAAGCTGAAAAACATATAGGAAAGGCTGATACAGTACTAGATTAATTGTCAGAGGGTGAAAATACACTTCATAATATGGGATGTCTCACAGGTGGCATCATGGCTGTGTATGGATGGATTGACTTTCTTATGCATAGTTACAACAATAGATTTCTTTCATAAAAGAGACAATGTCCCC
The DNA here is from genome assembly GCA_024760905.1 of Plotosus lineatus. NCBI lineage: Eukaryota > Metazoa > Chordata > Actinopteri > Siluriformes > Plotosidae > Plotosus > Plotosus lineatus. Next base: position 38,821,849 of record CM045740.1, on the reverse strand, counting down.
AAAGATAGATGGATCAAATAGCCTGTATATAATCGGACTAGACTCTATGACACAATGCTATGATATCAAAATGGCAAATCTGTACAGAACAAAAGCTAGCGATTGGTAAAGTCCAAAGATGGTTACGGTTGTAAAATTATCCAGAATCCTGTCGGAGTTATTTTTCCAAGTTAATTTTAAATCCCAACATTGTGTCACATTAAAATTGTGTTTTCCTGAATACATCACCTTCTACTTCACACTTTTAAAATGGCCAGATCTCACTGAAAAGCGTTGTGGTTGAGTCGATGTAAGAAAGAGAGATGACTCGTGACTCACAATCTGGACTTCAGGTCAAATCAAGTTAAAAAAGCAGGCTGAGCTTGAATCATGTGTCTCTTTCTGTCATCAGTTTCCAGTGTCCTGATTACATAAAAATTAACTGATACTTCCACATCGTTCAATTCCTTCCACACATTAACTGCAAAATACCACACTGTTACTTGTGAAAAAAAGAGTAAAAAGATAGTCAAAACGGGCCCAGATGGCAGAATAGCAGAAGTCCTGTAACAGCCAGAGATAAGTTACCACCATATAAAATCCCCCCTGAATGTTGAGAGGTGAAGAAGATTAAATCCAGCTGGATTTCCTTATTATTGAGTCTCCAATTCAGAGTTCTGCAAAAGTAAACAACAAGGGTTTCTCTGAGGTTTTTATTCCTGATACTTCAGAAACTCTTCACCGAGTAGAGTTGGTCCAGTGTATGGTTCGTGCTTTCAAATATCCCTTCCGTTTCAACAAGGGAAAATGTGTTCTGGGTCAGTGAACGAGGTCAGCTTTCTGAGCAGTCTCCAAGGAAGGGGTTAAGGCACCTTGCTCAAGGATATAACAGTGATGGGGTTGAACAGTGACACTGATAACACTCCATACAGGCCTAACTCCGTCAACCTTCCTGTCAACTTAGCGTCTTCTGATGACAAGTGTACAACCTTTATAACCTTAACTTTTAGCTTGTCATGGACCTTTCATCACTGAAGAACTAGTGCCAGTAGGTTTTAAAGTTGCCTTTGCCTTACATTTGCATCATCCTTTTTGAAGCATTGCGCTTGAGCACACCAAGGCTGTATCCTGTGCATTGGTGAAAGGATACAATGTGCCATACCAGGACATGGCAGCAGTTTATATTCACCTATAATGGTGTACCATGTCCTGCAGAAGTATGTGGTTTGGCATGTGACTAGGAAGCCAATGATCCAAACAGGAGCATGATGACTGAATGGTTGGTATTCTTGCCTGACACCAGTTAGGCTTTGTGAATGGGGAGGGCATTTCTGTCTGGTTTTTGCATACTCTTGCCATGCTTGCGAGTTTCTTTTAGGTGCACCGATTTCCTCCCACAGTTCAAAGATATGCACATTAGGCTAATTGACGATTCCAAATTTCCCATAGGTGTGAACGTATTTTGGTCCTGTGATAAATTGACCAGATGTTCAAGGTGTTGTCCTTCTTTGTGTCTACACTCGGCTCCGGATTCCTCTCCGTATTAACACTGCTGGACACTATGAGTGATTTGTTCATTGACGACAGATCCTGATCAAATGAACCCTGTGTCTTGGTGTGGGCATTACAAGGTGCTCTGGTTACAAACCTTTCATATGTGGCAATACTACTGATAGCTGCTACAGTTCAAGAGCCACAATAATGTTTGTCAGAAGTGGAATGGAAAAATATATTGGGAAATGTAATAAGGTAGCGGCGGTTGAGCATGAGCATGGCCGGTACTCATTTCCAAGGTTGGTCTTGAATCTCAGTCAGGAAACTGCAGATCAATTGGTATTTTTGGAACACACTAGCTCAGGGATCTTAGCTGGCCCCTGATATAAAATCTCACAGCTCGATGTTCGAACAAGAACATAAATCAACTAATGCTGAAATCTTGCACAAGGATATAAATCAAGTAACACAGGGACCTCACCCATGACAAACAGGACAAGAATTCGTAAACCATTTATGAAACAAACAGTGGGGTGGGGTGTGTGTTCTTCCCAGTTTTTACCATTAGAGAATACAGATCCTGAGTGTTTGCGTGTATCGGTGTGTACATTGGAAGAGTCATTACTTTTCCCTTCCCTTTGAGAGCAGAGCCGCTGTCTCAATAACGAGCCTTGCATATTGGTACATGGTTTAATTAAGACATGGTGACAGTAATGCATATTCATTAGTGCTGGGTTCATAGACATGTAGGAGGGGCTAGATGAGCTATTAAATTCTTAATTGCCCAGTGGGTGGAAAATATTGAGCTAATGCCACTACACTTATATAAATGACAAATGATGTTTAAAAAAAAAAAAAAAAAAAAGCTGATCTTAAAAAAGGCTTCCATGGAAATGAGTAATGTGTGTGTATAATGAAGCCTATATAAACATATAGCACTGATTTTGCTCAAGATTAAGCACAGGTAATTGTGGAAAATACAGATGTGTGCAAACACTCTAGGGTATATTGTATGTGTATGATGGTTTGGGGTTATATCTGATAGGCCACAAAGCTGTGTGTGTGTGTGTGTGTGTGTGTGTGTGTGTGTATCTATGCAAGATTGATTCCTTCCCCTCAAGTGCACAAAGGTATTGTTTTCTCTGCTCGGCTCCTAAAGCATGCCATCCCTTCTCTTCCTGCCTGTCTAATCATGCCAGCCTTCTGAAACATTATTCCACTCTCACTTCCTCATTCATGGGCACAGAGACTGGCATTCACTTTCCCCTCCGTCTGGCACCAGATACCGGATATCACTCCCGAGAGTTGCTTCACTTACAGCTTCAACTTGCTTCTGTGTGTCGGTCGAATATTACATCGATATCACTTCCTTTGCATTAGTACCCCCACCCCCCCCAAGCAGCTTTTTTTTCCTTTTTTTTTTTTTTTTGCAGGGGTGGGGTGTCTTTTCAAAGCCTATTTTGATTTGTGTATAATTTTATTTGTATGAGCATCACACCAAAGGAATACTGCTGCAGTATTTTCCAACTAAATCCCTATATATGCCTATTGTACCATATGTCAGTTTCATCACATTTGCCTGTAATGAGTAAAGAGCACAAAATATGTTTGATTGTAATTCATGTACACTGGGTGTTGAAGCTCTGTTTTTGGGAGTAAATACACAATTATGTGAAGTGTTTCTGAAAGTATTATTATTATAAAACTTTTTTCCAGAATTATTGTGGGATGTCCCATTCATTCATTCATTTTCTGTAACCGCTTCATCCTAATTAGGGTCGCGGGGAGGCTGGTGCCCATCCCAACCAACTTTGGGCGAGGGCAGAGTACACCCTGGACAGCTCGCTAGGCCATCGCAGGGCGGAAACACGCAGACGTCTTTGCAGCCTACTCTTGTCGAAAGTCAGCAATGGTTCTTTTACATGCCTCACACCATAGACGGTGAGAGACATGGCCGGCCTTTGATAACCCAGTTAGCTGCACTGGGGGGAACAGTGACAACCTTGTGGAGAGTGGGACTCGAACCCCCAAACTTTGGATCAGCGATCCGGCGCCCTATACCACTAGACCACCACTGCCCCGGATGTCCCATGGCCTGGTGGTAAAAGGCGCTGGGTCGCTGATCCTAAGGTTGGGGTTTCGAGTCCCATGCTCCACAAGGTTGTCCCTGTCCCCCCCAGTGCAGTTAACTGGGTTATCAAAGGCCGGCCATGTCTCTCACTGTCCATGCTGAGAGGTTCATGTAAAAGAACCATTGCTGACTTTCAACAAGAGTAGGCTGCAAAGCCGTCAGCGTGTTTCTGACCCTTGCTAAAAGGGTTGTATCAGGAAGGGCATTCGGCGTAAAAACCTAATACCAAATCAAACATGCGAATCATTAATATGACCTCCATGAAGATGGAGCGAGATGATTCGCTGTGGCAACCCCTGAGAAAAGGGAACAGCCAAAAAGAAAAGAAAAAAGTCCCGTATAATGGAATAGGCCACTCTACCAGCGGCTGGACTCGGTGTCCCCCTGTCCATTTTTCTGACATCATGATTAGCCAATATGTCACATGATTTACACACATCCCCTACTGCCTGACCTACACACAGTGAGACACCATAGGATCCCTATTTTCCAGAATGTGTGCACTGCTATGAGAAGAGAAATGTAGTGAGTCAAGATAATATTGTAAATTATGATAAACGGTTTTTCTTCTCAGCACATAACTGATTACTCCGTGTTTTATACACCAGTGAAAAAGGAGAAACCAATAATTCTAAACGTATATGCACATGTTTTGTAATGAATCGGTTGTATTGAATACTTTTTCTCCAAGTACATGTGTGTGTGTGTGTGTTTCTCCAGGTACATGTGTGTATGTGTGAGCGAGAGAGAGAGAGAGAGAGAGAGAGAGAGAGAGAGGTGCATGCTTTCACAAGAGTCAGGACAAGAGGCAGTTCACAGTGACTCCAAGAACAAAGCCCGCATTAACATACTCATATGTCTGACAGGCCGCACTTATATTAACACACCCACGATTACACTGTCATAGGAAGGCACAATGGTCCCCTACAGACTCTGGCCTCTTTGTCTCTTAATTAAGTCTCATTCAGGTAAGACAGGTTTAAAAGGTAACTACAGAAAAGCACTGGAGCCAAATCTTCTTTGCCTCACAAGCGTTCAAGCTTGACAGAGTGACAAATGTAAGATATTGCGGAACAGTTTGCGGCGGATTAACTCAAAGTCGGCGGATCAGCGAGGATTTATGTTGTTTCCTTGTTTGTTCCTAGCGCATGAGATGTTTTGCTGTTAAAAGCATGCCGGATGCTCAGGGAGAGGTTCCCCCCCCACATGCAGAGTTCTTGGATGATAGCACAAAATCCACATTTGCCTGTTATTGAAAGCTTGGCAATTTTTTTTTTATTTTATTTTTTTTTTAATGCGAGTGCATCATCAAAACAACATTTAACCATTGAAGTTCTGGCTGTTGCTTGAGATTTGCAGCCCATGTAGTACTACAGGTTGTCCTCTATATTTACAGATATTAAAGCGGCCCATTCACTTCTCAGGCATATTAAATAACAATGAAACGCAATACTGTGTCTTGGAAATAAAACGGAACGGCCCACAGTGTCTTTCTGAAACCATTTGCTTACTCATGTACACAGCTGTTAATGACCCTGTACTGGGTGCCATGATATTCGTAAACATCGCAATCTCTTTATTATTATTACTTTAGAAATTGTACGCCACCTTCTATTGAGGTCTTGTGAACAGACAGAAAAATAAATAAATGTGAAACACGTGAATAAGAGCTACTAAGCCCTTAAGCTGGACTGGTTTCAATGGTAAACTTGTATATTCAGTCAAAATAAACTGATCACTGAAGATAAAACACTTCAGCTATTCACTGGACACCTTTGATTCACGTGGGAAGTAATTACTACATCCGGAAGGAAATCTGAGTCCCATTTTTATTCTATTTCTATATTTATTTTAGTCCCATGCATGTTTCTTCCCGTTTAATTCCCTTCTATTTTGGAAATGGTGGAATCGTTACATCCTGATATTACATTTTATCAACTTGGTGAGACAGATATTTGAGGACATGAAGTTATTATAAAAAATGTTACATACAGTAAAGATAAACCTTGAAGGGAAAAGCCGAAAGGGAAAGAAGAAGAAGAAGACAGTAAAGAAAAACCTTTGTGTGATGAAATGGTGACACATTCTACTTGGGCTAAAGTTGTACCATTTTATTTCATCCACACTGAAAGATGGCAATTTGCTGACAGTCTAAAAGCAACTATGTTCTATTGACTTCTTTTATATTTAGTTTACTATTTAATAAGCAAAACATGCAGTACATGGTACCATTTCAATTACAATTAAAATGTCTTCAGAGTTCATTTTTCCTTCCCATTTTGCTCCATAATTTGGTCGTATTCAGTTGCGACCCAGCAGGTATTATCTTCCCTGTCACATGACCACCACAACCTGGGAAGGTGAAAAAATGCTCACGCCCGCCTCCAGGACATGCAATGCAAGCTACCTGCCTCATTTCAAACTACTGCGTGCACATATTTGGGGTCAACCTAACGCACTGTGAGGGATACCGCTATCGGCCCCTCATAGGAATGAGCTTCCAGCCAACCATGATTGGTTGGCGGTCACTATGAGTGACAGGGAAGTGAGTGTATGCCATCCCTCCCTCCCTCCCGTGAAAACAGCCAATTAGCTGCCATGGAACTCCGGTCACGGATAGCTGTGGCATTTACCTGGATTCAAACTTGCGATCTCCGGGTTAATAGTCACGCACCTTGTCGATATGCCACTCGGGAGCCAATATTTTGATATTATTTATTTTGAAACACAATTTAAAAATTCCCCTTCAAATTAAAACAAATTGATATTGCAGCTCAAAGTCAAAGCCCCATGTCTCAAATATCAGAATCACAGGCAAATTGTCAGAAGCCCTTCAGGATTTTTAATGTCCATTTTTGTTTCTGAAAGCCAAATCAAGTTTATAAAAGGAAATAAAAACGTCGACATCATTTTTAGCATCACAGTATATGAAATGCTTTAACTCCCAGTGCGGCTAACTGGGTTATCAAAGGCGGGCCATGTCTGTCACTGTCTATGGTGAGAGGCATATAAAAGAACCATTGGTGACTTTCGTAAAGAGTAGCTGCAAAGTCGTCAGCGTGTTTCTATCCCTTGCTAAAAGGGTTGTGACAGGAAGGGCATCCGACGTAAAAACCTCTGCCAAATCAAACGTGCGAATCAGATGATTCACTGTGGCGACTCCTGAGTAAAAAGGGAAAAAGCCGAAAGGAAGACAGACAGTATATGAATTGCTTTAAAAGGACAAATGAAATGTGGTCCAAAAAATGTGAAACTGCATTGAAAACCTGGACAAAAGGTTTTCAGGTTTTGAAATATTTATACCAAGAGACACCGAGAGTGCAAACTTCCTTCGAGTTGACAAAAATCACAGAAAATAAACAGCACCCCATGCAGGACCTGCTGCTATAACACACTTAAAAAAAAAAAAAAAAAAAGTCCTTTCTCACAATATTAAAGAATCCTTTTGAAAATTCCTCAGTCAAGAATTTGCATGTCACTTGGGCCATCATCCAATCAAATCTGCAGTATATAGTCTCTTTGGTCGAGGTAATAAAAGAAAACCAATTTTTAATATCCTGATGATTTATTTTATTGAAGATTGTATATAAAATTGCTCAGTCCCTGTGTAAACACACATACAGTTAGCAAATTAACTATATTTCCTGAATTTGACGGGTGATATTTCATTCATGTCTAATCTTTTTTTACTGAAGCATGTGTTTGGTGAGATCGCAGATGGCTTTGCAGGAGTATACGCCATCAATAAAGCACAAAAAGATAATGGACCAAGTACTAGGAAACTCAAGTTGTCAGTAATGTTATTTGTAATGAAAATTACTGAATTACGTTAGCAGAGGGTTGAAGTATTTTCTTCTAGCACATGCACTCAGACTTTTGAATCTGATTGTATGTGTGTACAATTCAGCTAAACCCAGAAAAATTGTAATAAATTGGATTTCAACACCTTGTGCCTTGTGTGCAGCGTTATTAGCATGGGCTGTGAATCCAGCGATGATGAAAAATAGCAAGAAACAAAAGCTTAACAACTAAATAAATTAAGGAAAGAGATTTAATGTTAAGGTGTCATTATATCGATCCTGTATACATGCACGAATGAATTATCCCATGGTTTGAAACAATATTGATTGGTCAGCACAGAAAATGTCGGAAATCCATTCAGAAGTGTCTTGAGGTTAATGTACCAAAGATTCGACTCTTTCACAAATCACTCCATGACAAAGTTATAAACAAAAACTGCCCTTTTTTTTGTTTAAAATGTGTCAACGCAGTCATCTGCCTGTTTAAAATGTTTGATAAAAGCTGCATTCTGGCCTGGTTCATTGTTAGAAATATACTGTCTAGCATGGGCATCATTGTTTGCTGAACCCCTTAATCCTACTCCTAAGGTCGTGTGGCGGCTAAACAGCTCGTCAGACCATTTCAGGGCAAAACATACACAACCATTCACACTCTTGTGTATCTACATAGGGGTCATTTGAAAAAGCCAGTCACCCTTCTTGCTGTGAGGTGGATACTAGTACGCTACCGAGCCGCCCTGTATAGCATGGTGTATAAATAAAGTCATAGTTGGTGTATGAACCAGCTTCTATGTTGAAGTATAGAATAAATCATGAATAATTAATAGACAACATCTGACCACAACTAATCATGATGCTAGAGCATGTGTTTTATAACCTTGTCCATGTTGCTGACCAGCATTTTGTGCACAATGACCTTTATTTCATACATCATTCTCACCCACTTACTCTCAGCCTATTGGTGTTTTATGTTGATGTAGAAATTGGCAAGAGAAAGAATAGGGAGACGAGAGAGGAGAAGAGCAGCTTTTGGTCTGAACTGATTAGGAGATAAGCAGGTTCCTCTCCAGGTGAAGAGACTTATAGTTCCTGTCTAGATGTCACCAACACTTGTTTTATGCAACTGAAGAAAGAGTGAATGAAGGTGGAAGGAAAAAGTGTGTGTGCGTGTGTGTGTGTGTGTGTGTGTGTGGGGGTGTTCAGTTAAGCTCAATCCTACGCAAAGAGATGTTTGAGTGTTGGTGTGTTTTTGGACCGGAATGGTTTCAGTAGACAGACAAACACAGAAGAAAAGGTCGAAAATGTTAAAGGAGGGAGAACGATGGTGTGCTTTTAGCCAATGGCAGCAGATTTTATATTTTGTTTGTGCATGTGAGGGCACAGGCAAATGAGCACAGGAACATCTGGATTGTAGTGATAGTCACTCTGACACGTCACAAAGGAAATGAATCAGACAAGAATGAAGAAAATCACCAAAAGGAAAAGGGGATTAATGAAATACAGCGAACGTAGGACAAAAATGATGCCAGATTTACATGCCATTCAAAGGAGCAGGATTGTCAAAAGACGAGGGAGGGAGATAATGAGAGGATGAAAAAGCTAACAGGAATGTTTGCTCTGTGTTCTGATACCGAATGCACCTGTCAACTTCCCTTCACTTTTCCCTACTGCCCCGCTTTCTATCCTCATGGTCATTTCAAGCACATTTCCTTTGCCGTGACCCACAGCCGCTGCCCAGAGGATCGAGGAGTTTGTGTTTATTGACATAAGAAGCTGAAGTTGCTTAAAAGGCACTGCAAGTGAAAGTTCAATAAACGTAATACAGTCGTACCTCACCTTACAAAATTAATCTGTTCCAGAAGTGATTTCGTAACTTGATTTTTTTCGTAAGTTGAGCCGCATTTTACATGTAAAAGGTCTGATTCATTCCAAGGCCCCAAATACTACCCCCAAAACGCTTTAAAAATTATAAAAGTGTACCATTTAAGGCCTCCTTCTGCTTCAATAGCATACCGATTTGTCCATATTCTTTTGCGATATCACTCAACCGCATGTCACGAGCCCGCTTATTCTTTTCACTTTCACCGGGAATCCCGTGTGTGTCTGTGTGTGTGTGTGTGTGTGCGCGCGTGCATGTGTACGCGCACGGTGTGTTGACCAAGTCTTCTTAGCTGAGTTATAATCTTACAATTGTTTAGGCAAGGTTAAAAGCCTGAGCCAAAAAAATAAAGTTGCAATGAGCACACTAGAAAAACTCACGAAACAACAGTAACTCTGTCCTTTACGCCTGTTAGAACTTCATGACGAACAATGGGTCGAAGGCACATGAAAAGCATCATGGGTATTAGGGAGATGCAGCTCCCTCCTAGCTAATTGGAAGCCAGCGGGGCGGGATGTTGAAAGATAGCCAATGGGAGAGCAACTCGCGCATTGTTTGAATTTTTGAGATGGCGCGTTTCGTAACATGAATTTGTTTCGTATCCAGAGACAGAAATTTTAGGTAAATGTGTTTCGTAACCTGGACTTTTTGTTTGTTGCGTCTTTCGTAAGGTGAGGTACCACTGTCGTTAAAAATTTTAAAGATCAAGACCATGGCCAACCAGGACTACAACACCCAACCTCTCTCCTGTTCATGTTCACCAGATCATTTATCACACACATCTGGACCCTGGAGTCCCTTCACTCACTGTGTTATAAAAGATAAGAGTCTCAGTGGGGCCCCCGCCCCCCCCCCCTGGTTTTAGTCATATCCAATTCCCGCCTGTCAAGTGTTGCCTTCTCTATCACACGACCACGACCAACCAGGAAGATGCACAAGTATGAACATGCACACACTGTTACATGTGATGCTGAAACCTGCCTCTTTAGAACCTTGTGCTCACTTGTGTGCAACCTAACACACTCAGATTGAAAGTGCTATCTGTCCCTCTCAGATGAGTGAGCTCACAGGCACACATGATTGGCTGGTGATTGCTGTGAGTGACAGGGAAGTGAGTGTATGCCATGCCTCCCTCCCATTAATGCTGGGTCAATTAGCTCCCATGGACTCCCAGTTGCTGACAGCTGCGGTATCAAGCTGGATTCCAACCAGTTATCTCCATCTATTTTTAAAAAGAATTGATACACACCCCATCTAGCGAAATCTGGTGCTTGTTGGCACATTACCTGATGAAGAATAAGGCTTTGATGTGCAAATGCAAAGTTAGTGTTTGATTCTTCATCTATGTATTTTATTTAACTCCAGAGCAACGGTATCATATAGTGAATCAGACTCTGCTTTGACTTTCTTCTGCCTGTTTCTTCCTAATGTAATCTGTCAACAAATGCTGGGATACGCAAGATTGGGTCATATCTTCGTAACATTCTTTTTGTTCGCTCATCACCTGATCTCTGCCTGTTTATGGGCACCAGAGTTTAGCCTATTTCATGTGAATTTGCTTGCAAGCTTCAGTATAAATGTGTTTTTAACTGTAATCTCATTCACTTCTCCTCGCAGATACTTCATCACATAAAAGCTGCGAGTATACCGGGATCCCTCGCTACTTCGCACTTCAATTCATGGCATTTTTTTTTTTTTAAATATTCATCGAATTAAAGAAATTAAGGAAGAATAGGGGGGAAAGTTAAGGAAAATGCCACAAAAACAAGGTCAATTATGCAAGCAAAAAAAAAAAAAAAAAAAAAAAAAAAAAAACCTAAACCAAAACAAAACAAAAAACAACCCAAAACCTCCCATCAAGACTACATATATTTTTATGAGAGGTGTGCATCTGAGTGCATGTGTGCGCGCACCAGCGCGCATCTGTATGTGTATGTATTTATATTTTATTTATATCTTATGCATTATTTTTTTATCGTTTAATTGTTATTATAAGCATTTATAGCATTGAATATGTATTTATTGATATTATGTACACATATATACATGTACATGTAAGTCGGTTGGGGGGTGTGGGGGGTTTGATCCTACTTCGCAGAATTCAGTGGTCGCAGAAGGGGGAGATCTTGGTCCCAATTAACTGCAGAAAGTGAGGGATCTCTGTATACTATATGGAAATTATACAATCTGACTGTTTTTCTATCTCAGAATAAAAGAGATCCCCAACTTTGCGATCAGTGATCCAGCACCTTACTACCAGGCCACCACTGCCCATTGCCATTTATCAAGGTTTAAAATAAATAAATCGTGTTTTAGTGTGTTATTTATTTATTATTTATTTATTTTTTTGGTTTGGTGGTGCCTGTCCTAAAACAGTTATGCACATCTAAAATGTTTATTCCACTCGACACAAAATCTCAGGGTGTATTCAGCGACATCCTCCTCATCTTCAGTACCTAATTGTTAATTAGCGAGAGCAGAAAACTCTTTTGTTTAAAAGTTAAAAAATATATATATATATATATATATACCACAAAATAAAATCTTCCATGCAAGCATATAAAACTATTCTAATCTAGATTATTCACTAATATCCACCTCCTCACCTTGGAACAATACTTATCTATAAATACCTCACTAATGTACTAACGCCATTATTTCTGTTCATAGCTCAAAGATAAACAACTTGGTAACAGTCGTGACATGCTTTAATCAAGCTGTGCTTACTATGTAGGTCATGTGATCGCCTGTCATTAAACTGTTCCCTGTTGTTATAGTACCCACCATGTGTTCCAAAGTCGTGAAAGAAGCGGAACTTGTGTTGAAAAAAATAACTTTTTTTTTTTTTTAAACACCAGATGCATGTATTACCGATCCACAAATAACCAGCTGCATTTATCATTTTCAAAACAAAAACAATGACGAAATAGGAAAAACTGATAAAAATGAAGCGAGAGTAGAACCTTCAAGTGCTGCCATCTGTTTCAAACGGTTTCTTGGAAACGTTCTGGCAGCAAGGGGTGAAATGCTTTATAAAAGTCAGCGTCGCCTCTGCGTTTCTCTCCACGTCTCATCTCATCCATGCGTAGTTTAAACCGCTTGGTGTCCTCTATGAATCTTGATTACTAAGCAAAGACAATTGTTCCATTAGCAAATTAGCAAGCTTTTTTTTTTTTAAACACACTCAGTCTTTTTGCCACACACACACACACACACACGCACACACACACCTGTGTGTTGATATCCCTGTGCTACAGATGGATTTCATGCCCCCTGTGATGCACAAAGAAATGATTTAATATATTATGTAAAGTAATGAAGCGAGACAACTCATTGATTCACAGGAAGGTCGGGGACACCCACCATGACATTAATGAAGGACTTAATGTGAGCAGAATTAATGTGGATGGTATTTTCTTTCTTCTGATTGCAGTAATTGATTTTTCTTGATTTGATGTTCCAAATGTTTTGACTGATAGTGTATATTATATATTTGACATTTTTCTATATCCTAACATTGAATAAGAAAGCGGTTTCCTATTCAGCACACACTGCCGTGCAATAACCGTATTGATATAAGCTGCCAATCAAACCCTTTGGAACGCCTCTACTTTTTTGGGGTTTTGAATAAAACACGTGTCATTTAGTGTCTTGTCTGAAATTAAAGCATAGTACCAAAAACATTCGTAAGTAAAGAAGAAATTGTGGATTGATTGCTTTTTAACAATTTTATCACACATTTTGACTCCTCGCCGTCATCTCCTTTTGCAGACGTTTCAGCTGAACGCACTCGCGTGATTCTTTCCATGATGGAAATCGAATAATTTTTATGGAAGTTTCTTTCCAACATTGTTGCAGAAGTTTCTCTAAATGTGTTGTGCTTGTTTGTGGCTTTTGTCCTGTCTGTTCACTTCATCCCAAATCAGCTCGATGGGGTTTAAGCCTGGAGACCGTGCTGGGGCTATTCCATGATTTGAATTCTAACACCCCTTTTTTTTTTCCTGAGGTAGTTCTGATATTCCGCTCACCACAAAGTCGCATTTACATCATTCAACAGATGCTCTTATACGGAGCGACTTGAGCAACTGAAAGTTGGGGGCCTTACTCAAGGGCACAAGAGTAGGAATTGAACCGCTGACCTTCGGATGAGTAACCCATCACATGAACCACTCTGCCCCCACTCCCCTTTATTCCTATTCGGGTCATTGACTGGACTTCAACTTTTTAAATAATACATTCAATAAAACTGAAAAGACAATGAGGATGTTTTAAAACGTTTGACTGGTAGCGTGCATGCCCCCAACCAGTGAAACTGTGCCTTGATTATCTGGCTTTCGATGCTAGGGTACACCACAGCGCTCTAGGACCTTGAAATTGTAGAGCTTGTCCTGCCATATTTCCACAGATGGATCGCAGGCGGCGTCGCTGGAACTGTTCGAAAGGCTTGATGTGGTGACGATAGGTGGTACATGTCTCACAGCCACATAAGAGTGCGATGAAAACTACTGCCTTTTTCACACTGATTTTCAGCCCACAACCTATGTCTGAGCATTTCCAAAGGAACTGCTTGCTCTCGTGATACGCTGGTCATCTATAGTCGCCGAGATTGACAGAATACTTGGACAACAGAAACGCTGTACTGACTTGAGAGGATGTTTATACTGACAACTGGATTGGTGTCTCTTGTTGGAGCAACTGGTGAGAATTTTGATCTCTTATATCTTAGAGGTATTTGGAGAGAAAGTCAGAGAGGCTAGATTGAGATGGTTTGGACATGTACAGAGGAGGGAGAGTGAGTATATTGGTAGTAGGATGCTGAGGTCGAAGCTGCCAGGCAAAAGGCCTAGAGGAAGACCAAAGGAGTGATTTATGGATGTGTTGAAGGAGGATATGAAGGTAGTTAGCATAAGAGAAGAAGATGCAGAGGATAGGGTGAGATGGAGGCAGATGATTCGCTGTGGCGACCCCTGAAGGGACCAGCCGAAAGGAAAAGAAGATATCGTTAAAAATACCCAACCTGACCATCATAATTTCATCTTCCCCAAACTGTTGCACAAAATTGTATGACCGATATTGTATGCTGTAGCATTTCAATTTCCCCTTACTGAAATATTTGAGACAAAGCAAACTGAATGAAGACGTAGTTTGACAAGCTTGGAGTAGAAAAACTTGATCGGCCTGCACAGAGTCCTGACCTCGGCCTCCACTGAGCACCTATGGGATGAAATGAAATCCTTGCTTGATATCATTGCCCGACATCACAAAAGCTCTTGTGGCTAAATGAGTGCAAATCCTGATAAGCCACAGTCAAAAATGTAACAGAAAGCCTTTCGCGGTATATCTTATAGCTAAATGAGATTAAATCTAAAACGGATTATCCATGTTGTGCAAGCAGTAGTAGTTTCGTCATTTTGAGTCTCTCCATGGTCGATGATGAAGACAAAAGGATGGCAGGGTTCAATCCACTGATATACAAGAAACACCACCTCACAGCTCCAGGTCTCCACCTCAGCTCAAACTGCAGCCTTTGTGGTCTTTACAAGCCTGTATGGTTTTGCACCAGGTTCTCCAATATCCTCCGAACCCTCCAAAGACATTATAATAGGTGGCTTGACTGCTCATGGTCACTTTCAGGAATGAATGTGCATCCAAGTCAGGGTGTACTCTTGCCTCACACACAGTCCTAAGATAAACTCTTTCCTCGACAGCCAGTATTTTTATTGGTGCCCTATTGTTTTGATGGTGTTATTTCGAGGTCTGAGAGTTTCTCCCATTATACTTTGATCTTTAGACCATGATTGCATGTAGAGCTCTGCCCCTTTGGCACTGACATTGAATTAAACTTGAGCACTGCACAGACCTGAAGAGACTTCACTTGTGAACTTGACTTCCATCGAACCAGAGTGTGTGTTTAATTGAGAAGATGGAGACGAGAAGGATCTATTCTTCTGTGTGAGCGAGAGAAAGGTATAATTTTTGACATGTATCTATTTCTTCCTTTCACCAGCAACTGAACAACCAACATGGGCTTTGTCAAATGAGACTTTTCAAAACACTTTGATCCAGAATATTGGATATGATTGAGAGATGGTTAGCACATGGCATTCAACTCACTTCTTTCCTGGCCTTGTGAAAGATGTTTCTCTAAAGTTCATCAAAGGTTCCTTGGATGTTCTTCAGAGATCCCATACCTCATTAAGTCTGCAGTGTGGAGACGGAGCCAGGGGTGACATTGCTATTGATCATGGTGTCAACATGGTGATGAAGACCTCTTTAAGTCTGGCAGCAAGTGCTTGGGGAGAGGGAGACAGCAGCATGGAGTACTTATAATAATGGATCATTATGTCAAGTGCTGAAGTGTGGGTCTCTCCCTGCTCACTCTCTCTCTTTAATGAAATCTTGTTAAACCTTAGTGCAATAATGTTATGCCAAATTTCTGATGGTCTGTCTAGTTGAGCTTTCATTAATGATATGAAGCACTCAGGGAATGCTTGTTCGATTCTGATAATTGGCTGTTACTAAAATAGCAAAATAAATATATTGTCAAATATATGAGTGACTTGTGCAGTCCTAGACTCTGTGTTTAGTTATAGCATTATGATTGGTTCTTAGCAAATGCTTTTATCCACAGCCAGAAGGTACGATAAATATAGGTAAAGACGCTGCAGACCGTTTGTCCTGGAATTTGTATTTTTATGGTCACTACCTCAGAATAATTTCTTCTAATTTGTGATTTTTTTATTCTTATTAAGCTAATTTATGGTGGTTGAGACTAAAAACATACTAAAGCACACATGCAAAAGTGGCAACCAAAAATGTAAGAAAAAATACTTAGAGCAATGAGCATGGCTCCTCACTTTGCTAGCCTGAAGAGAACCCCCAGAGTTTTTTTTCTTTCTTTCTTTTTTTAAGAAACAAAACCCATTGAAAATGTCCGTTCATTTATTCTTTCACTTTACACATACCACTTATCATGCTTTGGGTCATGGGGAAGCTCGAGCCAAACCCAGCAAAGTCTGGGCAAATGATGCAATGAAAATTCGCTAATAAGGTGGAACCTCAACTTACGAAAGCTCCAAATAACGAAAAATCCAGGTTACTAATCGTATTTACCTAAAATTTCCATCTCTGGATATGAAACAAATTCACGTTACGAAAGCGCCATCTCAAAAAATTCAAACAATGCGCGAGTTGCTCTCCCAACATGCTCTAGATTGGCTATCTCCCAACATCTCGCCCCACTGGCCTCCCATTGGCTAGGAAGGATGACACAGCTCCCTCCCATTGGCTATTGTGGAGCTGCATCTATAATACCCATAATGCTTTTCGTGTAAAGGACAGAGTTACTGTTGTTTCATGAGTTTTTCGAGTGTGCTCATTGCAACTTTATTTTTTGGCTCAGGCTTTTAACCTTGCATAAACATTTGTAAGATTATAACTCTGCTAAGAAGACATGGTCAACACATGCGCGTGCGCACACACACGTGAAAAGAACAAGTGGGCTTGTGACATGCGGTTGAGTGATATCGTAAAGGAATATGGCAAAACCCGTGTACCATCAGTACGATATTGAAGCAGAAGGAAGCCTTAAAAGGTATGGTTTTATCATTTTTAAAGAGTTTTGGGGGTAGTATTGGGGGCCTTGGAATGAATCACATGTTTTACATGTAAAATGCGGTTCAACTTACGAAAAATCTACTTCCGGAACGGATTAATTTTGTAAATTGAGGTAGCACTGTACAGGGCAATGCAGACAAATAACCATTCACATTCACACCCCGAGGCAGTCTGGACTAGCCAATTAGCTTAATGTTCATGTCTTTGGACTGTGGGAAGAAACCAGGTAAAGCATGCAAACTTCTCAGAATACCCTTTCTGGCAACCAGGCTCAAACCCAGGAGCCTCATGCTTTGAAGCAAGTACTAACCACCACAAATGTTGGTACCTCAGGGTAAGTTTGCCATCAAGTTTCTCCAAATTATATATATTTTTATTTGAAAAAAAACACACACATCCCAGTGCCGATAACTGGGTTATCAAAGGCTGGCCATGTGTCTCATTGTCTATGGTGAAAGGTTCATGTAAAAGAACCATTGCTGACTTTTGTCAGGAGTAGTTGGCTACATAGCCGTTCGCGTGGTTCTGCCCTGCAATGGCCTTGCGAGCTGCTTAGGGTGTACTCTGCCCTCACCCAGAGTCGGCCGAGCTGGAGGCCAGGCTCCCTTTGACCCTCATTAGGATTAAGCGGTTAGAAAATGAAGGAAAGGACAATGCATAATTATTCCATTCTGCAGCCATGTGGTTGAGAAGGATGGTTTCATTATGATCCATTTCCCAAGGGTGTAAATAACCCTGCAATTGTTGGAATGTTTATTATTTTCCGAAGATGCTTCGCATGACTGAAAACTTAAACTTTGGCATAAACATTGGTAGACATCAAGCTCTGGCAAAAACTTACCAAAGAGGTGACTCAATATTTCATTATTTTCTTTTATAACTTGTAATTAGTGTGTAGACCAAAAACAATATACAGGCCGTGCAATCATTCGACCTCCTGCAGTGGTATTGTCAGATATGATTTTATATTGTAGGGTTTTGTTATGCGATGGATGTATTGGATGCCAGCACCTCACATTTGTCATACTTATTGTTCTATTAGTATAATATGAAACTAAATATGCAACGCCAAACACTGCTTGTCTAATTATAATCTCTCTCTTTGTCTTCTTTTAAAAGAACTGCCTATCAGTATCACTACTACAGACCATTAACTATCCCAATTAAAGTGCGAATGTCAATTACTTCCCCCTTCTCTCAGAACTCCGATCTCAACATTTAAGCTTCATAGTCTCCAGCGGGTCATAACTCATCGTGCACCATCCCAGATTGTCAAACATTTTGAAATGGTTGCCTCGAATGTTTGAGTATAAATCAAATAAACTGAAGCTTCTTCAAACTTATTTAAAAAAAAAAAAAAAAAAACCAAAGTGTAAAGAATGTAACTGAATGCAGTTGATAATTTGTAGAGTTATGGCTTTTAGATGAATGTTTACTGTAGCTTTACACTGAATTCATTTGCTTAGGAGGCCTCTTTCTTTATGGCTTCATCTGTGTAATATGCATGTAGTGCGGTCATAAAGAACAACTCGACCGTTATTACCGAAATAAATAACTTCCATATGGGCTGAAAACAATTTCACTGCTTGTAAATTAAGACACGACACAAATTACTTCTAAAATTGTACAAAACCACATCAGCATGAAATCGAGAAATAGCTTCATAAAAAGCATAAGCATGAAAATATACCAAATTATTCCAATATCTGGGTTTTTTTTGGTTTGTTTTTTTTCTAAAGAATAAAACTGGTTTGCTGATAAAACCTCCAAGTATTCTCTCCGAACCACTGGTCTGGTACCTTCCCAGTCATAGTACGACTCTTGGCGACCTACTATGAAGGATAACGCCTTGATTATAATCTTCATGGAGGTTTTCTTGGCAAGGATAGTGCCAAGTGGTTTGCCAGTGCCTTCTGCACGATGCAAACCTCCGGGCAATTTAGAACAGCCAATTAACCTACTGTGCATGGTTTTGGACCGTGGGAGAAAACTGGAGTACCCAGAGGAAACCCACACGAGCACGGGGAGAACATGTAAACTTCGCAGAGAAAAGCCCAGGCCTGGAATCGAACCCCAGCCTTCTTTCTGTGAGGCGGACGTACTAACCACTACACCACCGTGCCGCCCTCCAGACCATTAACAGGTAACAAATAATAACAAACAAAGGGAAGTGTCTTAGCATTGTGTCCTGGCAAGATAAAAACTGTTGTTTCATCATGTGGTGTTGAGGAATAGTGTCGGTTCAACATTTAGATTTTTACTAATGATGGAATGGTTGTTGATGCCAGATGGACTGATTTCAGTATTTGTATGACTGGTCATCTCATGGCATTTTCATGCGTAATAGTCTTATACCCCTTGGACGCTGACTTGAACAAATATGCCTCGTGAAAATTGTAGTTTGGACACCATGACATTTCCATGATATCATGATGTCACTAAATAATGTTGCTGAAACTTGACCTCACCAACTAAAGCAACAATGCCATAACGATTACACACTGTATGTAATCAGAGCTAAAGCCGGGCCAACAAAATATTAGTTTGTCCCGCTTGGAATTGTACTTTCCCTATACCAGATAGAGGCAAAATAAAAGTTCCCTTCAAGCTTAGCTAGGTAGAAATATGCTAATAGTGGGGAGTCCTAACAAGCCACGAAACGTGATGCCCATCGCATCCAACAGATTACAAAGGAGTTATTGAAAACAATTCTCAACTTACCAGTTGCTTCTTTTGGGGGCAGAAATGCTTTGTTGATCAGAGATCTCAACGGAGAATGCGACGGCACGGTGGCATAGTGGTTAGGACGTCTGCCTCACAGCAAGAAGGTCCTGGGTTCGATTCCCAGCTCAGGCGTTTCTGTGCAGAGTTTGCATGTTCTCTCTGTGCTTGCGGCGGTTTCCTTCGGGTACTTCGGTTTCCTCCCACAGTCCAAAAGCATGCATAGTAGGTTAATTGGCTGTTTCAAATTGCTCCTGAGTGGGAGTGTGAATGGTTGTGTGTTGACACTGCGATGGCCTGGTGAGCTGTCCTGGGTGCATCCCGCCCTCGCTCAGAGTCTGCTGAGATGGGTGCTAGCCTCCCCGCGACCCCAAATCAGGATTAAGCAGTTCAGAAAATTAACAAATGAATGTAGAATGGCTCGCTGGGCTTATCAGGAAAGTCAACCGTTACTCAAATAACTAATCTGTACAACCGTGGTGAGCATGAAAGCATCACAGCATGTTAACCCAATCAGACCGGCCACAACAATACAAAGATTTCCTTACGGATTTTTCCCTTTATCAGGGAATAAGCAAAATAAGCCACAGCAAATGAATCGCGTGTTTGATTTGCATAGGTTTTTACGTTGGATGCCCTTCCTGACATAACCCTTTAGCAAGGGACAGAAACACGTTGACTGTTTTGCAGCTCCTCTTTTTTTTTTTTTTTTTTTTCGAAAGTCAGCAGTGATTCTTTTACATGAACCTCACACCATGGACAGTGAGAGACATGGCCCGCCTTTGATAACCCAGTTATCTGCACTGGGGGGGGTCTCAAACCCCCAACCTCAGGATCAGCGATCCAGCACCCTCGACCACCACTGCCCCTACAGGCCACAACACAACAATACAACACACTTTATTACACAATACAATTATACAGTATAGCCTTTCTTGACCGTTTCATAAAGGTAGCACATGCTGGAACCTTATAAGAATTAATTTTTGCACCATATCTTTTACTTCACGCATTTCAGATAAAAACACACACTGGATTTGTCCTTTAATTTCATCGCACCGTTATGGGTTTATGAACAGGTTAATGCTATTCCCTTCCCTCAGTCTAGTTTCTTTGTTCTTGGCTCCTTTCAGAAAAGAACTTAAATGGAACAGAGAGTCCAGGGAAGGATGGCCACCACTCTCTCTCTCTCTCTCTCTATCTCTCTCTCTCTCTCTCTTCACATAATCATCTTTTCTTTATTCTGTCTCACTGTCTTTTATTCTATCACACATGTTCCTTTGTCTCTGTTCTTCCAGATGTGCCACATTTAATTCCACCACAGCTTCCCAATATATTCTGTCATAGCATGCAAAGGCTGTTATTACCTCCGAGTGTTGGATGCTGCCTCCACGCTTGGGTCTCCAAACGCTATTCTTACTTAAGTTATGAAGACCTTAGCCTGACATCATGATTAAGGCAGAAAATTAATACAAAGCGACACATCACTCAAACCCTCACCTGAACCTTCTTCGCTAAAACCTTTCTATTTATTCTCTTCATATATTTTTAAAGTAACAGCTGTGTTTCTTGGAAGAAAATTAATAAATTGTCTCTTAAATACCACCCAAATGTCGCCGCAGTACATTCCAGATTGTAAGGACATTCGGTCCCCAACAAGATATAAAAACACACACATCAATATCCACTGTATATAAATGTTATTTCAGCGCCACTTATTAACCCAGTCTTGAATATTTATACCTACTTTGCATAATTTGATTCGTGATTTGGGGCTACATTGCATATCAGTATGCGTCGTTGCTTTTTTTTTTTTTTTTTTTCCCCTCCCTCATCTTTCTGATGAAGTCCAGATGGAGGTCATCCCTCAGAGCAGCCTGTTTAACTTTAATGAAGAAACAGTTTGAAAGGTAGGAAGCATTGCACACTCAGGAGCGCTAACGAAATTAGCACTCGGCAGCGGCCTTGGTGCTAACGTAGAGCCAAGCCGTGATATTAGTGCAGATGGAGGGATTTAGATGGGAGATGTGGGGATTCTTGTGCGTTTAAGGGCTATTGTAGAAATGGCATGGCATGATTTGGCAAGAATTGGAAGGAAGCAAGTGAGGGACGATGAACACACACACACACACAGACACACACACACACAACACACGAGCTGTGGCTGGTTGAAGCTGATTGCTCTGTGATGTTCTGTGAGATGGAAGAGGAAAGAAAGAGTGAAAGTGAGGTGGACAGAGAGAGAGAGAGAGAGGAATAGGTGAGAGGTGAGGTAGGAATGGACAGGTGAAACAAATAAGGGTGGAAGGTTGATAAGAGCTGTGGAGTGAAAGAGCAAGACGAGGCTTTAATGAGGCATTTGAAATGCTTTTTTTATCAGACAGAGAGAGAGAGAGAGAGAGAGAGAGAGAGAGAAAGAGAGATGTAGGGGAGGTATGGCTAGGCAGGAGAAACGAATAAGAGTCTAAGGTAGATAAGTGCTGAGGAGAGAAGGAGCAAGATGAGGCATTAATGAGGCGGTCGAAACATGTTTTTTTCCCCCCTCCTGTCCAATGAGAGAGAAAGAGCGAGAGAGAGAGAAAGAGAGGGAGAACTGGAAACACATAGCGAGAAAGCAGAAAAGAAAGACAGAGGAACAGTTAGAGAAGGAGCAAGAGAGGAATACAAGAGTAAGCAAGAAAGAGAGATCAAGAACGTGAGCTTTTGTGTGTGTGTGTGTGTGTGCGCGTGTGCGCGCGCGCGAGAGAGAGAGAGAGAGAGAGGTCTGTTCAATCTGCTGGCGGATTCACTAGATAACAGAATTACTGCAAATTGAAGTTTGAGTTTTTGTTACTCTCTCTCTCTCTCTCTCTCTCTCTCTCTCTCTCTCTCACACACACACACACACAGGGATTTATGGCTTCTGGTGAAGGTATTCTCTTAGGATCTTCTGATACAGTACCTCGGGTTCTGAGAGACAGTGGGATGATGAGAGTGGGGTGATGGGGAGCGTAGGTCGAGGGAGAGGTAATGAAGGGGTTAGTAAACTGGTAGAGCTGCTGAGAGAGTAAAAGAGTGAAGTGAGCGGCAAAGCAGTAAAAACCCAAATAGACCATCAGTAGGCCAGTCAGGGGCGGCAAGGTGGCGTCGTGGTTAGTACGTCCGCTTAACACCGCAAGAAGGCCTGGGTTCGATTCCCGGCCTGGGCGTTTCTGTATGGAGTTGCATGTTCTCCCCGTGCTCACGTGGGTTTCCTCTGGGTACTCCAGTTTCCTTCCATGGTCCAAAAACATGCACAGTAGGTTAATTGGCTGTTCTAAATTGCCCGTAGGTTCGCATCGTTCAGAAGGCAATGGCAAACCACTTGGCACTATCCCTGCCAAGAAAACCTCCATGAAGATTATAATCAAGGCGTTATCCTTCATGGCAGGTCGCCAAGAGTCGTCCTACGACTGGAAAGGGACCAGACCAGACCAGTCAGTCATCATCCTTCACTTAATCTGGGGTCGGGTTGCAGGGGCAGAAACCTAAGCAGTGAGGTCCAGACGTCCTTCTCCTCAGTCACTTCCTCGAGCTTTTCCAGGGGAACGCTAAGGCATTCCCGTACCAACCGAGAGACATAGGCCCTCCAGCGTGTACTGGATCGACCCCCGGGACTCGTCCCATTTGAAAAACCCAATACAGTACACCAAGGAAGCGTTCGGGAGGCACACTAATCAGAAGCCCAAGCCACCTCAACTGGCTTCTGTCAATGGAGGAGCAGCGGTTCTACTCTGAACTCCTCCCGGATTACCAAGCTTCTGACCCGATCTCGAAGGGAGAGCCCCGCCACCATGTAAAGGAAGCCCATTGTCACAGCCGCTTGTCACAGTGATCTCGTTCTTTCGGCCATTATTTATTATTATTTAATACATAATAATAAAACATGGCTGGACACGTATGGCAAGAGTCCTCAGTGTCAGCCAATGGTAGCAGTCTACAGAATGTCGGAGTTTCCATTTTGTGGTTTCAAGAACAATAGATAAATAAAAAGAAACAATAACAGAAACTATGATGTGCCATGCATACCATTAAATGATGGTTTAAAATGCGTGATGTGCTTTAATTAATTAATTGAAACTCGTCACCTTTGGTAGATTACGGTGAGAAATTATAAATTGGTACAAGAATCCAGTGCATGGGTTATTTGTCTATTACAGAACCCCCTGTTATGTTCAATCCCTTTTTGGGGTCTAATGCTGTGGAATGTTCACAAAATCTTAGCTCCTGATATCTTTTATGTTTGATCATTATATCATTTTTCGCTCGAGTTAACACAATTCAACCAAATATATATTGTTACTGACAAACCACAAATCATTTTTTTTTTACTGTTATAAAGAGCTGACACTGGAAACTCCTTCAAAAAAAAAAAAAAAGACTAAAAAACTCCAAAAACAACATGTTCTATCCAATAAGAAGTTCAATTATGTCTGCTTTGTGTGTTTGTTAATTGATTATGCAAAATGTTCCATGTAAAGGTTTTCATAAAATTTCGACTAATAGGATTGTGGGGCGGGGGATCCAAGTCAAATTATAGATCCTGAAATATTTTAAAATACAGTGGTACCTCACCTTATGAAAGACCCAACAATCGAAAACTCCAAGTTACAAAACACATTTACCTAAAATTTCCGTCTCTGGATATGAAAAAAATTCACATTATGAAATGCGCCATCTCAAAAATTCAAACAATGCGCGAGTTTCTCTCCCATTCAACACAGAAATGCCCTCACCAAGGCCGGGACTCGAACCCAGAGCCTTCTTGCTGTGAAGCAGATGCACTAACTATCACTACACCACCACCAACAACATCATTTCTTAAGATTAAACGCAGTTAAGTGATGCACAAAATAACCACATGATGGAATGATGATCAGCTGATACACAAGAAAAATTACGATATTGGTAGGAATGTATGAAGTTTCACTGCTTGGCTCAGCTGAAACTCTACGACCCTATCCAGGCCACTTTTGGACCTACTTTAGGACATCTGTGGGTCAGTCTGAGGAGTTGAAGTTCAACACCTGAATTTATCATTTGTGTTGGCCTTTTCAAAGTGCAGTGGCTTTTGAGACATAAAATGTATGAGGCTCCACCATGCCTGCAGCAGCGTGATAACGTTTCCTCAACCTGTTTCCATGCGCTGATTTCTTGATTTCTGATTGGTCAAATGGTTTCCTTTCAAAGATCAAATGTTGTGAATGTGTGTGTGTGTGTGTGTGGGGGGGGGGGTGTACTTTACTTTTACTCCAGATAGCATTCGTATTTAATTTGAAAGCATTCATTTATAAGGAAAATTTTTTTTAGAAAAAATTGTATTGAAAATATTGTGATGTAATTTAGTTTTTGGCAACTTTGGCAACACACTATAAAAATTTTCTGTTAGTGAAACCAGTTTGCCCCCAGTCAGCTCATTGGGTAATCAAAGGCCGGCCATGTCTCTCACTGTCTGTGGTGAGAGGTAAAGGAACTATTGCTGACTTTCATCAAGAGGAGCTGCAAAGCCATCAGAGTGTTTGTCCTGCGATGGCCTGGCGAGCTGTCCAGGGTGTACTCTACCCTCGCCCAGAATCAACTGAGTTGGGCGCCAGCATCCCCGCAACCCTAATTAGGTTCAGAAAATGAACAAATGAACGAGTAAATGAGACCAGTCTGCTTTTTGGATAGTTCTAGACTGTAGAAGTGAAGATTGACCTTGCTGTGCCTATATTAGCCCACAATCATCCATCCATTTACTCCCGATTCCTTTGTTGGCAAAGCAAGCTGCCTTTTCAAAACCACCACAAAGACATGCTACAATATTTTTTTTGTCCAGTTGGTCTGCTTACTTTGCTTTTTTTATACCCCTTGAAAATTCCTTATGGCTTCCTATTGTTCTCTCTATCCTTTCCCTCATTCTTCTTCTTTTGTATGTGTCCTCCTTTTGACTTTTACCATTGTCTTCCTACTGAGACATATTTATTTCAGAGTTGGCCACAGAGAACTTTGAAGTTTGTATTTTTTTCTAGGTGTACCAAAGCATCAAACTTGATGATCGTCATGAAGTGTTCCAAGTTTGTCTATGCAAAAAAAAAAAAAAAAAACCCTCACGGAGAGATTTGTTCCTCCTCTATGCAGGTTGGAGGATAAGCTAGGATCACATTTAAATTGCATCATGTCACCAATACACTGAATTACATAGACAAACCTCAGCAATAACAACTGAATCATATCATGTTCTAATTTTACCTGATTACTCCATTGACAACCCCAAAATGTATTGAATTCTCCCGTTAGCCTATTAATGATCAGGTCAAGACAATTTTCTGATACAGTCGGCCCCCTTCTTATGTAATAAATCCGTTGCAGCACCTTCTTCGGAACCTGGAGTTTTCGTAAGTAGAAGTGCATTTTACATGTAAGATGCGTGATTCGTTCCAAGGCTCCCAAGACTACCCTTTAAAAATTATAAAAGCATACCTTTTAAGGTACTTACTTCGTGTTGACCGTGTCTTCTTAGCAGAATTATAATCTTACAATGACCATGGCACCGGGAATCACTTTCACCGGAAAATACACACACGTGTGTGTGTGTGTGTGTGTGTGTGTGTGTGTGTGTGTGTGTGTGTGTGCGTGCGCGCGTGCGTGTGTTGACCACGTCGTATTAGTAGAGTTATAATCTTACAAATATTTATGGAAGGTTAAAAGCCCGAGCCATAAAATACAGTTGGGATGACACACAAACATGAACAAAGTCGGAATGACAGTCATCCCTTCCTAGCCAATGGGAGGCTAGCGGGGCGGGCTGTTGAGAGATAGCCAATGGGATGGAGCTGCATCGTCCCTCCTAGCCAATGGGAGGCCAGCAGGACGGGATGTTGGGAGACAGCCAATAAGAGAGCAACTCGCGCATTGTTTGAATGGCGCATTTGGTGCTTTTCGCAAGAAGACGTTGTTTCGTATACAGAGGACAAAAATTTAGGAAAATGTTTTTCATATACTGAATTTTTCGTATTCGGGGTTTTTGTAAGAAGGGGGGCGACAGTATTATAATAATGCATACAAGTGCTTTGTTTTATTACGGTCTGACGTTCTTCTTCATAAACAGTTCTCAGAACAAGGCTATTTAATAATCATTAACTTGTGTATGTTAAACTACTGAATGCATAAATCTCAAAACAGATCAACCCATCATAAAATGTATTATTATATGCGATACAAGGATACTTAGCTATAAAATAATTTCCAGAAATGTATTTTCTGATTATCTTGCACAGCTTCTGCAGTTATGTGGAACATGTGGCGGTGTAGGACTTTGTGCCGGTCAATTTTATTCACTACAAAGCCGTCTACTCTACTCTAAAGTCACTTCTTTAATAGATGCCTCTTCCTCTAGTACATATATTGATTGCTGAGAGTCACTCCGCACGGATTTGAACCTCGTTCGGCCATTTTTCTTACAGTTAAGAAACAAATTCAAGTAGGGACTGGCTGGTTGGAGGAGAAAAAAAAGCAAAAGGCCAGTGTTGTCTTGTATTGATCCTAGGACAGCAGTGAAAATAATGAAAAGGATGGAAGCAGTGTGTATCGTTAGGCCGTGATAGTGAGTGGCAAAGACTTCCAGTCCCTGATGAACTGGGAGACACTGTGAGAAATGCTGGTGCATATGGTGTTTTTATGGTTTCATCCATTAATGTGGCATTGATACGTGCTGTGTGCATGTTGGTATGAAAAGACTGGAATTTCTTGCTGGTGGGTAAAAATAAGTGGCATTGATTCAAACTGCCAATACTTTTGCTTGTTGATTTTCACACTTTTGCGCTTGGCATGGCCCTGAATCTCAATCTCCAGACCTCAGCATCATGTTTCATCTGTCCTTGTTTTTATGATTTCCTTCTCTTTGTATTTATAAAAACACTGACTGCCTTTCTCACAACCAGAGAGAACACTTTCAAGGCCCCTCTCAAAAAGGAAAAGCTCAAAATCGATCTTTCTGTCCCTGCAAATTATATGCATTCCCAAGTCGACAAAGACCTGGAGTTTCTGAGCAGTTTTTTTTTTTCCTCCCTTGTGTTATGGTTGAAGTGGCTAGAAAAGTGTTAGCTGCTGCTTTGCATAGCAATAGATGCTAGATGTAGCCAGCCTTAATGAAATCGTGGGGGTTTGGCAGCCTTTTGCTAATTGTGTTTCGCGGAAGAGTTCAAACTCTGCACAGAATGAACAAACGTTCTACCCTATTCACTGGCGAGTGAAGAAAAACAAAAAAAAAACCTTGTGAATGGAAGTTCTCAAAAATGGGAAAGCAAGCAATGGAAGAAAAGCAAGAAAGGGAGTGTTGTCTTAGAAGTGCCAAAACACCCAACAAAAAACTTCTATTGAGTCCTTTCTTGCCACTTTCGTTTGGCGACCTGTGCAAATTGAGGTTCCCACAGGGATTCCTTACACCATATTCACCCAACAGACACAAAGTGTTTAAAAACACAGTGGCGTCATTACAAGAGACGCATTCTGTAAATTATTTGATTGGAGATTACTTAGGCAGTTACGCAGACTTGGGTTGAATTGATTGGATTGAAACGCTGCTGCTCACCTATAGATGTTTGATTGGTTTTGGGTTCATATGACTAATGACTTTCGGAGTATACTGGTACAAGTAGGGCAGTGGTGGCCTGGTGGTAAAAGATGCTGGATTGCTGATCCTAGGATTGTGGGGTTCAGGTCCCACTCTCCACAAGGTTGTCACCGTCTCCCCCTTTGATAACTGGGTTATCAAAGACCGGCCATGTCTCTCACTGTCTATGGTGAGAGGTTCATGTAAAAGACCCATTGCTGACTTTCTTAAAGAGTAGCTGCAAAGCCGTCGGCAGGTTTCTGTCCCTTGCTAAAGGGTTGTGTCAGGAAGGGCTTCCGACATAAAAACGTATGCCAAATCAAAACATGCGAATCAGATGATTTCACTGTGGCGACCCCTGAAAAAAAGGGAAGAAGCTGAAAGGAAAAGAAAAGTGGTACAAGTATAAAATTGAAATTGGTTCTGTACTATATTTCATTTCAGAAACGAACTCGGTTCATGGAACAACTCCATGTTGGATCCCTCAAATATTTCATCAACAACCGAGGATTATATGCCAATATCCGTCTGCTAAACAAATTCCATCCCAGTGCTCTTACTTCAGTCTGACCTACATGACCTTACTTGGCAGCTTATAAAACTGCACCGCTTCTTTCTGATGTTCTATCTACCTTTTAAAACCGTCCAACCTTGTTCAGAGTGAACAGAAACCATCCATCTCTGTCCGGGATGGAATGGAGCAGGAAAAAAAATAATCGCGTTTCAGCGGCATTAAACAGCCTATAAGAGGCGCAAGTAACCTGGTTAGGGATGTAGTTCCACATTTATCAGCTGTCAGCAAGTGAACAAATACCTAGCTCAAACTAAAACGACTCCTGGAACAATACTGATTGACAAATACAGCACAGATATAGCAATAATAATACAAACTACAGTATTAGTAACAGTAGTAATTGGAAATTTATGCCAATTTCCAACTTGTCATGATTTGTTAATTATTCATTCTGCTGTATTGATTAGTCAGTGTTGCGTAAATTGTCAGGGGGCATTGTGATTTTAGTCCTCAGAGCGCACAATTCTATCAAATAAACGATCGAGGAAACGTGAAGTACACAAGCATGTGAGCTCGCTGAAATCCAGCACAATAGGAGCAAATGGCTGACAAATGGAGGAGGTTAGACTGGCAAGGCGGAGTTCTCTACCAAAGTCCCGAAAGCTGTCAATCAAATCCCCGGATTGCCATAAATCTACTGATGAAGTCCCGAGCAGAACCATTTAACAGCCAAATGCTCAGCCCTGTTCTTAGATTATTCTATTGCACTGCAAAATCACACTGGATAAACTTTCATAAGAAACATATGAAAAATGGGGTGGGGTTTATTTTTTTGTTCTCCGAGACTGAGAGGGTTTGAGCTTTTATTTATTTATTTTTAAAGAACCATGAGTGCTGAGGAAAGGCATGTTTAAAGCATTGACATGGAAAAGGGCTTGAAAATCAATCTGTTTTATCTAGCAATCTGCTCCTCCAACATGCTGACATGAAGCAAAAGTAGATGCTAAGTTCAGCCAAAAAAAAAAAACAAAAAAAACCTTAAGCTTATCCTTTTGATAACATCGGCAATTCCAGATTTTCCTATATTCAGACATTGGATCAATTTAAATGTTTTTTAAATAAACATACATTGATGTCTCTGCCACATTAGCAAAGGTGAGAATTGCTGCACGACTTAAATGAGTTATGTTATATATTTATATTATCATCATATATATTATGCAAGCATAGAAAACATGTGAACTGCACTCAGGAACGTCCCATAGGCCTAAGGAACCTGACTCCTCTTGTCTTATGTCCATGTCCTTCTGCTGACTTGATGCTGTTTCGTATGGGTCCTTCAATAATGGGACTCGGACTAATGCACCAACACAGGGGCTCAAACAGAATAATATCAGTATAGTCAAACTCGGGTAGACAAACAGACTTTTGTTGTCAGCCCAAACAACGTCACACACCAACAGCAACATGAACTCGTTAAATTGACAACACACATGGTGTAAACCAAGGGACTAAGAGAGCCAAAAAAAAAAAAAAAAAGACATTTTAAAATCTAATCCTCTGAGAGCCATATTTTATATATATATATATATATATATATATATATATTCACACATATACACACACATACACAGACGCTCCCTGACTTACGTTCATCCGTTTTACGTTTTTTCGATTTTTTTTTTTTTTTTTTTTTTTTTAAAAACCAAAGTCAAATTTTGAGTTTAGACGAACCTACGTAGTATGCTGACGTAATGATGCTGTGTCCATTGTTTACAAACGACAGCCTGAACGTGCCCCTCCTTCTCCCAGTTCAGTTATATATACATCGTTATATATCAGTCATATAGGGTGTTACCCTTGTGTTAAGACGTTGGCTCTGTGATCTTTGTGTTTACACTGTTTTGCGGACTTTTGTAACCCTAAGCAAATATGGTTGGTCAGAAGTGTAAGCCTGCTAGCTTGGGTGAATTAACTATCTGCTCGGCTTGGTGCAATCTTCCATGCAGACTCAGTTAAGCAAAGAGAATTGTAAAATGAATGAAAACCCGAATCCAGAAAAGAAAAAAATGTCCGCTCTGCTGGTGATTTACATCAGTGCAGGCTGAGTACTAAACCAGTATTCAATGGCGCCCTTGCTCACTTGAAAGACCGGAAGTCCGTATAACCCGCACTTTGTCTCAAGCACAAAAAAGTAAACTACTTTCTGTGTTAAGCGCCTCACATATTGTAAGCGTTGATTGGCTGTTTTAAGATTCATGTAAAGTGACTCGGATCAGCTTCGTATAAAGTGACCATCCGTCGACCATTGGAACCATTTACAAGCAGAAAGATCGCATTATAGAGAATTTGATTAAAATGTATCTATTTTAAATTATTTTGTTTAAATTTAATATATTTGAAATTAATGTTGATATTATTTGATATCATTTTACCATGTTATGTTTATAATAATTGATTTCGAGGTGTTTTATGAGATACGGTAATGGTATTTATGGATGTACAGTACAGTTTGAGCGTCATACGTCACTGTAACACCTTACGTTCACTTTCAACTTACGTTCGACCATCCGGAACCAATTAAAAACCTAAGTCGGGGTGCGTCTGTATGTATGTACGTATGTTGATTTATATATGTATGTATGTATGTATGTATGTTGATATATATATATATAGATATATAGATATATATACACACACACACACACACACACACACACACACACACACAGAATACAATTAAATTGAAAAAGAAGACCAACAATTTGAGAGTATAATAAGATTCCTGGTCAATATGACAGGACTCACCCGCTGCAGTGTTTATGTGACAGGACGCGCATCTCAAGTTTTGGCAATCAGCCGGTCTGTGGGTTGAAGTTTTTCCATGTCTGTCCATTTGTGTGTGCTTGCCAGCTGTGCTTGGCTTCGTGGAAATGAGCTGATCAAAAAACTAGGTAAATTTACCTCTTTACCCAAAAACAACACGCACAGTCTGTGGCTGTTGTTATAATCCAATAAAATTAGAGTTTGAAGGTATCAGACCCGCCCACATACTAGCGTACAGAAAGGATTGGCTCTCCGCTGCGCGCCACAATGTCGTGGCATTGAAAATAGATGTATAGATTTAAATGTGCGAGATTTATTCATCTGTTTTTGTTTTATGTGATGGCTTATTTTGAATTGGTATTTAAATGACAGTGAAATTATGTATTTGTTATTCTGTTAAGAATACCACCTGATTTATCTGAGAGCCAGATACAGTCATCAAAAGAGCCACATCTGGCTCGCGAGCCATGGGTTCCTAACCCCTGGTGTAAACGAATGCACAAATCAATGCAGTATAAAGAAAACTCGGTGCTAACCCTTCCTGCTTTTGCTTCAGACCATAGACGGGGGGAACACGGGGTGGGGGGCGGTTAATTTATTAATTTCCTCAAGGGCAAAAGTTGATTCATCGCTTAAAGGAGCCACGTAACTGTTATAATACCAACCTCGGACACATATCTACAGTGATATCGTTCAGGAACTCCACTTTTAGGTTGTGCCTGAATCTATATATTAAAATTAGTTTGGTATTAGCCATTTTAAATTATTATTCAGTATAAATAAAAAAATAAATCTTGGTATCCTTACTTTGATTTTATTATTAACAAAGGCTTTTATTATACTTAATATGTATGTTGGAGATAATAGTATAATTGTTTATAAGAAGAAAAGCGGCTTGTCACAATCCCAGTCTCCTTCAAACTCGAAAACGTGTTCATGTCGCATTATGAATATTCAGATATTCAACAGATATTTGCCAAGTCTTGCATCAGCCTTTGAAATTTCTGAGCCTTTATTTGATGGTTTGTTTGTCTGCATTCCACCTTGTTTTGTCTCGTGATTATAGCTGCTTTCGTCCAGTCCAGGTTGTTCGTACATGGCCTGACCCTTTGCCCATCTAATGTTTGTGATCATTGGTTGATCCGCACCCGTTTGTTCAACAACTTTGTCTTCAAGTTACTCTGGTTCAAATCATGAAGGTGTTCAATGAATATGATGCTGTATTTCCTCTAAAAAGGCAAATGTTATCAAAATGTATTGAACATGAAATGGTATACAACGGTTAATCAGGGTAGAGATGATAATTTTCCCTGGTTTACAAGCATTTCTCATCTTTGCTAATGTGACAGAGACAGCAATGCTGACCACTGCAATGCATAGATTTCCTATAGCTCTTGGATTCATGTTTTAGCGCTACTTATTGGAGCCATCGATTTTTCTGTTCCTCAAATGTTCTTATACAGAACACATCAAGCCCAACTTCCCTTATTTCTAAGGTTATTCACTCAATTATTGAGATTTGGCACCAGTATTGTAAATGCCTGCATTTGCTTGTCTAGAAACAAAAATCCTGACCACACCCTTGTATGTATTTTTACCAAACTTGGGGGGGACACTGTCCTACCGGTATCCCAAAGATTATTTGATTTTGAATGTCAAGTTTAAAGTTGAAGGTCAGAGCAAGGTGTCAAAGCTCTGTTGATACAGAAAGAAGAACGTTTAAAAACCGACGTACCATCGCTATGGATCACAAAAAGGAAAAGAATGCGGTGTTTCAAACGAGGCAGTCACCTTTTGACTTTGAGGTCACCCTCAGTCCAAAATTATTTATTTTATTTTTTGCTAATTTGCTCATGTCCACTGATTAAAGAGCTTATAAGATGAACATATGGATAATTAAATGTAGCATATAAAGGCCTATCTGCGCCAATATACAGGCTGTACGGTGGAGGAACAGCACCCTGTCAAACTGGATAATAACTTCTTCAGGAACCCAACAGTAATAACTATTACTCAGATAATGGTTTGTATCGCCGTCCCCTCGGAACACCTGGAGGAAGTGGCTGGAGAGAGGGACATATCGGTCCAACCCTGTATTAAGCGGAGATGATGATATTTTTATGATTAAATAACTGTTTTAAAAAGCTTTAAAAATAAGACCCCTGCTTGTTTTTTTTTTTTTTTTTTTTTTTTTAAACAGTATGCGTGTGATGTTCTTTTTTTAGATTATTTTTCATATACACGGTACATTTGGCAAATAAATG
Source organism: Plotosus lineatus (assembly GCA_024760905.1). Taxonomy (NCBI): domain Eukaryota; kingdom Metazoa; phylum Chordata; class Actinopteri; order Siluriformes; family Plotosidae; genus Plotosus; species Plotosus lineatus. The sequence goes on along the minus strand of CM045740.1, from coordinate 38,788,013 downwards.
GATTCTTAAGATAAATACTGTCCATTTTACACTCAGAATGATTCCCATGATGCTCCGCCATTCACCACTTGGTGATATTCGGTCTTCTCCCTCCTTCTCTCACTCTTTGATAGGCATTTACTTCTCTTTATTCCCCGTGTTTATCCTCAGAAATGTATCTATTCCTGGCAGCAAGTGCATTAGTTTTCTGCTTCCTTGCTACTGCCCTGTCAGACAAGCTTGTACACTAAATGGATTTTCATTCCTTCTGACACAGATCAGACTCAAATCCTACACTTTCCTCTCGAGATGAATCCTTCTGATGATATGAATAATGAGATGAACACAAAAAGTGTTGCCTTGCCTTCTGCCAGCCTTTGCTAGATGTTTGCCAGGTTTTTGAATGGACTGGAACTGTTCATAGTTTGAGATTGTGATCAGTAATCATTTCAGAAAAATAAATCGCCCCATCAATCAACCGGTGTTCGCTAAAGATCATGTCTCTCCAAGCTTTTTTGGGGAATAATAATAATAATAATGAAGTAATTAACCCTTTGTCATCAGGCAGAGGAGACTTGACATAATTATCTCAAGGTTTTTGTTTTTGTTTTGTGGTGACTGTTGGCTCCATGTCCCAATGGATTACATGTTATAAGTGTTGAAAACCTTATATGGACAGTTTCATTTAGTAAAACTGAGCCAAAAAAGAAAGAAAGAAAAGGCCATGCTCATGCATACACATTTTAATTAAGTGAATTAACATGTCTTCAACATAATGTCACACAATACTGATCCACAGTCTAAATGATTATGGTATTTTTAGTGAGCATGAAGCTGATTGTCAGGTGGTGGAGCAAATTATTAATCTTTTTCCTTCTGGTTGGAAACTGGGTTTCATTTACAAAGCTTCATATTGATCTAAATCTGACTTTTTTTTTTTCCTCGAGACAGACTGAGCCATATCTCAGTTTGTGTTTGGTGGACAGTGTCATATTGATTATTCTCAGTCTGACATTGTTTCAAAACAGATTCCTCCGCTAAAATGTCCTTGAATGAAATACATATCAGTTTACTGAAAAAAAAAATTAATTGGAACAAATATACAGTGGATATAAAGGGGGTGGTGTTAAAAGGGTACAAGAAGGGGCAGTTGTGGCTGATCAGAAGGTTGGGGTTCAAGCCTCAGTCCCACCAATCTTAATCTGCTTAGGTGTATGAATGAGAAACTGAAAGTCGCTTTGAAGAACCGAATCTGCCAAATGTCAGAAATGTAGATCGAAAAAGTCCATATTCACTCACTATCCCAGTTACGACGTACGCGAGTTACGACCACCCGTACTTACGAGCACGTCCAGCAGGTGCGTATTATGAGTTTACTGTATATGCCCGGCTGCGCAGCATTTAAGATAGTTGTGGCAGCACAGCAGCCCAGCATCTCACACTCACAGCATTCTATCGCTACACTCAGTGAGTAGATACCATACCATCGCAGTAACATCTCTTTCACAGCACAATTTTACATTCCTTTACTGTACACCGTTACCATGGCCCCCAAGAGGAAGCCCGATTCATCAGATGGCAATTCTACTAAGAAAGCAAGGAAGGCGCTGTCATTGGAGACGAAAGTGATAAAGCAGTTTGAAGGAGGGAAAAAAGTAAATTCCATCGCTCAAGATCTCCATCTCTCCCACTCCACAGTACAGAAGGACAAGGACCGCATTAAGGAAGCGGTGAAAGCAGCGGCCCCAATTAAGTCAACCGTCATAACTGAACAGCGTGAATGACCCATTGCAGAAATGGAAAAGTTGCTATACACGTGGCTGGAAGATAATAGACAAAGAAATGTGAAAGTGATGTTGTGAGCAGTGCAAAGTAACGCTACACGTTTATTTTGCATGTTGAAACGTGCAGGTGAAGAATACGCTTCACATGAATTCATAGCGAGTGCCGGATGGTTTTGGTTTCGTTGCGTTAAATATCCGATTTACGACCAATCCGTCTTGCAACTGGTTGGTCGGAATTGATCTAGGTCGTAACTCAGGTAGTGACTGTATCTGTATTTAGATTGTAGGTTTTTTTTTAAAAAAAAAAAAAACAAATGAATAAAGAGGAAAGTAATTTTATTTTATTTGTTTGTTTTTTTTTTATCTCGCGTGCATAACCTCTCTGTTAAAGGACTCTTTACAATTATTGCATTAGCGAACCACCCTATACCTCACAGTAGGTACATTTTAAGTTTGATAAATTTTCCACCAGGTGATCATCATCATCATCATCATCATTATTATTGACATTTTAATGGACTTTTTGTCAAAATGGCTTCTGATTTCTACCCTGCGTCAAAACCCAGATATGGAGATGACAAGAGTGCCTTGTAGAATTTCCTACACTTTGTAAATGCTGCTGTAGGCCTTTTGGTAGCCAACTTTGGAAAAAACTTGGCAATAATTATTTAAAAAGTTCCGATATTCATTTTGATTTCTTTCTCTCCTTTACAATAATGTACTATTTAAATATGGTGCTACAGAAATATAAGCACAGTATTGATATACACAGTGTAAGTGGAGCAGCCTCGCAATCCAGACTTATAGCTACTGTTTAAAAGAAATTAATAGCAAGCTAACAGCTTTTCTGTTGAAATTTATGCCACGATTGATTGATACTGTTTTTTTAATTTTAGAATTATGAATACAGAACAGGACTCAAGCCAATTGTACAATAAATATAGTTCTTGCTGGCCTGTCTGATGTTAAAGAGGAAGAGCACATAATCCTATTACTGGAACTTGTTTTTGTAGCCATTTAGTGTGTGTGTGTGTGTGTGTGTTTAAAAGAGCGGTAGAGATGCATATTGAATTATAATTCAGTACGTGTGTATGGAAGGCTGGTTTTACCTTTTATTTATGGTGCCTTTAACCTGAGCCAAAGCTCGATATGGATCCCAAGCCAACTTCTAATAAAGGAGTGAGTGTGTGTGTGTGTGTGTGTGTGGGGGGGGGGGCACCCGCAATTCCAATTTTTTCACACTTCATTAAAACACACACGAGGTAAAATAAGTGTACTGTACTGTTTCCTCACCATACTTTCAGCTGATATGAATTATTCTATACTCTTCTCGATCACAGTCATGCAATTTAAAAGCCCGTAAATGTGTATTGTGTTGACAGACAGACACCCCCTGGTCAAGGCTTTCATTATTTCACACAAGATATACAGCACAATAATAAAACTTCTGACCAAGGTTAGACTTGTTTTATGCTGAAGGGCCACCACAATGCGTCCCTTTTTCCCCCTTTATTATTGGTAACACTATTGGTGTACAGTTACTGAATATCTGAGCACCTTGTACTTCATCAATCAGGGGAAAGAACTACCACAGGACCACGTTTAATCAAATGTTATTTTGGAACAGTCTGTTGCCATACCTCAGCATGATGTCTTTCTAATGTAAGGACGTAAGCTGATCTGGTTATAATATTAATAGCATAACTCTTTCAGATACCCTTGTCATGGTAAATCATCACAAGTCCATGCCTGACATGATATTTGATATAAAATTAAATATATAAGTTTGTCAGATTTATTAATGGTAACAAAAATAAAGGAAACATGCCCATGTACCATGGAACCAATTTATCATCGAGCCTGCCTGGGTGAGCTGCAGTAAAAGGTCAAACAGTGAATGAATCACTAAGAGGTATAGAGTAGCAGTAGCCAGACTTGAAAGTCAGGCTTCAGGCATCCTGTTTCTGTCACGTCAAATCAACTACATATACTGTGTATGTGTGTATTTATATATATATATATATATATATATATATATATATATATATATATATATATATATATATATATGTTATATATATATCACACCTGATTAAAAAAATGTGTTAAAAGCCTTAAAATAAAGCTACTACTTTCACACTTTTCATCATCACACAAAATTGTAGAAAACTGTAACCTTTAAATCAAGTGAATTTTCAGAGGGGGAAATAAAGCCCTTACGAAGAAATAATTATTTTTCATAAAAATCAGCTATTCCACAGTTTCTCGGAAATAAATGTAATTGAAGTACAGGGATCCCTCACTTTCCACAGTTAATTGGGACCGAGATCCCTACGCAACCATCGAGAATCCCCACACGGCCATCGAAATCCGCAAAGTAGGATCACCCCCCAACCCGATGTATATGTACATGTACGCGTCTATAAATATCAATAACTACATATTCAATTGTATAAATGCTTATAATAATAATTAAACACTAAAAAAATAAGATTTAAATAAAATATAAATACACACACATACAGATGGTATTGCATGAGAAGATGACACATACATACGTGCGCACGCAGATGCAACAATCTAAGTAGTTTTGATGGGAGATTTTAGGTTGTTTTTCGTTGGTTGGGGGGTGGGGGTTGCATAATTTGGCCTTATTTTTGGGGCATTTTCTTTACATTTTCTCCTCTATTCTTCCTGAATTTCCTTATTTTTTAATTCAATGAATATATATATATTTTTTAAACCGCAATGCACTGAAGCCGCAAGAATTGAAGCGCGAAATAGCGGGGATCTTTGTACTGTATTTTTCTGACCATAAGGCGCACTAAAAATCCTTTAATCTTTTATTATTTGACTGTGCGCCTTGTAATCCGGTGCACCTTATGTGTGGATGAAGCCACTCCATCTCACTGACTCCGTCAAAACCCAAGTGAAGCAGACTAATTTAGAACTCATCATCATTCCGGTGGATTAGCCAAAGAACTCCAACCGCAAGATATTGGTGTCAGCAGGTCGTAAGTTAGAGGGATCTGGGTTTTGTGTCCCAATGCCGGCATTACTGCTATTCTAGTAAGGTGACTGGCTGAGTAATACGCAAGTAGTTTTTCCACTTGCTGGCTTAATCAGAGTCTCACGATCATCGCGATATAAAGCACTGCTACAGGTGTCCTCCTGAGACCTTGGATTAACCTTCTTGAATTTAAAGCTACACTGATACAGCTCCTTACGAGTAATTACCTCCGTTGTGTAACTAACACAATACTTACATTGCGGATGAGGACCGCCATGTTTATTACTGTGATGACACCATCTCATTAAGAGGGCGTGGCTGAGAAAAGTTTAAGTCACGACAAGGAAGTCTTCTAATCTCCTCCTGTATTGTTCTGACTCCATGTGTGAGGGAATAATAGATGATAAAATATAATAATATAATCATAATAAAGCCCGGCTCCCTCTTTTTTTATGTCCAACTCGCGCAACTGTTCAACTCGGACACTGAAGATAAAGAATTTGATGAATTTGTGGAAGAGAAATGAACTGAAAAAGTGAGTTTGTTTTATATTGCTACAACTGAACAATATTGAGAGTTATTGTGAAGTGTATTATTTTATATTTTATGTGTTAAGAGCTGAACATTGAGAGTTATTCTGAGAGTTGAATAAAGTTTGCCTTCTCACTTTTGTTTCACTTAATGCGCCTTATAATCCAGTGCGTCAAGTGGTCCAGAAACTGGTCCTTTCTGTCATTTCTACAGTGATTTGCAAAGTTTATCAGAGCACCTAGGAACATTTAATTAGTAATTCATCACTTCCTGTTTCCCTGGGGTATAAATATGATACAGAGGCCATTTCTTTTATCCACTCTTCAACATGGGAAAAACAAAGGAACACACCATTCAAGTAAGGCAGATGTGTGTCGGCATTTGTTATTTACAATCTCAAACAAACATTCAGTGTATAATCCCGGGGGGAGCGGTTTAACCCTGGAGAACATGCTTTTCTGGAATCATGTGTGAGAATTAAGTGTAATTGCACGTCCACTCCAGTAGTTGGCAGTGGCGCTCTCATTGTCGTGCTATGGTGTAGCGGTTTTTCACACAAGCAAACAATATGAAGTGCAGTAAACAACCCTTCAAGAAACATCATGGAAAAATTTCTGACCGGAATGAAGAGAAATGTGGATAGAGACGGAAATATTAAGACATAAATAAATTGAATGGGTTTAAATAAGGATTTTTTTTCAAGGCACATTGGTGCACTTTTAATCTTTTCTGTTACAGATTTTAAAATGTTAATTAAGTTTTTCTTTATTGTAAGTTGAACTATATTTTTCTCTTTTGTTTATGCTATGCCGAGGTGTACTAAACTATTTTATAGACAAATAATACTATTTATAGTCGCTCGCAGGGTGGTGGGGGTTTGTGAAATGTTTTTTCTTCCTAGAGGGGGCGCCATAGAAAATAATTGAGAAGCACTGGTATAATCTGAAAAATGTTGTAAGATTTTGTTTTCCTTTGAACCTCTGAACTAATATTCATTTTTGTAAACCCAGTTTGAGAGCTACTACACGTCTGTGTTGCATGGAGTCGGCCAACTTCTGGCACCTGTGAGCACATTGGACTACATTCCACATTCTTCTGGATTTCTTGAACTTTCCTCAGAAGCTGCATTTTTTTATGTCACCCTACAAGTTTTCTATTGGATGAAAGTCCGGGATCGGGCCGCCGCTCCATAACATCAATCTTGTTGGTCCAGAACAAAGATGTTGCCCATTTTCTGGTGTGTTTTAGGGTCGTTGTCTTGTTGGAACCCATTTCAACGGCATTTCCTTTTCAGCATGAGGCAACACGACCTCTTCAAGTGTTTTCTGATGGATTCAAACTGATGCATGATTCCTGGGATGTAAATCAATAGGGCCGAGATCGTAGGATGAGTAACATCCTGATATTATGATGCTTGGGCCACCAGACCTCACTGTCTTCACAGTGTACTGTGGCTTGAATTCACTGTTGTGGGGGGTGGGGGGGGGACACACACAAACAAAGTGGTCTCTGGCCACTAGACCCAAAATGAACAATGTTACTTTCATCAGTCCAGAGAATGCTGCACCGCGTCTCTTTAGTCAATGTGCACTATGGCAAATTGTAGCACGTCTTTGTTTTCAGCAGTGGGACTGTGTGAGGCTTCTTGCTGATAGCTTGGCTTCACATGGTCATCTTCTTAGTGTAACAGGACTCGCAGGTAACTTTAGACCTTCTTTAATATTCCTGGAACTGATTGTTGGCTGAGTCCTTGCCATTTTGTCTCTTCTTCGATCTATTCAAATGATAGTTTCTCACTTTCTTCCACTTCTCTGATAAAATTTTTAATCAAGGTATGCTGTTCTCAACAATGTCTGGAACGACCCATTATCCTCAGAATTTCAGAGAGAAATGTCCGATAACCAACAGGTACAACATTTGCTGCCTTCCTTCTTTAAATAAGGATAATAATTGGCATTCACACTGCTATTATTTTGAACACACCCTTTCAATTGGTGATTCAATTACACAGAATCAGCAGCATGCAGATCAGAACTGTTGGGTCTGTTGGGTTCTATTATTCTACTCCACTTGAAAGTAAATTATTTGCCATATAGAAATATCATTTATACCAAAAACACTGATCAGGCTAGTGATGTCTGACATATTATTTTGAACACAACTGTATATGCATGGGAGGCATGCACAGAAAAAAAAACATTTATCAGTCACAATCATAAAGACAAACATCTGGTGTCCGCCAAGTGGTGCTGAGACTTCAACTGGGACCGTGTGCTTTGTACAGATGAGACCAAGATAGAACTTTTTGGCAACAAACACTAGAAGTGGGTTTGATGGAACACAAAAGATGAGTATTCAGAAAAGCACCTCATGCCCCCTGTGAAGTATGGGGGAGGATTGGTGATGCTGTGGCCTGTGTATCTTCCAGAGCCCCTGGGAACCTTGTTAGGGTGCATGGCATCAAGAACACTTTGAAGTACTAGGATATTTTAAATCAAAATCTGGTGGCGTCTGCCCGAAAGCTGAAGATGGGCTGTCAATGGGTTTTTCAGCAAGATAATGACCCTAAACATGTGGCCAAATCTGCACAGAAATGGTTCACCAGACACAGGTCAAGCTCCTCCCATGGCATTCTCAGTCTCCAGACCTCAATAAAATGTATGTATATATCAGGCATGAGATTGGCCATAGATGCAAAAAAGTGGGTGGGGGGTCAGAAAAATGGAATACTAAATGGTGGTATTACACGCATTTAAAAATAAGCTTTGGAACATTTATATATATATATAAATATTTAATAAAGTGAATAATTCACTTTTTTAGAATAAACTGCATCAAAATATCTTGAGTTGTAAGTACCCACTGATATAATGATATTTTACATGTGTATTCTTCCACAATTTCAGTGTTCAAACAAAGTTAATACTTAATTATTTCTACAATAATTAAAGTAATAATAAAAAAGAACCGAGAAATATCTAAAATGTATCATAATTATCTCCAAAAGATGATTAATTTCATCACTTTTGGAGGATTTGAAAGGTTAAAGTTCTTGAAAAAAAGGAATGGCATTGTTTTATCACATATGTGTAGAAAAAGCAGATATGCATATTATGTTACATGTTCCTACAGTGTTTTTAAAGGCATACAATAGATTACAGTCAGCCCCCTACTTACGAAATTAATCCGTTCCAGCACCTTTTTCGTAACGCGGGCGTTTCGTAAGTTGGGGCGCATTTTACATGTTAAACACCTGATTCGTTTCAAGGCTCCCAAGACTTCCCCATAAACCCTTTTAAAAATGATAAAAGTACACCAATTTTGTATGATGTGTTCAAAGTAAAAGAAAATTATTTATTAAATCACATTAAATGTTTATTGTGGAGCTGTTGTCCACACCCACAAGCAGGACACCATTGTAAAACGTGGAATTCAAAGTGCATTCCCTGCTTGACAGATTGGAGATCCTTGAGGAATCAGCAGTCCACATTTATCAAACATTTACTGAATTAAACAACTTAAAAAACTAAAGAGTTAAGCCTCCTTCTATCTCTATCTCTCTCGCGCATGCACGCGCGCGCACACACACGCACACTCACCCTCTCACACACACTCAACACGCAGCTGACTGAACAATTCTATTTAAATGTTTAAATGGACGGGATGTTTTATTAAAAGCGGAATTACAGTACCTGTTTGATAGATCAGAGGTCCGCATTCAATATTAACTTGCTACCTTGCGAGATCGGAGGTCTTCTCCCAAGGAGAACTCTGTTTTAATACCGTGCTGAAATAATCGCCTCTGTCAATGTATTTCCGCTTTAAGGTCTCCTTCTGGTTCAATATCGTCCCGATTGTAGAGAGGTTTTGGCGACAATGAAATATAATGCTGCATGATCAATCTCAAAACAAGCCAACAGTCAACTCTCCTTCATGCGTGTGACAAACAGGACGTATGGTACAGGAAGTATGGGTCACGTTCGCTGCGTCATCCCTCCTAGCCAATGGGAGGCCAGCGGGGCGGGATGTTGGGAGACAGACAATGAGAGAGCAACTCGTGCATCGTGTGAAATTTTGATTGGCACGTTTGAAATGTCGTATCTGGTGCTTTTCATAAGAGGAGGTTGTTTTCGTATCCCGGGGACAAAAACTTAGGAAAATGTTATTCGTGACCCGGAATTTTCGTACTAAGGGGGTTTCGTAAGTAGGGGGCCGACTGTATATGTATTTATTACAAAAATTCAATCATCTTACCTTCTAAACTTTCAAGATGAAGGGACCACTCTTAAAATTTGTGTCTTTGAGAAACAGTTTATTTACACTAACTTCTATCTTCAATATTTACATAATGTACAAATCTCGTTGTTGTTTTACTTCTAAAGCTTAATCTTCTTTGCAAGCGACAGGACCTCGGCTGTTCTTTCCTTCTTTTTAGCTCTCCGCTGTGCCTTCTCTTCCTGTTCCTTCTGATGGTCTATCCTTGCTCTTTTTTGCTTGCTAAAATCGTTTTTATAAAATACAAATCACTTATTATGCACATGTAAGTCGCTTTCGTATTTGAATGAATAAGTTAAGAAAAAACAAAATGATTCTACAGTATATCCGACTTTGTTTACAATATGGCGGCGCCCATGAAGCGATAGGAATGAAGCAAACAAACTTTTGAAATGGCGCATGCGTTGCTCTCACCAGTAAAATGATAATTGCAATGGCACAGTACTGAGATGATTTCACCAAATGTGATGGGCTCGAAAATAGGCGCTCGTCGCAAGTGACACACGGAGCTCGTGAGAGAAAGCGAGGCTTATCTGGACTTCCGATCTTTCAAGTGAGCAAGTGAAGGTTGAGTACGAAACAAGTATTCAACACGCACTTGTTCACTTGAAAGATAGCATGTTCGGATAAGCCGCGCATGGTCTCACAAGCTCCGTGTGTCACTTGCAACAAACACGTACTTTCGGTGGACCACATCACAAATCATAAAGAAAACGAGACTTCACTGTTAAACGTCCTGTTTAACACTGAGCCTCTAATGAAATGTACATGTTCGTCGGAACATCGCATTACACAACTTCATCATGCTCGGAGGGATGGGAGTTTGCTCCCCCCAAAAATTTTTTTGAAAGTATTTGAAATAATATAAAAAAATATATATCCGAGAGGTCACAAAAAGCGGAAAAATTTCATGCCTGATATATGTATGTACACATTTATAACAAACAATTTTGGAGGCAGGAGTAAACGGACAGTGCCCAACTAACCACACGCAATGGGATAAACATGGAAAAATTATTTAAAGCGAAGATCTCACATAGCTGGTTTCTACATAAGAATCGTGCCTAGGATGACCATGACCGTTTTGCTTCATTTTGAAAGTGGCTTGTCTCAAAAATATAGGAAATAAACACTTGCCTGAGAAATGTGAGCATCTGCAATACATACGTTACAGCCATCTTATCTACCGGCAGTAACTACAGTGTACGCAGGCCAGTCATTGTTCCATGTACATTTTTACATGTAGACTTCATATGCTTCAGGGATACATTCACAGTTGCCATGGTTAAACTCACTGAATTGACCCTACTTTCTGCAAAGGTAGCTCTTCGGCTCACACATTCTGCCAGAAGTGCACAGAATGCCAGGTGATATCTTGGAAGGTAAGGGGGAAAAAGTCTCCCGTCATCTCCAGTGAAGTGATATGCCTTAATCCTTGGTCTCACACAGCCGATAAGCATGAGTAAATTGACATGGAGGACACGAAGGCTGGAAAAATTAGAAATTGGTTAAGACAGGTTATAGAAGCATGCATAACTGAGGTGTTTGAGAAGAAAAACATCCGTCATCCAAATCTTTGTGAATTGGCTGTGAGTCCAATCTCGAACTGATGTGACATCATTATCTTCACTCTACTATGTAAATCACTTTCTACATGCCCAGTTACACTGCGGACATAAACAACAACAACAACAACAGGAGCTAAATGGCAAGTCAAAGATCCAGGAAGCTGAGGTTTGGGAGTACAGAGAGCGTTTAAGCAGCAATGCTGTATTTCAAGCTCCACATAACCTGCAGTCTGTTCCAGTCAAACTCTGTTTTATAACACCCCTGCCCCCCCCCAAGTTGATTTCGGATTTTTATTTCCTACTTCGGTTTTCCCTCAGAAGAAGGGTCTGTATTTCTAGATGAGAAACCACCAAAAACCACCATTCAAATGCTAACGGGTTATTAATTCAAAAGGTTTCTCCTCCCTCCATACAATGACATGAGCTACCTACTTAATATACATGGAGAAAATACCCCTTGCCCCCTTTCATTAAATATTTAATATTACATTAGATGCGTTTAGTAGTATGATTAATCTTTGACACTGAACTTCATGGACAGGAAGAGGCCTCGTGGGAATTTCTTATGGAATTAAATCTGGGAATAATGAGGCCTTTTTGTGAGCAGAGCTATCGAGCGTTTATGAGGACAGCATTCACCAACTGCTTGCTATTAAAGACAGATTATATGGGTTTTATCACCAAATATGGCACTACAATGCTTATTCAGGACTGCACATTCATCCCTCACTGTTCGCTGACCCTTCCTTTAATTGTGCCTTCATGGAGCAATGTTGACATCCACAAGTCTTTTGTCCTTCAGGGATTCATAGCTAATGGGACCATTAAAGCCAGCAATTATATAGAGAGGCTTTTTGTCTTGTTTCTGAATACAGTCTAATAGGACAGACATAGACAGTCAGAGTACTTTAGTGCTGTAAAAATCCTTTGGCTGGTTTCTTCTTCTCTCGTGAAATTGGAAAGCTGGGTGTATTGTGTTAGGAGGACTTGGCATAGCTAGTCATCCCTGTCTATGTATACGTACATCCATCTACTCACTCATTTGCCAAACGGCTTAATCCTGTTAAGGTTGCAAAGAGGCAGCAGCCTATTTCAGGCGGGGTACACCACCAGACCATCACAGGGCCAACAAACACACACAACTGCACACGCCTAGGGGCATAACTGGAACCGGCAATTCGCTGAATGTGCATGTTTTTGGACTGCAGGAGGAAACTGGAGTACCCAGTAAAAACCCGTGCAAACACGAGGTACATATGCAGACTCTACATTAAGAATGTCCTTGTCGACATCAGACTCAAACCCAGAATCTTCTTTGCCGTGAGGCACACACTCTATCCACTACACCACCATGCTGCCCTATATCTATCGATCTCCTTTTATATAAATAACTTATACTACATTGTAATTTCCTGCATTCACTATAGCACCGTTTACACTACTTTATGCAGCATCATCTTGTTTAAGATGCAAGATATTACAAATTGTGAGATCTTTCATCAATGTCAGCAGAGTTAAACAACTCCATAAGTCTTCTCCAGTATATCCCAAAGGCTTACAATGGGTTATGTTTGAGTCCTTGGTGTCATGTGTGAAAATGATTCCTCACGCTTTTTACCATATGTTTCGCCAAATATTATGCCTTGCGCTGTCAGGCCCCCCCCAAAAAAAAAAAAAAAAAAATCTGTTGTTGGTCCTTCGGTACATTTTCAGGCAATCAGTAGTCTTCACTTAATTGCCACAGAACAGTCCTGAGCCTGACCAACTGAAGCAACCCCAGACAACAACACTGTCTTCAGAGGCTTCTACAGTGGCCTCATAGCTTCATTCAACAACCTCGACATATTTCTCCTAAAATGGTCGTTTCGCAGATAGAAGCAGAGAGAAGCTACTCACTGCAAATAGTTATTCATAAAACACTGCACTTTTAGGTGTAGAATCCGGGCCATGTCCAACTCTACCATATCCATGCTTTGAATCCATGACCTACTGCACTTACAGTAAATGTTCTGGCATTGAATCTAAAGCTTAGTTCTGATTATAACTCACCCATCCCCCTATGATTCCAGTGTGGTATACAGTATGCTGATCCAGGGATATATCATAAAATAGGGGCAATCAACAATTTTAAACCTCAGTTTCATTCCTCGGTGTTGAGGCCAGCGATGTTGTATGGTTTAGAAACGGCGGCCCTGGGGAAAAGACAGGAGGCAGAGATGGAGATAGCAGAGACGAAAATGTTGAGGTTCTCTTTGGGAGTAACGAGGATGGATAGGATCAGGAATAAGCACATGTAAGATGTTTTGGAGACAAAGTCAGAGAGGCTAGATTGAGGTGGTTTGGACATGTACAGAGGAGGGATAGTGAATATATTGGTAGTAGAATGCTGAGGTTGGAACTACTAGGCAGAAGGCCCAGAGGAAGACCAAAGAGACGATTCATGGATGTGGTGAAGGAGGACATGAAGGCAGTTGGTGTAAGAGAAGAAGATGCAGAGGATAGGGTGAGATGGAGGCAGATGATTCGCTGTAGCGACCCCTGAAGGGAACAGCTGAAAGGAAAAGAAGTTTCATTCCTTGCGGCCAAAAATTAGGAAAGTTTGTCTGTAGGACAGTGTAATGTGCTTCCACCTACAGAGGGTGTTGAATCACTTCTTTAGTTGCACCAGTCTGGAGCCCAGAGTCGTCCATTTTCAAGAACTATCAACAGTATTCTTACAACTATCAACCAGGACCTTCTGACCAAACATAAAATGAATTAAACACTACATTCCTATTGGAAAATGGGATTTAATATTTTTTTTTTACTGAAAAAAAAAAAAAACATAGCTCTGCCAGTTAAAATGCAAAAAAAAAGAAAGAAAGAAAGAAAAAAACTAATATTATAGAATATACCATTTTTTTCCTCAGCTGCCACCAAGTCCACTGTTGAATTACCAGAAATTTATAGACTTGGCACCAATACAAGTCAACCGTCTCTTTTTACAGACAAAGACTTTACTGAACAGCTTATCTATTAGGGTCATGTGGGAAGCAGGAGACCATCCCAGCTGACTTTATACGAGGGGTGGGGCAAATCTTAAATCATCATCTACTGCAGGACTAACGGCAGACACGAACAACTATTCAAACCTATGGCTAATTTAGGGCAGCCAATTTACATAGTCCTCTTGAGTGGAGGAGGAAACTGGCATTCACAGAGGAAACCCATGCAAGCACAGAAATAACATGTAAACTCCACACAGAAAGTCCTGTGGCTGTGATTTGAACCAAGTCCCTTCTCACTATGTTGGTCTACTTCCCTACTGTGTCTGAATCAGTCAAAGCTTTGAGAAACTTACCAAGATACTCATAGAGAAATGTGTCCATTTAGATCTCTGACGTCTTTAAAGCCCATTAAATGGGATGTGTTTGAACACGACTCTCAGTAATGCACATTCAAAGCTGTACTACGCACAAGATGTCTTCAGGAGTTCGATTAATTTCTACCTACATAGAAATTAGCAGTCTTTGTCCAGGATGATGTCGCCATTGGCTCTGAGCACATGCATCCAACTATATTTAGACGTCCAATCAAAATCAACTAAATACAATCCTCAAAGATAATCTGATTTTTTTTTAATACTTAATGGCTTAATGGATGAGGTTATATTCGAATGGTTACTGTAGTCAGCCAAAAAGGATTACGGAAAAGCCTGTTTAGTTTAAAGCCATTAGGTAAATTGTGCAGCTTCCTGAAGGGTGTGTGCATCTGAGTGTGTGTGTGTGTGTGTGTGTGTGTGTGTGTGTGTGTGTGTGTGTGTGTGTGTGTGTGTGTTTGCAGCAGTCAGATGTAAAGGACGAAATAATTTCTCACTGGTTAAAAGAATTTGCCTTGTTTTAGTAAATTATTAAAGCCTCCCTCTCTCACCTGCAATTGTGGTGGAGAGAAGAAAAAGAGGAATTGCGAGAAACAGACAAAAAGAGAGCGACTTAGATTCACCCTGAAATAGAATAGAGAAAGGGAGGCAAACAACAGGAAAGAAAACGTCATTAGGAAAGACAAAGGCGAGACGACATGATGTACGAGCGGAGACTCGGCGCGAGAACAGGTAGACAATTAGAACGAGAGATCGAGAGCTGAGATGCACAAGAATGAGATGAAGAGATGGGCGCGCGAGATAAAGAGATGAAATAGAGCTTCCTTTCCCTCCCTCTGTCTGTTTTTATTCTCCCCAGGGCTTCGTTTAACCTCACACGATTTTGTGCAGTCATTAGTATTAAAAAAAAAAAATTGGGTATTTGCGGTGTTGTGGTTCATTATTTTTCAAGCTATTGCTTACAGAGGGAATGCTAATCTATTAAGCATTTAGGTTTACTTTTTATACATGTTTTACTGTGACCTCGATGTGCCAACATATAATACGGCTGCAGTTGTAAAAGCACGCGCATGTGTGTGTGTGTCAATCACTGGAAACATGGTGCA
The DNA here is from genome assembly GCA_024760905.1 of Plotosus lineatus. Taxonomy (NCBI): domain Eukaryota; kingdom Metazoa; phylum Chordata; class Actinopteri; order Siluriformes; family Plotosidae; genus Plotosus; species Plotosus lineatus. The sequence goes on along the minus strand of CM045740.1, from coordinate 38,772,402 downwards.
ACATCAAGTCTGGACTCTGTCTGTATGATTGGCTTGGCACATAAAATCACTAGTGCTTGGCCTTCAAAGATGAGCCTGTTAAATCTATACAGGAGACTGCACATCGTGCCTCCTCTCTAACGCGCGCGCACACACACACACCACAAAAGGACAGGTTTTCACAATTTTCCCCTCACTCACCTAGTTGAACAGCTAGCATCAGTTACTACAAATGTAGCTTGAATATTCATGGAAATCTATCGCCAATAAACAATTTCTTCATTTAATACACTGCATATTCTAAATCCGTTTCAAGTGTTACAGCTAATCCCTAAAAATATACATATACAGTTGTATGGGAAAGTTTTTGCACCCATGGCCCAATTTCATACCGTATTGTGTGTGTGTGTGTGTGTGTGTGTGTGTGTGTGTGTGGTGGGGGGGCTGGCTGAGGAAGCTTGTAATCACCGCTGAAGGAAATTGGTCGTGAAATTCAAATAATTCTGTCGATTCAACTGAGTGTTTTTCTGAAGACTTGGGTGTGTTAACATTTCAACATTAACCATATTTTATTGAACCAAATGAGTGAAAAACTGTGACCTAAGAAATTCCATGCTGTGATAACTACCTTGTGGTGAACAAAGCAAATAGACCCTACATGGATGCTGATTTATTACCAATGTACGTGTGTGTGTGTGTGTGTGTGTGTGTGTGTGTGTGTTTGTGTGTATACACACTCACACACACACACACACACACAGTTTCACTATTCGAGTTACGACCTCGATTGCTTCCGACCAACCAGTCATAACTTGGATTTTAACACAGCAAAACCGAAACCACCCAGCTCTCGCTATTAATTCATGTGAAGCGTATTCTTCACCTAGTATCTAGTCACAGAGTGTCGTTGTAGAATGTTGTGAGTGGGAGATGCTGGGATTCTGTACTGCTACAACTCTCGTACGCGCTGCGCTGCCAGACATATACAGTACAGTCATCCTTGAATATCGCGGATAATGTAGACCAGACCTGGCCGCGATATTCGAAAAACCGCGAAGTAGGAACGCCCCTCTCATTTCTATATGTTTTTGCGTCGATACAATATCAAGAAGTGTATATTAAACGTTACACAGTTATATGCATATGTAAATACTGTAATGTCTTAATATTTAAATAGAATTTATATATAAATACTTTAAGTACTGTACTCACCTCTGACAATAGCTCTTCTCCGCGGTGCAGGACGTTCACAAACACGAAGATCACAAAAAATCCCGCGGGAATGTGTGAGGCAACAGCGTCACGCATCTAAGCCAATCAGCTTGCTAGATTATGTTGAATGGGTGGGAGGCAACAGCGTCACGCGTCTAAGCCAATTAGCTTGCGAGTGAGTTGAGTGGGCGGTCCCTGCCTGAACTGGGGAGGAGGGGCACTTCAGTCTGTTGTTTGGAAACAATGGACACAGCCTGCTTGCATGCGAGTTTCAGCACGAATTTTGAATTTATGAATATTTTTATTAAAATACCACAATGTACCAAGACCGCGATGCTCAAATCGCAAAGTGGCAAGGGATGACTGTAAACTCATAATACACACCTGCGAGACGTGGTCGTAAGTACGAGTGGTTGTAACTCAGGTACGTCGTAATGTGTGTGTGTGTGTGTGTGTGTGTGTGTGTGTGTATATATATATCTTCTTCTTTTCCTTTCGGCTGTTCCCTTCAGGGGTCGCCACAGCAAATGATCTGCCTCCATCTCTCCCTATCCTCTGCATCTTCTACTCTTACTCCAACGACCTTCATGTCCGCCTTCACCGCATCCATAAATCTTCTCTTTGGTCTTCCTCTGGGCCTTTTGCCTGGTAGTTCCAACCTCAGCATCCTACGACCAATATACTCACTATCCCTCCTCTGTACATGTCCAAACCATCTCAATCTAGCCTCTCTGACTTTGTCTCCAAAACATCTAACATGTGCTGGCCCTCTGATGTACTCATTTCTGATCCTATCCATCCTCGTTACTCCCAAAGAGAACCTCAACATTTTCATCTCTGCTACCTCCAACTCTGACTCCTGTCTTTTCCCCAGGGCCACTGTCTCTAAACCATACAACATTGCTGGCCTCATCACCGTCTTGTACACTTTTCCCTTCATTCTTACCGATACTCTCCTATCACACATCACACCGGACACTTTTCTCCATCCATTCCAACCTGCCTGCACGCGCTTCTTCACCTCTTTTCCACACTCTCCATTGCTCTGGATTGTTGAGCCTAAGTACTTAAAATCCTCCACCTTCTTTATCTCTGCCCCCTGTAGCCTCAAAGTTCCTCTTGGGTCCTTGTCGTTCACACACATGTATTCTGTCTTACTAAGACTAACCTTCAATCCCCTCATTTCCAGGGCATACCTCCACCTCTCTAGATTTTCCTCCACTTGGTCTCTGCTCTCACTATAGATCACTATGTCATCTGCAAACATCATAGTCCATGGAGATTCTTGTCTAACCTCGTCTGTTAGCCTGTCCATCACCATAGCAAACAAGAAGGGGCTGAGAGCTGACCCTTGATGCAGTCCCACCTCCACCTTGAACGCTTCTGTCACACCGACAGCACACCTCACCACTGTCTTACATCTCTCATACATGTCCTGCACCACTCTAACATACTTCTCTGTCACTCCAGACTTCCTCATACAATACCACAGTTCTTCTCTTGGCACCCTGTCATATGCTTTCTCCAGATCCACAAAGGCACAATGCAGCTCCTTCTGACCTTCTCTGTACTTCTCTATTAACATCCTCAAAGCAAACACTGCATCTGTGGTGCTCTTTCTTGGCATGAAACCAAACTGTTGTTCACAAATGCTGACCTCTGCCCTTAGTCTTACTTCCACTATTCTTTCCCATAGCTTCATCGTATGGCTCATCAACTTTATCCCTCTGTAGTTTCCACAACTCTGTACATCTCCCTTGTTCTTAAAAATGGGCACAAGCACACTTCTCCTCCATTCCTCTGGCATCTGCTCACTTTCTAAGACCTTGTTGAATATTCTTGTCAGAAAATCTACTGCTACCTCCCCTAGACACTTCCATTCCTCAATTGGTATGTCATCAGGGCCAACTGCCTTTCCACTCTTCATCCTCTTCAATGCCCTCCTCACTTCTCCCTTACTAATCTTTGCTACTTCCTGCTCCTCAACGGTCACCCCTTCTACTCTTTTTTTCTCTCTCATTTTCCTCATTCATCAGCTCTTCAAAGTACTCTTTCCATCTTCCCAGCACACTTCTGTCATGAGTCAATACATTTCCCTCTCTGTCCTTAATCACTCTAACTTGCTGCACGTCTTTCCCATCTCTATTTCTCTGCTGTGCTAACCTGTATAGATCATTTTCTCCCTCTTTACAATCCAACCTATCATACAAGTCATCATACGCCCTCTGTTTGGCCTTTGACACTGCTACCTTCGCCTTACGCTATGTCTCCCTGTACTCCTGTTTACTCTCTTCGGTCCTCTCAATGTCCCACTTCTTCTTGGCTAACCTCTTCTTTTGTACACACTCCTGCACTTCCTCATTCCACCACCAAGTTTCCTTATCTACTTTCCTTCCAGAGGACACACCAAGTACTCTCCTACCGGTCTCCCTGATCACATTGGCTGTGGTTGTCCAGTCCTCTGGAAGCACTTCCTGACTACCCAAAGCCTGTTTCAACTCCTCCTTGAAGACAACACGACACTCTTCCTTTTTCAGCTTCCACCACTTTGTCTTCTGCTCTGCCTTTGCCTTTTTCACCTTTCTCACCATCAGTGTCATCCTGCACACCACCATCCTATGCTGTTTGGCAACACTCTCACCCACTATGACTTTGCAGTCACTGACTTCCTTCAAATTACATCGCCTACACAAGATGTAGTCTACCTGTGTGCTCTTACCTCCGCTTTCATAAGTCACCCTATGCTTCTGTTTCTTCTTGAAGAAAGTATTCACCACAGCCATTTCCATCCTTTTTGCAAAATCGATCAACATCTGTCCTTCTGTGTTCCTGTCCTGGATACCAAACCTGCCCATCACTTCCTCGTCCTCTCTGTTGCCTGCACCAACATGTCCATTGAAGTCTGCTCCAATGACCACTCTTTCACCTCTGGGGTACTCTGCATCACTTCATCTAACTCACTCCAGAATCTCTCCTTCTCTTCTAGC
>CM045740.1:38685724-38763224 GCA_024760905.1 Plotosus lineatus | reverse complement strand
GATGATGATGATAATGTGTACAGATGCTCCCCGACTTACGTTTTACTTTGGTTCCGAACGGCCAAACGTAAGGTGAAAAAAAAAAAAACATAAGTTGTTACTGTATGTTCCAGTGACATATGACATTCATACTGTACTATCCACTCATAAATACCATTACCGTATCTCATAAAACACCCCTAAATCAATTATTATAAACATAACGTTGTAAAATAATATCAAATATATCAAATAATATTAACATTAATTTCAAATAAATTAAATTCAATCAAAATAATTTAAAATAGCTAAATTTTAATCAAATTCACTCATCAAATCTCAAATACAGTATCAAATATAACCTTTAACATTCTCTGTGATGTGAGCTTTCTGCTTGTAAATGGTTCCGATGGTCGACAGAGCCATTTGGAAGAAACGTGCAACATTCACATGTTTTTCACCAGCATCAATTTTCTTGATAATAGCCATGTTTATTTCTAACGAGATAGCTTGCCGCTTTTTCTGATTGCCACCATCACTAGTAGGCTTACGCTTCTGACCAACCATATTTGCTTAGGGTTACAAAAGTCCGCAAAACAGTGTAAACACAAAGATGATGTCTTAACACAAGGGTAACACGCGGTGAACTGGGAAAAAGCAGGGCCCGTTCAGTCTGTCGTTCGTAAACAATGGACGCAGTGTCATGCGTAAGCAGCATACTACGCCAGCGTACTTCGTAGGTACGTCTCGTACTACAGAGAGCATGCTAAACTCAAATTGACAAATTGACTCATTTGACTTATAATTTTTATGATTTTTTTTTTTTTGAACGTAAAATCGAAAAATACATAAAATGAATCAACGTAAAGCGGGGAGTGTCTGTATTGAATAAAAAATCTGTACTTATTTGATGCTTATCAACATGGGAAAAAAAATCCCCAATTAATAGATTTTCTCATAAATTTGTTCATTTACCTTCTCCCGCTTGATCCGGGGTCGGGTAATGGGTGCAGCAGCCTAAGCACTGAGCTCCAGACGTCCCTCTCCCTCAGCCACTTCCTCCAGGTCTTCCGCAGGGAGGAGGTGAATAAAACCTGCTAGTTCACTGGTAGTTAAAAAAGTAAAGTGATGACTCAAATATCTTACAAGAGAGTCAATGTTTTCGCCAAATTTTGAATTTAAATCATCTTCCCGCCGGAAATTCTGCCATATGATTTCAGTCTACTTTGAAACTTTGTCTTTAAGAAGAGTCTGTTTTTGTGTTTTGTCTGATAAAAACCTGTGACATGATATACACTCAATAAAAGTGCATTAGCTTAGAATAACCCATTTACAAAGAGACGAGGAACGAGGCACCGTGGCTTGAAATGATGTCGAGGCAGAAATATCTAATCTCATCAAAATACAGTATATTATATGATTACATTATTACACTATATAATTATATTAGACTGTAGGGTTTAAGCAGCACTAATGCTTTAGCCAGATGGTGGAAATTACACAGTAGATGTTGATGTCATTGGCACCATGTGCTTGTGTAGGCCAGCACTGCTCTTTGTTAATAAAGTGAATGAAAGCGTATTCGAAAGAGAAATGTGTTCTGTCGGAATTTTTTTAAGGTGTTGTGTTTATTAATGGTTCGGAGTTGCAATAATGAGCTTACCTCGCATCGGTAATGTGGAAATGTTTCTTGAAACAGCGAAAATAAACACACTGCAATTAGAGTAAGCACAGCAAAGCCTTAATCTCTTGCTCACACACACACACACACACACACACACACACACACACACACACACACACACACACTCACACTGTTGACTCGACAGTACTGCAAACACTGGCTTGCATGATTAGCAGCGTTAGATGTGTGGGTTTGAACAATGTTTAGCATGACAGCAGATAATAGATCAGTGTGACGTTCAATCCACTAAACCGGCATCCCACACAATACATAAAGAGGAGTTTAATCAAACACATGCACACACACTCACACACACTGTCTGAAGTGCCCTTGGTACACTAAGTACTGTTGGGTCGTGTTCTACATGGACACCTTCACACCCCGGTTCACTCATCTTCGATGTGATAACAATTAAAATGTAACACCTGGGAGTGTGTGTGGTGTGTCACATCCCATAGGTAGAGCACTTCACTTCCAAGGACCCGAGAGCACTGGTCAAATCTCCCAAGGGAATAAAGCATTTATGGAAAACCTTAGCTGTATGGATTTTAGATAAGCAGTGCAACATTTACACCTCTTGTGTGTGTGCGCGAGTGTGTGTGTGTGTACAAGAAACATATCTCGGATTTTAGAGTCTTCCCAATATGACAGACAGATTTTGGGCAGAGAGAAATTGATAGACAGTGAGAGAGACAGCATGGATAAGAAGGAGAGAGCAAATAGGCAGAGGTAACGAGTAAACAAGACCAAAAGAGTGACGAGCACAATCGAAAAACACGGAGGGGGGCACACAAAAACACATACACAACCAGAAAGAGACACGAAGGGGAAGGAAAGAGAGATATGGATAAACAAAAGAGACAGACAGAGCAAGTGGGACACAGAGATCAAGAGTGAGAGGCAGATAGAGAGCATCGGTGAAGAGAAAAGGATCACAAAGAGCAGAAACACAAAGACAAATACAGCAAAAGTGTGTGTGTGTGTGAGAGAGAGAGCGCGAGAGAGAACAGAACTGGATGCAGAAAAAAGAAAAGATGAAGAGCGAAAAAGAGCATGAGCGAGAACACGTCAGAGACAAAAAGAGCTAGAAGAGCAAACAGACAGAGAGAAATGAAAAATTGAGAGAAGGACAGCAAGAGCCTGAGAGTCACAGAGAGATGGAGCAGGGAGGGTAAGAGGAGGAGAAATGGAGAACTTACAAGAGACAGAGCGAGACGGAACAAAAGTAGCTGTGAGGTAGAGAGAGAGGGCTGAAGAGAACGAGAGAGAGAGAGAGAGAGAGAAAGAGTGACAGTCAGGGGGAGAGCGAGAGAGAGCAAGAGAGGGCAAAGATGAATGAACAAAAAGACATAGATGGAGGGAGAGAGAGAGAGAGAAAGAAAAGGAAAACAGGAAGGACTGTGGCACAAAATAAAATAACACAAAGAGAGCCGTAACGAGCAATGTGAGAGGGACCAAGGAAGGGAAAGAGAAAGATGGGGGGAGGGGGAGAGAAAGATAGGAAGAAAGTGAGATGGAGGACGACAACTAGAGGGGAGAAAATGAGAGAGAGAGAGAGAGAGATAGAAACAGAGGGGAGGAAGAGCTAAAGAGAGAGAAAAAAAGGACAAGATAGTGAGAGGAAGAGAAGCGAGAAAGCGAGAGAGGGATAGAAGGGATTTAGATGAGTGCACATCACAAAGTTTCTTTCCCCTTTTATCATTTACATAAAAAAGTCAGATGGTTCATGTTAATTTCGCCCTGTAGCTACGAAGCTAAAGCAACTCGTGGGGGGAAGTTGAAAAACTTTTTTCATTAACGAAACACGGAACACGGTCACCTGATTAACATATTTAATCTTTGAAAAATCTACCTCTCCTCAAGTGAGTGCAGTTGCATTTTTTATAATAATGATGATACTGCGTTTATATTTCAGTCACTAAACAGCTCGACCAGGGGTCACCAACATGGTGCCCGCAGGCACCAGGTCGCCCACAAGGACAACATGAGTCACCCGCGAGCCTGTTCAGGGGTCGTGAACCTATGGCTCGTGAGCCAAATGTGGCTCTTTTGATGATTGCATCTGGCTCTCATAAATCAGGTGGCCTTTCTTAACAGAATAACTAATACATAATTTTGCCGTCCTTTAAATAAAATTTTTTAAAAAGCCATCAAATAAAACAAAAACATAAATTAATCTCACGCATTTCAATCTATGCATCTATTTTCAATGCCACTTGTCGCTGTGGCGCGCAGCGGAGAGCCAATCCTTTCTGTACTCCAGTGTCTGGGCAGGGCCCGATACCTTGAAACTCTAATTTTATTGGATTACATGCAACAGCCTGCGCGAGTTGTTTTTGGGTAAAGAGATAAATTTCCCTCGTTTTGATCAGCTCATGTACATGAAGCCAAGCAGAGCTCGCAAGCAAAACACAAATGGACAGAATGAAAAAACTTCAACCCGCAGACCAGCTGATTGCCTTGGGACGCGCTTCCTGTCACAAACACTGCAGCGTGAGTCCTGTCATATTGACCATGTTTGGCTCCACATGCGCACGCGAGCAGTCCTTCTCTCACCTGAAAAGCATCAAGACCAACCTGCGGTCACGTTTGACAGATGGGAGCCTAAACGCCTGCATAAAGCTGAACTTCAGCATGTATCAACCAGACTCCAAAGCCATCACCAACACCATGCAGCACCAGAAGTCGCATTAATAGTAAGAAGTACTTTTCTTATTAATAAATAACTTCGTTATGACAATGTTGTTTAAAATAAATTCAGAGTCGTATTATACTCCAAAATTGTTGGTCTCAGTATTAAAAAATATATTTGGCTCTCAGATGATTAGATTTTTTTGGCTCTCTTAGTCAAAAAAATTCCCAACCCCTGACATAGATTAATATCATTTAATAATAACATATAATTAAAGGTGAATTGAACAAATTTGTTATGTCACAAGTGTGTATACTTGGGTATATACCGTGTTTCCCTGAAAATAAGACCTAACCACAAAATAAGACCGAGCATGATTTTACAAGATGATTTTAATATAGCCCCTCCCCTTAAAATAAGCCCTAGTTGAGTGCGGCAACAATTCATTGGCCTGCTACTTGCTCAATCTAGGGCTCTAGGTGAAAGCGCTGACTCATCTAGTATTAGGCAGCTTTACCAAAGGTACGTTGTCAAAGCATCAATCCTTGCGCGTTGAGGCTCAGTCGATGACGTCAATGACTGCTTTAAAATGAGGACATACACTTGTGTTCATAAAAATCACTAAAATCTTTCGATTTAGTTCTGATTCCAATTCTTTCCCATGGTTTCAACATTCCACGATGCGACATATTTCTATGCAGTCGTCATAGCGACGTCAATCAAACTTATTTCGAACTTCGTAGCACGCTTCGTTCCCAGGGTTTCTCAAACGATATTTGACCCTAAATCTCGTTCTGCTTTGATTTCACCCTTACAAGAGTAGACAAGATGAGCACAAGAAAGAGTTATTAGCATTAATTGGTACCCAAGAAGTAGCTCTCAGTTTCAAAAAGGTTGGTGAACCCTGATCTCGACCATCCAAACCTGATTATAAAAACCACCGCGGCCTTAAACACGCCTCGAGTCATGGCAACATGGCTATTACACTCCTGTCTGTCAACTACCTCGGAATACTACACATCCATCAGTGGAACATCATCTCTTATAGGGACACTTATCAACCAATCAGAATCCCGAAATCTACGATTCTGCTCATTTAAAAGAATTTTCCCTATCGGAATATACAGCTTGCTACAAAGATTATCTGCATTATTCCTGTAGCAAGCTAGGTTTTTCTTGAATTAAAAGGTCTTTCCGTCTTTTGCTGGTTGCAACAATACTAGCTATAAGGTAGCTAAATACTAACCATTGGTTGCAAAACCGTGAGCTATAAGGTAGCTAACTTACAACTTATGAAATAACTTTGAGAATACAAACCTTGATTGGAAAGACCAGCAATTGGGCAAATCACTCCACTTGATAGATCATGCCAATGAAATTTCTCATTTATTCATTTTCTGAACCGCTTAATCCTAATTATGGTCGAAGCGAGGCTGGCACCCATCTCAGTTGACTCTGAACGAGGTGAGAATACACCCTGGACAGCCTGCCAGGCCATCGTAGGGTAGAAACACGTTGAAGGCTGTGCAGCTACTCGATGAAATTCAGTCATGGTTCTTTTACATGTACCACCCACCATAGACAGCGAGAGACACGGCTGGCCTTTGATAACCCAGTTAGCTGCACGGGGGGGGGGGGGGGGGGGGCACACAGCAGTGACAACCCGTTGAGAGTGGGACTTGAGCCCCTGATCTTGAGATCAATGATCCAGCAGCTTTACCACCAGGCCACCACTGCCCCTCAATGAAATTTCTTTGGTATAAATTTATTTTACAGTTCTATTTATTTTGATGTTCTCTCAGCAATCTGTGTTAATTCTCTGGAAAGTATCTGGCCAGAAAGTGAACATGCTGTCCATTGCCCTGGATTCATTTCAGAACAGTAACAATAGGGGTGAGTCTATGACGTGGATGTCAATGCAACCAGGAAATGTTCTCCAGAGATTTCCACCTCATTTGTAAAAGCAAGCAAAATAAAGCACAGTGCTGTCTGGTTTTCAGATCGGATTGGCAATAATATTCATTAATTTGTTCATCCTATTAGAGTCACAGGGATTAGGGAGCCTATGTCGGCCAACTCTGGGCAACAGCAGGGTACACCATGAACAGCTGGCTAATCTATTACGGGGCCAAAATCGGGGGGGGGGGGGGTCACCTTGGGCAGGAGTGGCCGACCAGTCAGAGACCAAGAGTCACATTTTATACAGTGTTATCACAAAGAGCCGCATCATACACATGGGCACACATGAACATCACCCATCCCTTACACACACATTCACACACACACACACACACTTCTGCTCAGCCAGATTTATTTTAAATTCACACACCAACATTCTCATAAAATACATCTTTGAAGGTAACTGTGATTCAGTAGCCATGTTAATTTATCCGTGTTCAGCAGTGTGGCGAGACAGTTGGACGTCCGAGACCACACGTTTTAGTTTGTTGTTTTCAGGAGACAAGATTTCAACAACATCACCGAGACATTTTTTCACAAACTCTCCTTCATTGTTTGACTTTCTGGCCCATGTATTGTTCTAAGCCAGTTGATATGATGCAAGCAATACAGTCTCTGAGCGCTTCGAAAATTCAGGCAGAAAAGCACATACAGTTTTTCCAAAAATTTACAAAGTGAACAACTTGTACTTGTGAAGTTCAGTCCCTTTAGGAAATTTCTGGTCAAAGTTAGCATGGAGTGAGCTGAAGTGGCGCTGAAGATTTGAAGCTTTGAACTGCGCCAATGACGCCTGACATATAAGGCAGATGGGCTCACTATTACTTTAAACAAAAAATATAAACTCTCCCACTCTGTTAAAAACGTCCTGTGTTCTTCATATTTTCTTTTGTACTGTGCATGTTTCCTCTGCCATGAAGAGCTAAATTGACAAATTGTTTACTGAAATTATTCGCTCATACTGGGAAGTTTTGTATTTTCATCTCACGCACATAAGCATTAAATGAAAATACCATATTGAACTCAAACGAAGCAAACACACACATTAAAAAACAGAAACTTCGATATGAAAGTAAGAGCCGCATGTGGCTCGGGATCCGCAGGTTAGCCACCCTTGACCTCGGGGAAAATTGAAACAGCCAATTAGCTTAACGTTCATGTCTATTTTTCTGTCGAAAGAAACCAGAGTACCTGGAGGAAACCCCCACAAGCTCAGGAAAACCATGTAAACTCACAGAAAAACAGCCTCACCAGGCCCGGGACTTTCTTGCTGTAAGGCAGACCACTACGTCACGGGAAGTTGATACAGTGAAGTTTTTGTTTGTTTGTTTTTAAATTTTTCATGGAATGAATCTCCAGTGTCAGTGCTTTATCACTGGGAAAATAATGGGACACCACTTTGTGATTGTTGATTTAGACAATTTTTTGTCCAATTAGCCTAGTGATTATACTGTGTGTGTGTGTGTGTGTGTGTGTGTGTGTGTGTGTGTGTGTGTGTGTGTGTGTGTGTGTGTGTGACATAATACAGAAAAACAGCAGAATCTGGTTCGCTATCTCAGGATAACAGACATCATTTATTCGGCCCCATGACCTCAGGATAATCCTTAAAGTTAAATAGCAGGAATAAATTTCGCAAGGCCACTTGGTCACTGATTCTCAAAGCCAACAAAATGCAATTCCAGACAGAAAAAAAATTAGTAAATGTAAAAAAAAAAAAATGAAGAAACCTATCCAATATGGTATTATTATTCATTCATTTTCCAATCCACCTAATCATAATTAAGGTCGTGGGGAGGATAGCACCCATCTCAGCCGACTCTGGGCGAGGGCAGGGTACACCCTGGACAACTTGCCAGGTCATCGCAGGGCCGAAACTCACACAACCATTCATGCTCACACTCACCCCTATTAGCGATTTGGAACAGCCAATGTGCGTTTTTTTTGTACTATGAGAGGAAACCAGCATACCCTGAGGAACCCCATGCAAGCACGGGGAGAGTGTGTCAGCTCTGCACAGAAACGCCTGAGCCGAGAATCGCACTCGGGGCCTTCTTGCTGTGAGCCTATTATTAATACTGTATTCATTCTGCAAGGGAACCGTTGACTTCTGCATTTCACCCTTCAAAAGTAAGCACACACGCATACTGTACACACACACTTGGAGCAGTGGTCTGCGACCACCCAGAGAGCAGTTGGGGGTTGGATACTTTGCTCAAGGACACTTCAGCCATGAATGTGGAGGAAGGTACAGCTCACTCCCTCAATGACACACACACTTTATATATACAGACACTCCGGAACTTACGTTTTAGTTCGGTTCCGGACGGCCAAACGTAAGGTGAAAAAAAAAAAAAAAAAAACGTAAGTTGTTACTGTATGTTCCAGTTACGTATGACATTCATACTGTACTATACATCCATAAATACCATTACCGTATCTCATAAAACACCCCTAAATCAATTATTATAAACATAACATTGTAAAATAATATCAAATTATTTCAACATTAATTTCAAATAAAATAATATCAAATATATCAAATAATTTCAACATTAATTTCAAATAAATTAAATTCAAGCAAAATAATTTCAAATGGATACATTTTAAATCAAATTCACTCATCAAATATCAAATACAGTATCAAATATAACCTTTAACATTCTCTATGATGAGCTCTTTCTGCTTGTAAATGATTCCGATGGTCGACGGAGCTATTTGGAAGAAACGTGCAACATTCACATGTTTTTCACCAGCATCAATTTTCTTGATAATAGCCATCTTCGTTTCTAACAAGATGGCTTGCTGCGTTTTCTGATTACCACTATCACTAGTAGGCTTACTCTTCTGACCAACCATATTTGCTTTGGGTTACAAAAGTCCGCAAAACAGTGTAAACACAAAGATCACAGAGATGACGTCTTAACACAAGGGTAACACGCAGTGAACTGAGAACAAGGAGGAGCACGTTCAGTCTGTTGTTTGTAAACAATGGATGCAGCGTCGTTACATCATTGTGTCAGCGTACTACGTAGGTATGTCTTGTACTACAGAGAGCACGCTAAACTCAAAATGTAACAATTTAAAAAAAAAAAAAAAAAAGTAAAATCGAAAAACACGTAAAACGAATGAACGCAAGTCGGGGAGCCTCTGTGTGTGTGTGTGTGTATATATATATATATATATATATATATATATACACACACACACACACACACACACACACATATACACGTGTGTGTGTGTGTGTGTGTGTGTGTGTGGTCTTTTATACATTTCATACAATGATTATTCCAGTATATCTTTCACATCAGGTGTTTTCAGCGCATCGATGCTTTAAATGATTTTTACTTCCCTTTTTTGAACAGGGTGCATTACAGCACTTAAATCATGTTTATATCATAAACCCTGTAAAACGTGGGTACATTTGACAGACACTGTAAGCATTCTTTAATTTTCAGCTATGATCGCTATAATTTCTGCAGCAGCGACTCTCATAAAAGAACACTTACTCCAGGGTGGCTGTGTGCGTATATATACACATATACACACACACACACACACACACACACACACACACACCTGGTCGAAAGATAACAGCTCCATTAGACCTGCGCTGCTGCCCTGTCTTGATAGCTCATAATGGAATCGGTCCTTAGCCGTAGAGCATACAGCTGTTTTTAACCACAAATGCACGCACACGCATGCACGCACGTACACACGCATGCGGACACAGTATTACAAGGACATACTGTGGCATCAAAGAAAATGCATCCCCGGCTTATATAACTTAGTTTGACACATGGCCTGAAGTGTGCACACAGAATGGACACTGTATCTGAGTGGTGTGTGTGTATGTGTGAGAGAGAGACATCTCCCCTCCATGACCCCGACCTCACACCAATCATTTCTTTCTCCAATTTTCTCGTGAGAGGAAAACACTCTTCTCCACACCATCAACACTGGATGCAGGTGACAGCAAATTACACTCCACTTAACACATCACACACACACTCACACACAGATGAATATTTCTTTCTCTCTGCACTTTGTTTTATTGTCATTACACAAATAATAGCATGGCACCATAAAAAGCTGAACTTCAGATTGGTGCCTGTATGTGTGTGTGTGTGTGTGTGTGTGTGTGGCAAGTCCACTTTCTCTGTTCTTAATATGACACCAGTTTAGGCTTGAGCGATATATAGATATAGCAATAATTGTTATATCATGATATGGCAAATCATACTGCCATTCATATGAATATCCAGAGCTTCTTGATTTAGCAGAAACATTAACTTTGTACCCCACTCTTGGCCAGATGTTGGCGGAGATGGACGCCAGCCTCCCTGTGACCCTAATTACAATTAAGTTTCTTTGAAAATGAATGAGTTGCATTGACATCAGTCCAGCACATACTGAGAATTTAGTGAAGGAGCGTCCAATTTTCTCCGCAAAGGGCCAATGTGGGTGGAGGTTTTCATTTCAACCAAGATGTAGCCACAAGTGGGGCCGGTGACGTCGTGGTTTGTGTGCTGCACTCCTGATCGGGAGGTCAGGTGTTCAAATCCCAGTTAGACCCCCCACAGTGCTAAGACCCCTGGGCAAGGTTTCAATCACAAGTGTGCCTCTCTTCCCCCAGCAGTATAAATGGGTACCAGTAAAAATATACTGGGAAGGTAACCTGCGATAGACTCGCGTCCCATCCAGGAGGAGTTGAACTCCTAATCACTTCACGTTATGGAAACCGGGGATAAGCACCAGTCCAATGATCCACTCTGGCTCGGTGTAAAAAGCCCAAAGGACTTTACATTAAGATGTAGCCTTCCATCTGTTCCAATCACTGATTGAAACAAACAAAAAAGGCTACATTGGTTTCGATTTTGAAACCAAGTGGCAGCTATCTTGGTGAGACCACCCCATTTTAAGATTGACTGGCTCCTGCTTGATTGAAGTGAAAACCTGCACCCACACTGGTTCTTTGCAGATAAGTTTGGACACCCCTGGTTCAGAGGAACAGTAACAAAAGTTAACCCTGTCACACCCAATGCTGCATATGTGTAACAAATTCTCATTAGAATTTTTCCCATGTTGCTTTCTATGACTACAGGGTTACAGCTATCATCAGGCTGATAATAATGAAGAAAAGGGTCACCGCTTGTCCGATTATTTTTGACCCGCCGAAAAAAATGTAAGGATTCCATTATAGTATAAAAATGGCTGCAATTTCGATACAAGGTGAATGCATTATTTGCGTTAAACATTATCAGTGGATTAAAATTGACTATTTAAAAATAAAATCCATTCTGGAGGTAATACAGACAAATTCACAAACATTGTGTGACTGTCCAACACCCCCCCCAAAAAAAAAAAAAAACAAAAAAAAAAACCCACTGATTTCCTCTCAGAGCTTCTGCTGTGATGAACATCAGTGGGGTGAAAAGGTGGCCTTTAGGACCAGTCGTTTCAGGCAACAACATGATCCTGTGTTTCCCTCCCTCCCTCCCTCACACACCAGGCTCCTTCACAAGACTCAAGAATCCAGACCAGTATGAAGGTCTTTGTTGTTTTTGTCTTTAAAGCGCGCGCACCCACGCATGCACACACACACGCACACACACGAACACAGAAAGAGAATCTTTAATGTTTAAACAGCATCACAGGCAGCCATATGTATGACTACACATCAGAGAATTCATCACCAGAGACACACAGAGAGACAGAGGGTGGCAGGTGTGTGTGAGTGTATTAAATCAGGGTGGGGTATTTCATATTCTGTGTGTGTGTGTGTGTGTGTGTGTGTGTGTGTGTGTGTGTGTGTGAGAGAGAGAGAGAGAGAGAGAGACTCACGGGATCCCATTAGTGAGGGCAGACTTTAAGAGCTGCCATTAACCAAAAATATGACACTATGAGAGACAGACAGGGAGACAGACAGTCAAACAGACAGTGAGGCAGACAGGGATCGAGGCAGTGAGACAGAGAGTGAGGCATTAAAATAGGGAGACAGCACAAGAGACAGGGGGAGAAACAGAGAAAATAAGACAGAAATTGTGAGGCGAGGAAAGAAACAAAGACCTGGACACTTGGTGTCCTGCACTCACCCTGAATCTACACAGTATGTATTATTCGTGTTTTTGATTGTTTGCTGATTGTCTGTTATTTTTAGGCATAAATATAGAGGCTACACGTTTTATTTAAACAGCCAACTAGCCGAGCATATCCTTGGCCTGTGAAATCCAAGTACCTGGAGGAAACCCACGCGAGCACAAAAAACCCACAACAAGCACAGAACTCGAACCCAGGACCTTTGTTGCTGTGAGGAGGACGTGTCAACCACTACACTTCGCACCGTGCTGAACAAATGCTGCAAATGAAATTTATGAAGTTCGTGCCTCTTAGGTTGATTCGTGTTTCCTTCTATTTCACGTGGCTCTCGTGTCTCGAAGCCCGAATCACGGATACACGGTTATTATTTTTTTTAATGGAGTGATCACTGCACACTGGTGCCCTCTCAAAAACATGCCAGCATGTCCGCCTACACCCACAGACTCTCTTGATTCAGTTGAACAAAAGAAGAGGTTTTTTTTCTTTTTTTTTTTTTACTGTTATTATGACATGACTGAGTGAGTGAAGCAGAGTGGTGGAAAAAGAGGATGCACGTGCACACACACACACACACACACACACACACACACACACGGGTTTGTCTTTGTGTCAGTGTGCAAGATGGGTTATGAACTTTCTCATTTCCTCTGGCGTTGTGAGTAGAGTTCAGGTAATAAATGGCCTGACATAAATAAGCAGCTAGAAAACCCACATACCCACCCACAGCAGAGAGATCGAGAGAGAGAGAGAGAGAGAGAGAGACCCTATCAAGTCTCATTCATATCATATGAACGCTTCATTTATTCCAAGCCCATTTCTTTTGCTACCGCTGGCCTTCATTACTGCAGCACTGCTGGAAGTCTGCAGAAATTCATTACTCCAGGCACCACACACACACACCTGCTTCAAAAAAAAAAAAAAAAAAAATTATATATACATATACATACTGTATACATATATACACACACACACACACACCACTGTGTAACTGTTGTTTAAACAGAATCAGTTCAGATATGGTAGCATAAATATCTCTCTCTCTCTCTCTCTCTCTCGCTCACACTCACACACACACTTTCAGACTGATGAATGCTCACTCATTCCTAGTTACCATACTCAGGTGTGACTACTTTGTCTTCCTGACAGAGAATACGTCCTCCTGAGATTAGCCATTAGGGAGATGGCGATCATATGAGCGCACACACACACACACACACGTGCATATTATATGGATGCCATGTTGGATACGATGTGAATGGGTTTCTGATGGCACAACACACAGCCCACCCCGCCTCTCGCACGCACATCAATGTTGTGTTAACAGGTCCACGCTCTGTACAGTAAACTGCTGGGACAGCCCTTCCCCTGACTTAACCCCAAGCTCCCTTGTTTAGATATTATGCCATAAAGGACGTGTGCTTCCTTTGACATCTGAATGAATTAGCGACGTTCAAATGCGAATGGTCACATGCAACCGTACGCAATTAAGGTGATCGATTGCCGGTGACACGGAGATTAACGCGAGGCGCTCGAGTGAACCCTAAAGCCGGTTAACAGCAGTGCGTCTTCTGTCATATTCACATCAGCGCGTGATCATTTAACCCGAGCTAATGCATACAAATAGATTATTGAAGCTTTATAAATCATGCCCTGAGCCATGTTTACTCATTCAATTGCTTTTTCAAGAACATTTTTTCAAGCTCATGGGGGGGGGTTATACACACTTTACTTCCTCAGCAGACACCCATGAGCCCAATGCTCTTTCTTCATTTGCCCACACTGGGGATTTGTGTGTTTATTTACCTGATATAATCAGTTCCATAAAAATAATGCCACCTCCAGTTCCTAGTGTACTGTTTGTATAGTCCGGAGATTAAAATGTCTGGAATTGATTTCAGGTGTTGAATTTGCATGTGGCAGGTAATCAGGGAAACTTTCAATGTGTCTTGCAATTCTTATGAAAAGAGGAATACACTGGTAGCTTGGCAATACCAAAAGACCTAAAAGACCAATCAAGATTCTTTTCAACAGACAAATCCAAAAACAACATTTACCAGAATGATGGAAAGAGTGTAGAGAAAGACAGGAATTTCAGATCCGAAGTACTATAATTGCCAGACTATTGACCGCAACTGAATATTAGCCGCACCAACTAAATTCAAAAAGAAAAAAGAATTTGTACATATATAGGCCACACCTCTTTATAAGCCGTAGGTATCCGTCTTGTTCTTGCACTTCCTGGAGGCGGTTAGCCCATAAAAATGCAGGGATCCCCTGTTGAAATTCAGTTGTCAATTGAAAATGATTTTTTTTTTTTTTTTAAATATTCATCGAATTAAAAAATAAGCAAATTAAGGAAGAATAGGGGAAAAGTTAAGGAAAATGCCACCAAAGAAGCCAAATTATGCAAAAAAAAAAAAAAAACCAAAACCCCCCCAACAAAACTATTTATATTTTTATGTGAGGTGCACATCTGTGTGTGCGCGCGTCTGTATGTGTGTGTATTTATATTTTGTTTACATCTTATGCATTATTTTTTTATGTTTAATTGTTATTATAAGCATTTATAGCATTGAATATGTATTTATTAATATTATATACACATATACATGTCCATATATATCAGACAGGGGGATGTTGATCCTACTTCGTGGAATTCGGCGGTCGCAGGGTGATCTTGGTGCCAATTAACCGCGGAAAGTGAGGGATCCCTGTATATAGATTAGCCACATCGTTGTTCAAGTCGTAGGGTTCTAAGTATGTGAAAAAAGTAGCAGCTTACAGTCTGGAAATTACGGTATATGGCATCATCTGTCAAACAAGCTGCACATTGGCATGTATGAATTCTAGCTATACTTTCTGCTCAGATTCAGTCAGATGCTGCAAATCTGATCAGACTCTGCATTACAGTAAAGAATGGTTCTGAAGTCCTGCTAAAGGGAGCAGAATTTGATCCATGTTTTTAGCTGTAGCAGTGTAGGTGGGGAGCTTAAAACTCGAAATATACCTGCTTTTTCACCATGAGTTCGTATGGACAACCGGTGGCACCATGAACATAAAATGTACACAGACTTCCCAGAGGGTTGTCCAACGAACACTTGCTACTTTTTTTTTTATTATAGATCCATGTGTCCATTAACACAAATCACATCAAGATGCCCCCACCCCTTTTGTTTGCATATTGCAACATGAGGATGCATCACATTAATTTCTGAGGATGTCCACAACCAACACATCAACATCACACAGCCATGTTGTACCCCGGAACACACAGTTAAAGTAATACAGATTACGTCAGAGGTATGCTTTGGATAAGAGTCAAAGTAAGTTGAAAATGGAAAAATCCATAAACACAATCTATTCAGGCTGAAATACCTGTTTAATACAGGGTTCTGTCAAAGTTGTTGTCAAACAATAGAAATATCCTGGTTATTTCCTGATTTATCAAACATTTTTGTGGTTGCTCAGGGTATTCTTTATCATCCATATTCACTCTCAGAATTCGACCCAATACCTACTTACAGAATTCCTTAAGAACCCTCACTCATAGAACACTAAATCAATGAGAAGCTTCAAAACAGAAATGACTCCGTATAAACAGAACTCCTTTGTTCAGTTGATATTAAAAATTAAAATTTTAAACACGAGCTCTATCGGTACTCTGCAGTTCGCCAACCTCCGTGTCTCACACCAATATTGGTGCTTAATCGGTTTCATTCCATCATTGTGTTTTGATCAGGTCATGGTAAAAGTTTGCTGTTATTTCAATACAGATGCTCCCCGACTTACGTTCATCCGTTTTTTGTTTTTTTTTTTCCCAAAAAAAAAAGTCACATTTTGAGTTTAGACGTACCTATGTAGTACGCTGACGTTAATGACGTAATGACGCAATGACGTAACGTGAACATGTTTCGTATATAGAGACAATGTGGTGAATATTACTGTGAGGTGAAGACTGTGATAAGAGGTGAATATGACTGTGAGAACTATGACTGTGTGTTGTATGATAGGGCTGGTCAGCCCAATCTTAAAACCAATTAGTGGGCAGTGTACCTAATTACACTGTGTCTAACCAGCTCATGGGTAGTTGGTTGCTATGTCAGCCCACTCTGGACATAGTTCATATTTATTCATTTCCTGTCAACATCTAGTAGCCAATGGCTAAGAGGCTTAATTAATTCATACACACAATGTCAGACCACGTTGTTCGCCCACAAACATGCTCGGGTCAGTCGTGGCCATTCGGTGTCTTGATACGCTGTCTGTGTGAACTAATCTAGAAATTCGCTCATGTCAGTCGCCCTCGTGAGATTGCTAACATTTCAGACAGAGGTTTCTGATTTCTCAGTGTGAACTCACAACGGGTTTGTTCCTGCAGCGGAAGACATTATTTTATGTTGAAGAAGACTGTCAAAGAGAGGGAGGGGCGGGTTTAGCTGACCATTTTCAAAGGAAATCAAAATCGTGCCCTGCCAGTGATATCAAAGACACCAGCACGCCTTCAACAGACAGCTTCTTGTCAGGTTGCATCACATCAGCTCATCGCTGACTATTTTTCCTCATAACATCATGTCCATAAACACGTTATTCCCTTATACAGATTCAAAAATCGACATTACAAGCTCCCGGGTGGCGCACCGACAAAGTGTGTGAAAACAAACCCAGAGATCACAAGTGAGAATCCAGGTTAATGAAACAGCCATCCGTGACCAGGAGTCCATGGGATCTAATTGGTCGAGCTCGCACGGGAGAGAAAGACGATATACGCCCACTTCTTTGTCACTCACAGAGATCGCCAGCAAATCATAAGCGTCTGTGAGCTCATTTGCACAAAGGGGAGGATAGCGCTTTCGTGTGTCAGACCACCCCAAATACACATGTACAGCAGTTTGAAAAGAGGAGGGTGGCTAGCATTGCATGTCCCGGAAGGGGTGTATTTATCCTTTAACTCCTCCTTGGTTAGTGATGGGGAAGGCAATACCTAATGGGTGGGTATTGGATAGAACTAAATTCGAGAGAAAATTTGGGAATATATACAGTATATACACAAGGATCTCTCGCTACTCCGCGCTTCAATTCATGCAGCTACAGTACATCGTGTTTTTTTTTTTAATATTCATCTAATTTTTAAAAAAAGAAAATAAAGGAAAAATAGGAGAAAAGTTAAGGAAAGTGTAAGGCCAATTATGCAAAAAAAAAGAACCACAAACCAAACAAAAATATATGTATGTATATCTACATTACAATTGTTGGGAAGTCTAGTCCAATGCAATAAAAAGATAAAAGCATCCATATAAAAGTGCTGCTACAAAAGTTTCCATCAACTAATCAAGAAAAAGAAACCAAACCTCACTTTCATCCCATCACAGAAAAAGAAAAAAAACATAATTCCACAGTAAACCTATGTGCAAGTTAGTCACAAGGTCACACTGTGAATGCTGCCATTAAAAAAGAAAAATTATGCTCAAAGAAAAGTATATTTCATCTCCTGATTTTTCTTTTCACCCCAGAGTTGATTACTTTTTTTTTGTTTGTTTGTTTAGTCCTGTCGACAAATTTGCATATTTCTTTCAAGATATTTAGGTAACCAAGCATCTGTTCACTACTTGAGTGGATTGGGAACAAGGGGCAATCGAATGGGAACAGAGGGGAGTGCTTGGCCGCCGACAGGAAAGAAAAAAAAAATTGTTTTGATGTACGACTGCATGGACGAGGCTGTAATTAAACTATATTTCTGGGAGCCCCTCAGCATATGCTGTATGTCAACACGTTTCATCACTGCCAAAAAAAAATGCTCCTCCACCACAAAATGAATGAGGACTCTACCCACAAATAAAGATTTATTAGACTTTTATAGATATTGCATTCTTTTATTTTCTCAGTGTATCCTCTGTACTGTGTTTCTGGCACTTCGTGTGTTTCTCTCGCGTTGCTTTAGTGTTACAAAGAACTACTGATCTGCCTTATGCTTGCATGTCGATGTATGCAACATCAGGGACACTGATAGAAGAGTCATTACATGTGATGGCAGACCATGACATAAAAGTAATGTGTGGCTTGGTTATAATGAGTCTATGGAAGAAAAAGGGGAGGATCTTTAAATCTGAAGCACATCATCTCAACTGTTGAAGCATGGGGATGGCAGCATCATGTTTTGGTAGTGTTTGGCTGGAAAATGGGATTATATATAAAAAAAATAAATAAATAAAAATAAACCAGATGGCATCATGAGAAATGAGGATTATTTAGACACTGAAGCAAAGCCTTAAAGCATTAGACAGAAAATTACAACTCTGTTGGAGTCAAATTTACAAAAAAAAAATTCAACAAAGTGAAAGTATTCGACTCATCATGAAGTCTTCTTTACTATATTTACATTTACAGCATTTGGCAGATGCTCTTATCCAGAGCGACTTACAATTATCATTTTTATACAACTTGAGCAATTGAAGGGTTAAGGGCCTTGCTCAAGGGCCCAACAGTGGTGACAGTGGGATTGAACTGCTGACCTTCGGATTAGTAATCCAGCACATTAGCCACTAAGACACCATTGCTCTATATAGTCCCTACTATAGTAGCTCTGTGTGTGTGTGTGTGTGTGTGTGTGTGTGTGTGTGTGAGCTTTCTGTGAGCCAAGCTGCAGGTTTCATAGCAGGCTCATGGGTCAAATGAGATAAGCAGCACAACATTTGTCCTCCTATTCAAATGTCTGCTTTTTCATTCTTGCACACTCCCCCTGAGTTGCTATTCATCGCACAGCGTGTGTGTGAGTGTGTGTTAGTTTGCAGGCCAGCATGCATGCAAGCCTCCCTGAGAATTGCAGGTAACATCTAAAAGCACACCAGAGACTTTAATCATCCAGACAGTCATCTGTAACAGATTTTGGTGTGTTATCACAAGCCTGACCCGTGTCATCACTGCCTCAGTCTTTGTTCCAATTCTGTTGTCGCTTCAGTGCCACCATATAGAGACGATCGGTATAAAATCTTAATGATGAGAGAGCCAGTGCAGATAAACTGGTCTGATACAGTCATTATCTGGAGTGCAGCATCGTGGACTTGATCAGCTGCAGTCTAATCAACTGCAACTTCATTAGAGAATAGTTAACCTGTCTGACAGTGGTTTCTTTACAGGCCGCTAAATCAGGTTGTCGTGCGATTGTTTACATGGCTGCCCTGGAATCATGGGTAAGTCTAATGTAGTTCTGGAAAACAACTCACACCTGCTCCAGTAGAGACAAGCTGGTTCAAGATGGCCAAATACACTGTGATGAGCAGAATCTGTGGCATGTATGAATGAGTGAGATGCACAAGAACACGCCCACCCACAGAGCCAGACACCCGCATCTAATGAAGTAACAATTCACCGACTGGTTATTGTACAAGCCCTCATAATCCCACTGGGAATTTCATTTCAGCCCTTTGCCAAGTGTGTCTGTGCGTGATTTTCGCATGTGCTCGTTAAGATGGCACTAAACGCCATTCTTCACTTTTATGATTTGGCGCCATGATTTCATATACTTATGCGGCACGGTGGTTCACACATCCGCCTTACAAGAAGGTCCTGGGTTTGATTCCCAGCTCAGCCGTTTCTATGTGGAGTTTGCACATTCTCCCCGAGCATGTGTGGTCCTCTGGTTTTCTCCCTCAGTCCAAAAATATGTACAGGAGGCTAAATGGCTGTTCCAAATCACCTGTGGGGGGTGAGTACGAGTATGAATAGTCGTGAGAGTGTTGGCCCTGTGATGTGATGACCTGGCAAGCTGTCCATGGTGTAAACCACCCTCACCCCGAGTCGGCTGAGATGGGCACCAGCCTCCCCGCAACCCTAATTAGGATTAAACAGTTCAGAAAAATGAATGAATGGATATCTCACACACTATGAACATCAGCTCGGTTAAAATATCAGCTTCCCAACTGCTGCTCTTCACACGTGAGAGAAACTTTTATTACAGAATTACTTTTTACTCTTTACCTATCTCTGCAGTTCTGTTCATTTTTCCTCAAACATGAAATCTACACCGGAAGCCTCTCTAAAGCTTCATTTTAGACTCGATACTTCATGTATATTAACAGCTATTCCGTGGATTGGGTATATATATCAGTCATGTAGATCAAAATTGAACAAAATAATTTTATGTTCTATTATATCCAGTTATTAAACTGTGAATATATGTGGAATTTCAATTGTAGATTTTTTTCTGATTTTAATTTGTAAAACACCACTGTTTTGTGGGATATACAGATGATGTGATTTTGTTGGATTAATAAATCCATGCAATCTGGTAAACTGACACTAAAACAGGTGCGGAACGATGTTGGGTGGAAAAAAAAAAACTCACAGTGAAACACCTGCCAAGTGTTATGTAAAATCAAAAGCAACTCTGGGAAAATTCATTTTCTAAACCACTTTGTCCTAATTAGGGTCGCGGGGAGGCTGGCGAGGGCAGGATACACCCTGGACAGCTCACCAGACCATTGCAGGGCCAACACTCACACAACCAATCATGCTCACACTCACACCCAGGGGAAATTCGGAACAGCCAGTCAACCTACTGAGCATGTTTTTGGACTGTGGGAGGAAACCGGGGTACCCGGAAGAAACCCGCACAATTACATGGAGAACATGCAAACTCCACCACCTTCACAGATAGACAAATGGCTAATGAGACTCAATTTTAGAGACACACCCATCATGATCAGACTATTGAAGCTAGTATGCTAAAATGTCCAGTAACCATAGAAACAAGCATAAAGTTTCTCTTTCACTATGAATTATTTATTTGTTTAGAGACCATTAAAAATGAGAGGGCAACATGAGTGCTGTAGAACCTCCCTGAGTCATTCAAGTTGGCAGGTACAAGCTGCTTGCAACAATAGGAAAAAATATACACTGATATGTATTCCATTGTCGAATAGAAACTGGGTCTATATTTTGCGTTTTATATTCATTAACAAGCTGCTTAGCTTGCACTCCCTCCAGCAACAATGAAAAAACAAACAAACAAACAAAAAAACAGTTACTATAAATTCATTCATTTTCTGAAACATTTAATGCTAATTAGGGTCGTGGGGAGGCTGGCGCTAATCTCGGTCGACTCCGGGCGAGGTTGGTGCACACCCTGGATGGCTCGCAAGGCCATCGCAGGGGAGAAACACGCTGACGGCTCTGCAGCCTCCTCTTGAAGGTCAGCAATAGTTCTTTTACATGACCTTCCTACCACAGACATTGAGAGACATGGCCAGCCTTTGATCACCCAGTTTGCTGCACTGGGGGACTAAAATTTCAGGAAAAATAAAAACTGAAATATTATGCTGTTTATCATCCTGTTAGGAAAATAAAACACTGCATTTTTAAAACGGTGCTAAACGGCCTTGATGCAGGCAAAATGCTGAATTAAAATACATGAAATTAAATCCTTTCCAGTTGAAATACACCCCCGGGTAAGTTGTTACTATAGAAACAACAAAGCTGCACTGCCATACAGGAAATCTGCGTTTTGGTCAACAAAAGGAAGTAGTGCCCAGAAAATATATAACCTTTTCAACCAATCAGATTTGAGTAATAATTATTGCTGTAGTGTTTAATTAATATGCGTTGTGATACTGTTAATTGTTTAAATACATGCACTATAGTTGTAAGATTGGGAGGTTTGATAGCTCACAGCAAGTAGGTCCTGTGTTCAAGCTCCACGGCCGGAAAGAGCGTTTGTGTCTGTGTGCAGTTTGCTTGTGTGGTTTTTCCTTCAGCTGCCCTGGATTTCTCCGACGGTCTAAATACATGCACGTTAGACTAAGTGGTTATACTAACTCGTCGCAGGTACGAATGCTTATCTGAGTGTGAATTAATATTTGTTTTAAGTGAAAGCATACACCGCAGCTGAACTCATTGAAGTGGCCCATGGCTCTCATTAAAAACAGCTTCAAAAAAAAAAAAAAAAATTCGTATGAAAGTATAAAAAATCAACACCGCGATCAGGCTCAGCCAGAAGCTTTATAGCGGAGGAGGCAGTTGGGTTCCTGCCTGCTAATTAAACCTCATTAACCTTTTGCTCACTAAAGCCCACGAAGTATTTAATCAGACAATGCGCAAGAGCTCTAACACAAATGTAAGAACAAGCTGCTCGTCTTCACTTGTCCCCTGAAATATCGACTTGCACGCATATGTGTGAGATGTGACTCTATAACCTATGGTGCATCACGTTTACGTAGCTGTACTTTATGTAGGTGTTTATGCTGCGGTACTTGAAAAGGTTTAAAACCTTTATTAATATTCATGTACATAGAATGTGTGTGTATCGAAATAAGTGCAGAATCTAGTTGTTTGGTTATTTTCTCCCAAGCTACCGCTTCAAACGGCACATGTGGACTCCTGCCTCATTCTCATCGCTGTTTCTTCTAGGTTAACCGTGACTGTGTTCCTCCCATCGCTACAGATGGACGATAACCGTCTGGAACGCCCCCTCTTAGCCATATGTATTCCACTGAGCCTTGTCATGCGTGACAGAACCAAGAGCTCGGAGCTGTATTGCGAACTATCTGTGTGCTTTACTGCCCTGCAGTTATTGTAGATACAACCCTTTAGAGCCATTGTAATTGCATTTTAACTGCCTTTCCATAAGCAATAAGCCATTTTGTCAGAACTCTACTTCTACTAAAGTGTCTCCCTTAGTGCTGCTGCTGTCTCACTGTAAAAACATATATATTTTTTTTAAATTTCCCTTTAGAACTGTGGGAGGACCATTTTGATCATCCTGTAATGATGCCCCCCCTCCCACCTCTATCAGTGGTGATATTGTGTTGTGCTGTATAAATCTGTGGGAAGTGGAGCAGAAATAACAAGGTAACCTGTGGATCGTTTGGAAAGTCACAGGTAACAGAATGGAGACATAAGACTTAATAGAATTTGGCTCCAAAGTAAACAGTTGGACTGAAACATGAACAGACTGCCTGGAGAACAAAAATAGAAACATTTTATTTTCTTCTTTCTTTTTTCTTTCTAAACACACTAAGCAAACACCTCTCTCTCTCTCTCTCTCTCTCTCTTTCTCTGAACATAAAAAAGTTCATAAGGCTTAATGCTGGTTAAACAGGATGCAATGTGATAGTTGATTTGAACTGGTTGGTATTGGATAGATTGTGATTAGTGCCATCACAGTGGCAGGACTGTGAAGTTATTACACCAGCCACTGAATCCCATCATCAGATCATTTGTCATGAACTGCCACCATAGGCTTGCGCGTGTTCGATTAACCAACCTTCCCATGCAAGAAATGAGCTTTCGCTGCTCAGTATTAATGAATCTTAAAGTATTAAATATAGACATGTATAATCTGGCTAAACATTTACAGCTGGCCCACTTTGCAAGGCTGATTGTTTGGACTGTAGCAAGATTCATGCTCAAATTCTTCCGCCAGTATACAACATGTTCTTTTATTATGTCTCCAGAATATTAAGTGTACATGGACTACATCACTAGAAAATGAGTGGGCTCACTAAACTGCCTTCTTTACCCTCCATCAAGATAAGAGAAATGAAAATTTTATATTTAAAAATATAAAATTTTCATTTCTCTTATCTTACACTTCCAAACGAAATCGCAATCCACCGTACAGCTAACTTGGTTACTCTGGGCGCCACCCTTAATTAGTATTAAACAGTTCAGAAAAATGAATGAAATTACGATATGTGGGAACCTCAACCATTATGATCCTGTTGGCTTTCATCTGTCCATTTAGCAAACAATATATAAACTTATCACATGCTGGTGAATGACGTAGTTTACCGAGAGAGTGAAAAGCCATGTATCTAGCAAATTTATTTGCACGAACAAGGCCAGATGATACAAATGTTCTAATAATGCTTTGTGAAATTTGGTCACTGAATTCAAAAATTTTTGTTTTATTTTGTCGGACTTGCATGACTTGGATACCATGAGGGTTTTTCTAAAAACTTGTGTGCCTGGACACGTTGTTACCCGGATGAGTGTTTCTTTACGAGTCCTTCACTATACGTGGTCTTTAGTGGGTAGTAGAACATTGGCACCACGCAAGTGCAATGTGCCATTTCTGTCGGGCCTAGGAAAGTTTGTGTATGTACTTCACTCTGAAAATTAGTGCTGTGGTCGTATAAGGCAGGACTTCTAAAGTACGGCCCTGGAAAACCACCCTTCTTGTATATTTTAGTGTTCCCCTCATTCCTAGCATACCTGATTTAACTCATTCGCCAATTAATCTGAACTTAAATGACTTGAAGTGAGTGTTGCCAAGCAGAGAAAACCCTTAAAAGTGCAGGACCGGGGTGACCAGACTCCCTTCAAATAATGACCCTGTCCACCACGTGGGGCCGGTGGTGTAGTGGTTAGAGTGCTGGGCTCATGATCGGGAGGTTGTGAGTTCAAATCCCACTGAGCTAAGACCCCTGGGCAAGGTCTCAACCACAAGTGTGCCTCTGTTCACCCAGCAGTATGCATGAGTACCAGTAAAAAATATACTGGGAAGGTAACCTGTGATGGACTAGCGTCCCATCCAGGAGGAGTTGAACTCCTCGTCACTTCACGCTACGGAAACCGGGATAAGCACCGGCCTGATGAGCCACTAGGCTCGTGTGTAAAAACCTAACAGACTTACCTATCCCTGTCCACCAAATTGTACTTGTTGGACTCCAGATCGGATTATTATATTATATTGCCAGCCAACTGAAAATTCGTTGCATCCTGAGATACTGAGATTTTCAATTTAAACAGAATCCACTTGGACTGCTTTAAGCTCTCTAGGTCCGCAGCACTGTTCCCAGGGCAGTCCTGATAAAATGTAGAATTGGTGCTGGCACTGTGCAACCTTTTTGCAAATCAGGAAGTCAAGACAGGTTTGAGAAAAAAAGAAGCACTAGAGATACAGCTGTATACCATCTCTGGGATCCTTCTCACATGCAGTTGTGCTGTGTACTCATTCTTTATCTGATCCAGACTACTCAAGCAGCCAGGCCTGCTTGAACTTCCCCAGACTCCTGCATCCCTTACACACAAAGACAACTCAGCCTCGTTTGACTCAGTTATGGGTCAGTACCTGTGAAACATCTTTATTCACTGCTGAATTTATATATTTATTTAGTTCGTTTCATAACGCAGGTCACGGTATGCATAAATTTAGCTGAACAGCATTCCTTCAGCACTTCGTCTTGGCGCTCTGAAGAGGCTTTGCTGGTGTGCAGCCAAAAACTGGTTCATGAAATTACCGATCTGGACAGAAGGCGGTCTTGTTTGAGGAGAAAGGCGCATAAAGTTGCTGCTCGCTGTATCTTTTTTGATAAACAGCAGCTTGATGGAGAAGGCTATTAAATAGGCAGGCTTTGAACTAGCAGACCCCGACTGGCAAACACCAGGCCATCTGCAGAGAGATGAACTCTGGGTCGTTCAATTGAAAGAGGGATGAGACCAGATTATGTAAGACCTTATTATATAAAGTTAATTAGCATTAGTCATGAACGTACCATTCAACATGCTCTTGTTGGTTTTGTATCGAACTGCAGCTTTGTGCAGAACTTTTTGGGGGGGTTTATGACTCAATGCAAGCATCATGCAGTTATGCAAGACCAAGGATTCAAGGAGTGGCTCTTTAAATTTTAATATTCAAGTGACATACTAAGAAACTGTCAGCATGCAGGAACAATTCCCAGCGCAGAGCTGTTTCAGTATAAATCCCTTAAGAGAATCCACTACTGAAGTCGTTTGTCTCCATAGTTTTCCACAGTTCATGGCTGTAACTGGATCTAGTCTGTGGCTTCGGGCGCAAGAGGCAAGTCTGCTAAAGAGCCTTTTGACATGTGCCAGACTGTGAGGCTTCTGAATCTACAGCACAACCAATGAAGATCCAACTCGGAACATCTCCTGGCTCTGATTTCACACACACAATGTGAAAATCTAACCTTCCTTTTGAAAATCACCTGTTTAAAAGGTTTCCTCTCCAACCATCAGTTGTGAAATCTGATTTTATTTTTTAGCTTGCAATTGGTTTTTTTGTGGTGGTGGTGGTCTGCTGGAGTTTTTCCTCTGTGTAACTGGATAGGAGCCATAGATGTATAAAGGGAGCAGTATTTCTCTGACTGCTGACTCACATTACCTTTAGTTTGCTAATGTGCTAGTGCTCTACTGCCCCCAAGAGGACACAGTGTGCAACTACATTGCTGCTGGAAATTGTTCCAACGTTCTCTCTGAATTTTAACATGGAGATCAGTAGCTATTATAGTTAAGTGGCAGTCAAATCAGGCATCTTAGAGGAACAAAGGAGGATGCTTTTTAAAAAAAAAAAAAAAAAATCAATCTCACACATGCCCTTATTATTATCACTGAACAATACTTTCAATAGTACTTGTAATGTTTGTGCTATGGTGGCAGAGTAGTCAGCACGTCTGCCTCTCAGCAAGAAGGTCCTGGGTTTCATTCCCGGTTTGGATGTTTGTGTGGTGTTTGCATGGTCCCCCCCGTGCTTGGTATGAGTACAAGTATGAATGGCTGTGTGAGTGTTGGCACTGCGATGGACTGACGAGTTGTCCAGGGTGGACCCCGCCCTTGCCCAGAGTGGCCCGAGACGGACGCCACCCTCCCCGCGACCCTCATTAGGATTAAGCGGTTCAGAAAATGAATGAATGAAGATTTGTGCTTTTTGTGGCTGTTGGAACGCATCTTTCACCGATCAATGTTTTCAGATTATATGATGAAGATTTTAAATTGCTTTCAGGCCTATAATTAAAGAAAATAACTACAGTCTGCCTGCATGTGCAAAATTCTGGGGTTTATGCAAAAAAAGTCTCCTCAGCTTCTCATTTGATTGAGCACTTGAATTTCCAAGTCTTTCCTCCTGTTTATGACTGCTAGATAATTACCACACTAACTGAGAACCATCTCATTGTGTATTTTATGATCGCCATCGTTTACGCAAAACTAAATTTTACATTATTTCTCAAAAAAAAAAAAAACCCCTCACACAGCATCTTCAGTGTATCTATCTAAATATTAGCTCATGATTTTCTTCATGACACGATTATAATAAACACTGAAGCATTAAACCAAAGCTGGACGGTGAGCTTGTAGATCTCTTCCTAGTTTAAAAGAAACCTCACTGACACCCCCCACCGAAGTAAACACACAGAAGTCCACAGATGGCACTGCAGCTAAGACAGTGTTTATGTAAAAATCAAACTATATCACATGGAATGATGGGAAGAGTGTAAATTAATTTCCTTGAACCAACTACACTAAAATATTATTAGTATTTTTTTGTATTAAGAGCAACTGTGAGCTAACAATGTCTCCTCTCTCTCTCTCTCTCTCTCTAGTGTTCATCATGGCATCTGGTTTGCTGGTTTATCCCTTTGGCCTAAACTCCAGTTTGGTCAAATCCTTCTGCAGAAACTCGGACATCTACTATGCCGGCGAGTGCCAAATAGGCTGGGGCTACATGTTGGCCATTGTGGGGGTCATGCTTACCCTCTTTTTACCTTTCTTTGCCAAGTATGCTCCAAAAGAGCAACTCCTGCCAACCCCATTGCCCACCCTTTTATAAAGCCTTTACCACACCCACATATCGTCTCTGAGCTCTGAAGATCTGTATCACCCCCCCCCCCCTTTTTTTTATTGGTCAACAATCATAAATGTTACCACTTTGGAATAAATGTGCCTGGAGAAGCCATTGTATTCATTGTGTGATGTGCTGCATTGTCTTCCTTCATCTGATAAGCTACTTCCTTTCATCAGCATCCGTCATGGTGGAAACTGTTTACTGTATTTTTTCTATAAATGCTAATTTACTGGCAACCCCCTTTTTCTCACTAAAAACTAACGTACACTGTTAATCGTATAAAAGAAAATGAAACTGAATGCATCGACACTGAAATCCTTGGAAAGGCAAAACCAAAACAGCAAGTAAAACCATGCGGATGGTTAATGTGACATTCTGGTTCTGACTTATGCACATCTGGCTGCAAAGAATATGAGGGGACTAGGAGAACTGTTCTCCCAAACATCAGGGATTATTTCAGACATCAAGAGGAAAGCAAGGAACTCAGAAACCTTTCATGCAACATCACATAACATTCGACTAACCAAGATCAACTACACAGGATGGGAAGGAAATTCTCCTCTTGGACCCATTAGCTTGAAATTAAGGCCTTTTCCCCCTTCACTGTGGATCAGGGGCTTTTGGGAAAATTTGGGATCCCGATAAATTTGAGAAGGTTTGGGAAATCGACCATATATATTTTATCTCCAGTAAAAATCAACACTGTGGCAAACAGGCTAGAACAGAAAAGCTTTTTTTCCTTCTTACCATTTATTACACAAACCGGTGTTTTAATATGCTTTCGAAGCTGGGCTGTGACTCACCACGGTACATCCCAATGGTGGGAAGAAAACAGAAGCATGGACGATTTCAATACCACATGTCTTGTAATTTTGATTTAATCTAAAAACTAAAACTCCGTAAAGCTGCATCTCCGTTTTGCCCTCACTTCATTATCAGTTTTAATAGGAACACACAAAGGCCAAGTCTGACCATCTGTTTTGTCCTTGGACCTTTCACTCATGAATATTTAGGATTTTTCAACATAGGGATGGAAGACATGCAAACTACAAAAAAACACTGAAAATAAATGCAACACATTGACTGGTTGCACAGAAAGCAGTAATCCCGTAGTTAAGACACTGGACTATTGATCAGAACGTCATGAGTTCAAATCTCAGCACCACCAAGATACCACTGCTCGGCCTTTAGAAAATCCCTTCACCCTCATCTGTCGATTATCAAGAAGATAAATATGAATTGCTCTGGATAAGATGCTAAAACTGTACCGTGCTGTTCAAAAGTCAAAAAGGCGCTTTATTTAATTTTTTTTTTTTTTTTTTGCATAAACTTCACAGATAAGTTTTATTTTGGTGGCGAAGTGATTATCACAGCCACCTCACAGCAAGAAGGCCCGAGTTCGATTCTCAGTCTCGGGCGATTCGAGGTGGAGTTTGCATGTTCTCCCCACACTTGCAGGGGTTTCCTCAGTCAGTCCAAAAAACATGTAGAGTAGGCGAACTGGCTGTTCCACATCAGTTCGGTACGTGTCATCGGATGTACATGTGCTGGCCCTGCAATTGTCTGGCAGGCTGTACAGGGTGTACTCATTCGCCCAGAGTCGGTCGAGATATGCGCCGGCCTTTCTGACGTCCTAATTAGACGACCAAGCATCTTAGAATTTTTTTTTTTTTTTTAATGTGCAATTTGTACATTACCAGGTCAACACAAACATTTAATTATATGTTACGTAGGGGGGGGGGGGGGGGTCTTTCCATGACAATTCAGAAAGCAGCATGTCAAGAAAGCTCAAACTGTAACTGAGATTATTCTATTTTTTTAAAAGCAAAGGGTCATCGCACCAAATATTTGCATTGATTCATGTATTACTATTAACTTCCAGAATTATTTAATATAAACGTATATAAATCTGGTACATCACAATGAAGCACATGCTGAAGAACACAGCGAATTTTAGGTTGTCATGTTTCATAAAAGGTTTGAAAAACAGTTCTTGAACATTTATTCGAGTCACAGTTTTTGTCTTCAATGCTCGAAATTTTTTTGCAAATTACATTTTCTGCTAATTGTTTGCAGTGCAGTTGTTTTTTTCAATCTGTTCTAACACGAGTCACTAATGATCTTTTAGCTCACCAAGTAGTGAACACAGTGCTGGGGAGGGTTTGCTGACCTATACCTATTATTATTAGTAGTAGTAGTAGTACTGTGGGTCCATCAATAAAGGTGCAAGTAGTTCAATTCCAAGATTCTCCTGACATCGTGCCAGGAGTTCACAAAAGCTCCCAAAAATTCCCAAACAGGAGCAAAATATTTGCAAATATTTGCCAATCACCACAAATATTCACCAACATTCTCATTAAAAAATGCATGCTGATGTTGCCGACTGTCAATTGCTAATGACTTGAGGTGAACCCTGGATTCATCAGAAAAATCCAAAAAAATCATAATTCAAAATTAATCAGTATTCATCGCTCTGTGAGATGCAGGCTTGAGACATATTTGCGTGACACGATTTCTTTGCCTGAGCTTAAGACTTTTGCACAGTACTGTAAATGTAATATTTAAAAAAAAAAGCTGTCTCTATGGCATAAAGCCCTGAAAGTCAAAATAATGAAGTGTAAGGACAAGAGAGTTATTAGAGTAAGCAAGACTACTGTGTCTTGGCTTGTGAAGCAGCACTGGAGTGTCTGGTTGATAAATTTAGACAACCCTCTCCTGACCCTTTCACTTCAGGGAGCATCTACAGGATGTTGTGAATCATAACTTCAGACACTAAATCAGGTCCTTCTGCAGACCTGGAGGGGGAGAAAAAAAAACGGCTTGACGAAAGGTCGAGACGCCTCGTGTTCATGATTATCACGTCTTTATGATTGTTAATTAGGCAGCAAGTAGCTCTGATCACCTCAGTCGAATCAGTGTGGCACCGTCCCCCTCCCCCACATTAGCGCACACCTCAAGATAAAAACAAAACAAAAACCTTTTCTTGTCCTAACCAACGTGTGCCTTTTTTAAAAAAAAAAATAAAAATTGTAAAAAAAAAAAAAAAGACTACTAAAAAAACTTCAATACCTTTAATCAGGTTACTTTTGCTGAAGCTGTAGTTTTGTAAATGCTTCCTTCAGTTTTGGTTCCTCCCTGTGTTGTTCATTCTTGTGAACGTCTTGATTTGCAATAAACGCAACAGGGATTGTTTCAGTTGTAAACCATCCAGATGGTAACTTGAGCAAATTCACTTGAAGCTGTACAAGAGGAATTTCCAAGGGGATTAAAAAAATTAGCAAAAATGAACAAGAGATTAAAATGACTATCATTTTCTCAAGAGTTATTAGTCAGTTACACGACAAGTATTCAATTGGGACACACACACACACACACACACACACACACACACACACACACTTGTAATAAGCTATACAATGCAAAATTAAGATCAGACTAACCTGAACTAGATAATCCATCATTTGCATTTCCTCTTGGTACCGTTCTGTGTGATGTGGTTCCCAAATTTCTACGTGACTACATTCAGTCTTCACCGAAAACGTTTTACTTTCCTTTTATTAAAGTCATGAAGCATGCACTGGCATTTGGCTCAAAATAAATAAATAAATAAATAAATAAAAAAGCCAGCTGAGCAAGTGGAAACCCTTTTTTCTTCTTTTCAATAAATATTAACAGCAAGCAGAACACACGGATTCATGCCTCCTATACATTATCAGCACCGGTAAAGACAGAGCGGGATGCATTGTACACCTTCCTGACCCAAACTCAGATGATGTTATTGTTTAACCTTCGGTACCGTGATTCCTTTTGTCTGTAATGTGTGTGAGATCTGAACTCTGATTCTGTAAATCAGTTGTATTTTCCTTTTCCATTGTGTAGTTATGGCTGTATATATTATTATGTAAGATGGTTGTTGATGCTGAGAAAAAAACAAAAACAAACAAAAAAAAAGGTTGATTCCCTTTTTTGGAAGATCTATTTTGAGATATTACCTCATAATTGTGTTTGTTTATCCTCTGACCCTGAATAAGAATTGCTGTTGTGTGTTTTTCCTCTTTGTAATAAAAACTTTCACGAACACAGAACTCTGAATTTTTTTTGTTTCTTCTGACACATATATCTGATAGAAGTGAGAATTAAAAAAAACAGCCACTTGTTTAATAATGAAGCTGGTTTTTATCTGCTCTGTATAATTGGGATTCATCTGAACTGAACTTGAATGAAAATGAAACCAGGCCTCTGTAACCGTAAAACGTTCTCTCTCTGCTCTGTCCGTTCACGTCACAGTTCACAAATCACCCGGACCTCCTTTCTCATCTCGGTGTCAGAGACTTTCACGGCCTCTTGAGCATTTCTCTGCTCTGACAGGGAGGCGGGCCGCACTGACACGCAGGTGAAAGTGTTTTTCTCCCTGTCGTAATTCCCCACACATCGATGCACCTGACCCCGGATCAGCCTCGGCAGCACCTGATCCTTTAAAATTATACAAAACAGACACAGTATACACTTCATGATTATGGAGAGCGATTGATCTGTAAATGCAGTTAAGAGGTGCTTTCGTTCTCGCTGCAGCGAAAATGTAATTGTGCCAATTTTATGTTAAGTTATTGCAGCCCTTGGCACAACAAGGATTTTTGAAAGGGTGAGGAAGGGTTGGGCGTAAAGAGAACTGAAGTCGTTCAACCATGATCGTGTATTCCTTCAAGAAATAATTTTGAACAGCAGTTCTTGACCCAATCGTCCCAGGCTCGGTCATTAGGGATATTATTCCTGTTTTACAACAAAGGTGGAGTGATACGGATTTCACCCAAAGGAAACAGGACGGAGCGGTTCTGCCACGAGTAAACACCCCTGAAATGGCCGTACTCACATTTTCGTAGTACACACACGGCACTGAATCTTTTCCATCCCTCATCAAGAAGTTCTTGGCACCAAATTTTCCGATCGTGACCGCAGAATCCAGAGTGGCTGAAACAAAATCAGAAAAATGATCAAAGTACTTCTGCCATGACCAGGTTGATTGCTGAGAATATAATATAAAAATAACTCACCAAAAATCTCAAACATCATTGGAATTTTGTCCTTGAACTGGCTCCAGTGCTTCATACCCTCGATAACGGCGGTGAGGATACGCAGAGATTTCTTGGGTGTTCTTCTTTCCTGTAATAAGTAAACATGATGGATCACACCTGATTTTCTTGACTTTCTCTTTCACTCCTCATTTGCTGAACTGAACAAATCCATTCAAGTAATAGGGAGATTTTTTTTTAATGTATATGGCTCATTGATTTTTTTTTTTTTTTTTTTTTTTTTACTGACTGGAGCACTTTGAAATTTCTTATAAATTTAAAGTTTAATAAAAATAAAATATTTTTTATTAAAATAAAATATTTTTATTAGGGTAACAGGGAGGTTAAACCTATATCAACCAACACAAGGCTGGAGGAAACCCATGCACAGAAAGAACATGCAAACCCCACATAGAAACACTTGAGCGCAGGACTCAGACCCAAGACCTTCTGGCTGAGAAACGGATTTGCTCATCCACATGGCACATGTTAGAAAAATGTATTCATTCATTCATTCATTCATTCATCTAAACTGTTTAATCCGAATAAGGATGGTGGGGAGGCCGCCGCCCATCTCAGCCGACTCTGGGCGAGGGCAGAGCACGCACTGGACAGCTTGCCACACCATCACAGGGCAACATTAGGGAAATCAAAGCTTTCGGCTTGAAGGCACCACTTCCCCACGACATGAGGAGTAAGCTTAAGTAGTTCAGCAAATGAGTGACAAAGATTTTTTTTTTTGTTTGGACCTTTTTAAAGCTTCACAATGACCACACGCACTCCATTACAGCATCATCTGTAACTCATTCATCAAGTCTGGAAGAAAAAAGGTCAGAAAGAAAACTTTTAATTTTCAAAACCATGGTGGCCAGACTGCGTGGTTTTCCTTCATTTTTTTGGACAATGGTTTGCTGAATTTTTAGAATTTCAGAATTAGCAATCACGACTGAAATTTTGTGCATCATTATAAATTCCAGCATCATCCCGATCTTGCAAGGAGGACATCGTGTAATTTAAATATTTATGCACTGTCTAAAAGCAGACCTCCAAAAATAACGATTTGACCCATCACAGCAATCTGTAGGAGTAAATTATTTTATTATATGTACAGTGATACCTCTGCTCACGAACATAATTGGTTCCCAGAAAGTGTGTGTAAGGCGAAAAGTTCGTCTTCCGAACATTTATTTCCCATAAGAAACCATTAAAATGAGAATAATCCGTTCCCAGGTCCCCATAAAACATAATTTTCTACTAAATAAGCCTTAAAACTACACAAAAATATACCTTATTTTATGTATAATAAATGTGCTATTGTATTGTAATTAAAGAAATAAACTGTACTGTATAATAAAGTCGTTTTATTTACCTTTGTGATGGTAGTTGATGGCTTGATGGAATGGAGTGGGAGGAGGAGGGAGGGAGGGACTTACTGTTTGGAAGGAGAGTCACCTTCCATAAGGACTGTAGGTAACTCAACCTCCGGTGTGGCTTCTCAATTTTCTTTAATGTCTTCTTAGGCTTAACACTAGCCTGTGGTGGGGTCTTTTTCGGTCCCATAATAGCAAAAGTACACTCAATATGGTCAAAAATGTCTATCAAACACAAACCACGTCTGCACTCAAAGAAAGGGGGTGACGAACTGGGACGCCATGAGCGTGCGTCAGCTTCTCGTGGCTGCCACCGTGGCGCTGTTCGACCGCGTGGTTTGGTTCGTCCGCCGAAAACTAGTTCGTCAGCAGAGACTATATGCTCGCGAATTTAATGTTCTTGAGGCGAAAAGTTCGTGAGCTTAAGCGTTCGTCAGCGGAGGTTTTACTGTATTAGTAAATTATTTTTGAAAAAAAAAAATAATAATTTTTCACTTTAAACAATATTTTCTACCAAGTTGCATGTTTAAAAGGTTGAAACCTCCTTCGCAGGTTTTGAGTGACTCCAAACCTAGCAACTAACGTTAGAAAATTTGGTATCGCTATAAAGCTGAGCTTAGGACAGTGGTGGGCAAACTTTGTGGCTCGGGGGCCGCACTGACTTTTAAAATTTCACAGGTGGGAGGGTCAGCACAACATGATTAAAAAATAATTTTTTTTACAAGTACATATCAAACAAGCAGAAAAAAAGCATTAAAGTATTAACATATTAACATTTATTGGGATCGGTGTTGTTGACCCATTCTTGCCAGAGCATCGAAGCCTAGTGGTGATTCTGTTGTGGTTCTCAAAACAGATCAGAAGTGCTCATCACTCAACTGGGATCTGTGGGGCACTTTGCTGGTGTTCATCACACTAAAAGTCTGTTCACACACATATGTAGAACCAAACAACACCAGCATCCTCTGTGCCATCTTCTGGATGTTTGGAAATTTATCTGCACTTAATGAAGCATAAAACTCATCCAGTTTACGGAAGTTGAACTTCTTTAATATCATGTCACATTGGAGACCAATCAGATCCATCTGCAACTCCTGTGCTACCGTTTCAGGCTCTTGTGAGAAGGGACTTCACAGCAGCTGACGTGCCCTGTCAATTTTTCCAAAAATCACAAAACCAACAGCAAACCAAAAGCAAAATCAGAGCCAATCAGTGTCTTTCAGCTCAGGAACAATGTCAGTGTTCTCATGGAGCTCCAAAAATGAAAGAATGTCCAGATTCAGCTCCACACAGACATTAGAAGGGAAAAAAGTCCCTGTGACGAGGGTCAGATTCTTCAGGAAAATGAATAAACTGACAATGGTGAAGTCCCGTCGCTCGAATGAACTGAATGAGTTTCATACATGGTCGAGATACAACACGGCTTTACACAGTGCTTATGCATATATCCTCATGTGTGATTCTGGGATGGAAGTCGCTCGGATGAAGGTGTTTCGCTGAGCCTTCAAGCTCGCGACCAACCCATCGGTGGTAACCGGCATTGACTTGGTGGAAAAGTGGTGGCTGATGTTGTATTCGTTTAAAACCGCAATGTCTCCTTGGCAAATAAGACATGCAGTCTTTCACCAGACTTTAGTAAAAAGTATTTAGGTGTCCATTCCTTATGAACCACCCGGCACTCACTGTTGACTTTTCTTTTCTCTGACATTGCTGCTGATGAACTCTGTACAGTAGAAGAGTGATAACAGGAAGTCGCTCAAGCTCCACAAAATCAACTCACTGTGCCGAATGTGCCACTGGTGTTGAAATTGTTGTCATTAAAAGTCAAAGTCAAATTAATGCAATCAGTCAATCATTCACATCAAGCAAATTCTGTACCAATCAATCTTCGGCAGACCGGATTAAAAAGACCAACGGGCTGAATGTGGCCCACGGGCCGGAGTTTGCCCAACCCTAGCTTAGGATATCAGCTACAAAATGGGACCAGCAACTCAAAATTAATCGTTTCCGATTTAATACCCACTTTGGTGGTGGTGTAGTGGTTAGGGTGCTGCGCTCATGATCGGGAGGTTGTGAGCTCGAATCCCACTGTGACCCTCACTGTGCTAAGACCCCTGGGCAAGGTCTCAACCACAAGTGTGCCTCTGTTCACCCAGCAGTATAAATGGGTACCAGTAAAATATACTAGGATGGTAACCTGCGATGGACTAGCGTCCCATCAAGGAGGAGTTGAACTCCTGGTCGCATCACGCTACAGAAACCGGGGATAAGCACCGGCCTGATGAGCCACTAGGCTTGGGTGTAACAACCCATCAGACTTTACCTACCTACCTTTGCTGTGATGGGCCTGGTATAACTTACTGTCTATTCAATGGTAAAGAAGACAGCACTCAGTGCTGATGACAGCAACACCAAAGCGCCATACATTCTTCCTGAAATTTTTTTTTTTTTTCCATTTATTAGATTTGGCCAAAATGAGCTCACGTTGTTCTGGTTTAGTAATTACCTGCTTCTGTACGGTACTCTCGCTTCCTAAAGCACCAAAAGTGTCCTCGACCCATGTTCCTCCTCTAAGTCCACCAGATTTGATCTTCCACTGTGAACTTGGTCTCTGACTGTGAACTGTGAGCTCTGCAGGGATGAAGGAGCCTCTGGGTGGGTTCATGTTTCTTACAAGTGTCTGCTGCTTCATGGGCTGCTTGGTTTCATACTGGATTTGAGTGGTTTCACATCCACTCAGAAATCCATCCAGCCTATAGCCTAGGGTTGTTCCCATGGATTCCTGTCTGCCTTGCGGTCTCTGTGGCCCTGCCTGAGACCTTTAAAAAAAAAAAAAAAAAAATTTAATATATATGTGAGGTGCTCCACCAAAAGTAGGTGCTTGTCGCGCAAGACTACTTTTGAGATAAAGGCCAGAAAAAGTCTATTTTTCCTGAAATTCAGATTTTTGCATAAACTATTAAAACAAGCATTCAACATGCACAGTGCCCGTCACATGTTAACTTCTGATTTACTTCCTGACTCGAGTTTACCGCATGCAGAACTTATCTCCAACTTGCTCTTCAATAACAGTCATTAAGTTTATTTACAAGATTGCAAATACACATAAATTCTGGAAAAGTAGAGTGAAATGTCATCTGTGATGTCTAGCAGCATTAGTATAAATGTTAAATTTGACGCGAGAATTCGGCTTTGAAGATGCCGGAATGCATGGCGTTCTTGAAGATTATGTCTCTCTATCACACACACACACACACACACACACACACACACACACAGTGTGCAAACGGTTAAATGAGCAGCATCCAGATGAACTCGTGCAATTTGAATGGAAGAAAATATACGTCTGGGTGGGTCTACAAAATGTGAAAAAAGTAGTGCCTGGAGTGAGTGGGGCAAATGAGTGCAAATGGTGCGATAGATGCACAAATGAGCAGTCACCTACTGCTTACAATCTTTGTCTGTGTGTGTGTGTGTGATACCTCAGGTCTGCTGGAATATTAAGAAAAACACAGGATTCCATTGCAATTCAGTCAAAGAAAATATCATATGCTCAGTATTATGTACTTTAGAAACTTAATATGAGTATTGTATGAGTATTGGTATTTTTCTCTGCATGCAAAATTCGATTATGGAATTTTTTTGATTGTTTGATTTGTGTGTCATCTTGTCTGGACTGGACATACTGGATCGTGGGTTGTTTAGTTTTGTACAAAAATTGGTCAAGACCTGAAAAATACTTAAATGTTTAATTCCTTTTACATATAAAGGGTCATTCAAGATTTTCAACATTTTCCTAAGCGTACAAAACGCTAGGAGGGAGGGGTTAAGCTGATCAAGGGCGTAGGCTGAGGGGGTGCACAGGGTGCATGTGCACCCCCCCACACACACACACACACACACACAC
Organism: Plotosus lineatus; assembly: GCA_024760905.1. Taxonomy (NCBI): domain Eukaryota; kingdom Metazoa; phylum Chordata; class Actinopteri; order Siluriformes; family Plotosidae; genus Plotosus; species Plotosus lineatus. The sequence goes on along the minus strand of CM045740.1, from coordinate 38,724,951 downwards.
AGCAGGAGTTGAGTTCCGCTGGACAAGAAATTATGTGTATTCACAATGTTATATAAACTTAATGACTGTTATTGAAGAGAAAGTGGGAGATAAGTTCCACATGACTAGAGTCAGGAAGTAAACCAGAACTTAACATGTAAGGGGCACTGCACATGTGCACGTCCGAGCTGACCAATCAACAATATTATCAGGAAGCAATAATAGCTGAACACTGTCAATCAAAGTGCGAGTGTGAGAATAAAGCACAGTTCGTTAGTCCCGCCTCTGGCTCCTGCACATGTGTTAGAACACAAACATTGACGCACAGGGAATGAATGGCTTAAATAATCATAAGCCATCCAGCCTGGATCTGCAGCCTAATGCTCAGTACTTTTATAAAATTAATAGTACGGTTTTGTGCTGTATATATGTATTAATATTTGTTTGTGCCTTGGAATAGATAAATAAATTTAGCTCAATTTGTAAATGTATTTAGCACATGTACTTGCAGATGTAGTTTGAAATATATTTGAGAATGTTTTTGGTTGAACTATAATATTTGATTCATCTTCTGAGAGTAATAGATCAATTGACTTCTGCTGAGTGCTTGTTATATCCTATGCTGTGATATGCATACACTATATTTTATGTGGTACTTTGTATCAACTCAGCGATGTCACGGTAACTTTGTGTAGGCCGGCACTTGGCAACGGCGGCTTTCAGGTCGATAACTTATACAACAAGCACATAAAACAAAAATGCTGTGTGTGCAATGGTTTATTTATGATAAAATTTAAGCCATAATCGCTTCAATAAACTATACTTAAGCTCCCGCCAACTTATTTAGTTGGTGTTTCATTTCCCCTTTAAGGCTTAGGCTCCGGTCAACCGAGATGTGCGCGCGCACACACACACACACACACGCGCGCGCGCGTGCACACACGCCCGGTCAGACCAGCCTACACCCTTGCTGATCAAACTGAAGAGTGGTCGTCCAAAAGCCAATGACCAATATAAAATGCAGACATTCTGAATTATATTTTAATATAAAATAATATTATTAAAACATCATTTTTATTATCAAAACCAAATGTCTTAATATTAATATGAAAGCAGGTGTCATTAAAAATAATTCTTTAAAAGCATATTTTTTTTATTGATTTCATTATTATTTGACTGATGTATAAAAGTAGTATCGATCAAGGAAATACATTGATTTATTTTATAAAAGAGTCCATTGTTTTAATATCTTATTTAAAAATCCTGCTGAGAGATCATCAACATTTATTTGTACACTTTCGGAAGGGGGGGGGGGTCAAAAAAGCGTACTCTCTGTACACTTGGGAAAATGTTGAACCTCCCCAAACAAACTGATGATGACTATGCTAGCTGTGTTGACGAAGAAAAGGTATCTGTTAATAAAAGTGTGATGAGTGGTGTTTGTGAAGAAGATGTGATCTTATCTGCTGAGTAGGCTCAAGATTAAGATAATAATGATGAGGGCAGAGTTGATGAAGCTTACTTGTATATAGAGATCAACGAGTTGTGTTATATAGTTTTCTAACAGTCGAACTCTCTACTTACGATATTAATCCGCTCCAGAGCCTTTTTCGGAACACGGACGTTTTTGTAAGTAGAGGCGCATTTTACATGTAAAAGGCGTGATTCGTTCCAAGGCGCCCAAGACTACCCCATAAACCCTTTAAAAATGATAAAAGTACACCAATTTTGTATGAAATGTGTTAAAAGTAAAAGAAATTTTTTTATTAAATAATTTAAACATTTTATTAACATAGTAAACCATTTTATTAACATATTTATTAATTAAACCATTATTAAAAATTTTTTAACAATGCACATACATACACACACAAAACACTGTCTCTCTCTCTCTGTCCCTCTCTGTCTCGCACACACACGCACGCACACACACACACCACACATTTGTGGCATGCTCCGCTGAATTCGGGCTCCACCCACACACAGGATGCCGGGGCATTTTAAGATGGGGAATTCAAAGCGCACTCCTTGCTTGACAGATCGGGGGTCAACTTTAACTTGTTTCCTTGAGGGATCGGAGGTCCAGATGAGCCGCGTTCTGCTCACATTCGGCGGAGCGCGCCACAATAATTAAACATTTATTGAATTAAACTTAAAAAAACGAAAAATAAGCTGCAATGTGCTCTCTCAAAAGAGAGTAAAGAACACCTCCTTTCATCTCTGACTGACACTGTGCACAGTCACAGTCTCTCTCTCTCACACACACGCGCGCGCGTGCGCACGCACGCACTGTCTCTCTCTCTCTCTCTCACACACTCACACACACAGTCGCGCTCTCTCTCTCACACACTCACAAACACACACACACACACACAGTCTCTCTCTCTCACACACACTCAAACACACACACAGTCTCTCTCTCTCTGACTCTCCATGTGTATGTGTGTGTGTCTCTGTGTGTCTGTGTCTCTCTCTCTCGCTCTGACTCTCTGTGTGTGTGTGTGTGTGTGTGTGTGTGTGTGTGTGTGTCTCTCTCTCTCGCTCTCTCTCTCTCACACACACACACACACACACACACACACACACACACACACACACACACCTCTCTCCGTCTCTGGTGTGTTTTGCCGAATGCGGGCTCCACCCACATGCAACACACAGCTGATGGAGCAATTCTATTTAAATGTTTAAATGGATGGGACGTTGTATTTAAAGCGGAATTACAGTATCTATTTGAAAGATCAGATGTCCTGATTCAATATTAACTTGCTTCATTGCGAGATCGGAGGTCTTGTCCCACGGAGCACTGTTTTCATGCTCCTTCTGCTTCAATATCATGCCGAAATAATCGCCTCCATCACTGTATTTCCGTTTTAAGGTCTCCTTCTGCTTCAATACCCTCCCAATTGTAGAGGGGTTTTGGCAATAACAAAATATACCGCTGCAATGATCAATCTCTAAACAAGCCAACAGTCCTGTGTGTGACAAAACAAGCCAAAAGCCCACACGTGTGACAAACAGGAAGTATGGGTACAGGTCAGCTCTCTCCTGGCCAATGGGAGGCCAGCGAGGCGGGATGTTGGGAGACAGCCGACGAGAGAGCAACTCGTGCATTGTTTGAATTTTAAATTGCACATTTGAATTTTTGAATGGCTCGTTTGACGCTTTTCGTAAAAAGTGGTTGTTTGCATAAAAAGAGGACGAAAATTTAGGAAAATGTTTTTCCTAACCTGGATTTTTCATACTCAGAGATTTTCGTATAAGTAGATGGCCGACTGTATTAATAAAATATTTAAATGGTTTAATAAATAATTGTCTTTTACTTTTAACACATATTTCATACTAAATTGCACTTTTATCATCTTTAAAGGGTTTATGGGGTAGTCTTGGAACGAATCACGCGTTTTACATATAAAATGCACCTCTACTTAAGAAAACTCCAGGTTCCGAAAAGGGCTCTGGAACGGATTAATTTCGTAAGTAGAGTGCCGACTGTGTGTATATCTATCTATCAACACACACACACACATATATATATATATATATATATATATATATATATATATATATATATATATATATATACACATACATACATACATACATCTTGTAAAAGAAGGCTCACTGTTTTAACATACCAATCATATGTGCGCTTCTGTGGGTGAGGTACAGGTGTGTATCCTCTTCCAGAGGAAGCAGGTAAAATGGTAGGCCCGACTCCACTTTGTTGTGGAGGTGGGGAGGTTTGCTGCTTCCAGAGAGCCAGAGGTGATCGATTCATTGACAGCTGAGAGTTCCCGAAGTCTGTTAAAATAACACAATGTTGTATGTGATCCTACTTTTCCTGAAAAATTGTTTAAATAGAGAAACAATAAAGTTTTTGATCAGTGATAATGTTCAATGGCGCACAAACATACTGGATGGATGCATAGTTGAAGTGAAGCTCAGCATGTCTCTGTTCTCGTAACCGGAGAACACTTCACTCTCACAGGGATTTGACGTCAGAGGCAATCTGCTGCGCTTCTTTTGGTTAAACAGCGGAACAGACAGACAGCCTGTATGCAAAAAAAAGAAAAAAAGAAAGTGAAATGTAAAAGCTGTCAATGCAATTTTATTGTTGTAGGCAAGTTAATGGGGGATATGAATCATACAATACTGCAAAGTGTAATCTCAAAAACCCTCAACACCTGGAATGCCTTGCATTCATAAGAACTTGGCTTGTAGAAACACACATGGACAACTGTCATTAGGTTCGTCTCAAAGCAAAGTGTCTGGGTTCACCTATGAGTTCTATTTATCAGTTACTAATATTCCAATAGTAACAACAGAGCACTACAGTGCACAGACCTAATTCAATGTTTTGGTATGATTTGGGAATGGGTGTTGTTGGTTACCATGAAAACAACTACTGTAACCTGAATCAGACTACTTACACACCTGTAAAATGATCAATAGAATCTTGCAATACACACTCTTTACCCTAATCCAGTGCTTCTCAAATAGTGTGGCGCGGTATGATTGGGGGGGAGTTGATGCTGGGGGAGCACGCTCGACCATGGGGAATATGCCTTTCTGTGGATTTACAATTGTGCATGGGAATTAAGTGTAATTGCACCTCCACTCCAATAGTAGGCAGTGGCGCTCTAATTGTCGCGCTATGGCATTTCTGCACGAGCAAACAACCCATCAAGAATCAATACAGAAAATTTCTAACAGGAAGAAAGAGAGAGGAGGAGAGAGACGGAGATATTAAGACATAAATGAGTTGACTGAGTTTAAACAAGGGTGTATTCTTTTATTTCAGGCACACTGGTGCATTTTTAATCTTTTCTGTTCCAGATTTAACAAAAAAAAACAATGAATGAAGTTTTTCTTTATTGTAAGTTGAACTATCTGTTTTGTTTTTAATGTTAACAAAGATACAATGTTACACAGAGGTGTACAAACAATTTTATAGACAAATATAGTAATACTATTTATTGTCGCTCGCGGGGCAGTGGGGGGAGCGTGAAATGTTTTTTTTTTTCTTCCTAGAGGGGGCGCCACAAAAAAAATTTAAGCACTGCCAAGTCAAATATGGTGCCAATTGGTCTGAAGTTAGTCACGTGACAAACACCGCCTTCAATTAATTCAGCCACAAGAATCAAAATAAAAAAAAACAGCAAATGAGAGAGCAGCTTTAATGGCTCACATTCTTCTGTGACACAAAGCAAATATATGGGGCGATTTTTTCCACCTCGACCCGATCCAAAACACCGCCAGCATCTGACTGTTGAGGCACGACCATAAAACACTGCCAGCAGTAAGACAGTCGCCTCGCCTGAACGTGTAGTGCGCACGCGCAGATAGTTGTATTCCCCGACAGTCTCAACAATAAAACTACTGGAAGTTAAAGAAAATAAAATGTAATAATTCAATGTTGTCGACGTATTTAATGAATAATATACTTTACCTGTGGTCGGATTTTCGTTTCTCCTCATGGTAGCAATGTGTTGGGGAAATTTGTTCAGTCCGACAGAAAAGTTGTAGTAGTTCTGAGAGTTAAATAAAAGTAAATATTTGTTGAACGAGAAGTAAAACCAATATTCATGTAATTGTTATTTAAATATTCATAATAAAAAGGAGTAATATTGGACATAATCGACATCATAACGGTGAAGGAGATGCTAGCTGATGCTAGCAACGCCGGGTATCAAACAACTATGCTAAAGTTAGCTTTGCTCCGTGTATCATTCAGAAATTAGACATTTCCACATTGTTTTCGGTTTTGAAAAATAGCTCTTGTGCAATGCAATTTTAGGCTTGATAACACACCGTAGTTTCCTGAGGAAATGACCTTGGAATATACGCCAAACCGTCAATAAACTGAGGAGAAACGTTGGTTTTATCAGCACCTGCTAACTGGCTACTATTAATTCCTCAGAGCGTGCGTGACGTAGTGCGCGCGAGAAACAGTACTACTTTATTTGCCACAATGCTAGCACAGTGCTAGCTCACTAGCAACTACATACTGTTGTTACATTGATCTAATATGGGTGTGTATTATGTGGTAATTGAGTATTAAACGTATTTATAGGATATTATGAAGAAATATGCATAAGTGAATCAACCTCCAAGGAGGCTCTACAGTTTAAATCAAAGAAAAGTATGTGTGATAGCAATCTGTGCTTCTTTCGAACAAAGTACTTCCCACATACTGTATACATTTATTCATTCATCTTGAATAGCTATTGTGGTCCTTGTTGGGTGAGACAGTGAAGTAGTGGTTCGCACATCCACCTCACAGCTATAAGGTACTAGGTTCAAGTCCTGGGCACGGTGAGATTATTTCTGTGAGAACTTTGTGGGCCTCGTGCCTGCACTGGGTTCCTCCAAGTTCTCCGGTTTCCTTCGACACTCCAAACACATTCACAATTGGGTAACATAATAGGCTGCATTGCCACAAGTGTAAGTGTGAATGGCTCTGGGTACAAGTCTTGGGCTCAGGCGTTTCTGTCAATGGTTGCCCTTTAAAGGTCAAGCAAGTCCTTTGGGGAGTCGCTGGTCTTCACACAGTGTTGAGCGAAATGGCTTCAGCTTCCCTGCGCCCGTAATGGCAGGATTAAGGATTAAGTGAGTAAATGTATCCTCGTTCGGGTTGCAGTAAAGCCAGAACCTGTACTGGTAATACTGGGTGTGAATCATCATCCAAACACACATTGAAGGGGCGTTCCCAAGCAGAGAACCATAGCCATGGAACAGGGTTTGGATGGCCACATCTGTCATGTTCTGTGTCCGCATGTGCCCACCACTGGATACACAAGACTGCCACGTCACTGAGTTGATTCTGATTGGCTGTGATGACTTGCTGATTTAAATGAAAACTGGCATCAATATAAATAAACAAATAAACAAACCATCTTTATTATAAATAAAGAAACTGAAACTCCAAAATAAAAGGTGTATACACTGCTGCTCAGACTCACACAGATTAAAAAAAAAACACACACAGGAGGTTCCCTGTGAGAAGAAACCAGAGTACCCAGAGGAAATCCATGCAAGCACATTCACACCCCACAAGGATACGTCCTCCTTTCTGAACATGAGACTCAAAACCATACCATCACGCTGTGAGGCAGATCACTACACCACTGAGCCGTCTTACTTGTGGTAAATTAGTACAATAAAACAAGAAATAACAAGCTAAGAATGTCCAACAACAACAACATTATTCAACACGTCTTAAATTTTCGTGAGCATACAGGTTTGTATGTGTGCCTGTGAGAGAGAAAGAGATATTTTCTCAAGCAGCACTCAACAACGCATGAGAGAATTTGATGTTTATTCCCAAACAACTCAGTTTCTTATTTTTTTTGGTCCACATTTAACATTAATTCACATCAACTTTAGTCTCTGCCAACGCTGTGGGTCTCCACTGGCTGGTCAATGCGATAAACAAACTCTGCAGGTAGAAAGTATCCCAGGTATTCCACGGTGCTTGGTGTGGTGTCTATGTAGTAATGACCTCCTTCACCATGATGACTGAAGCCATGGGTATGTTCCACCCTCAGATCCAAACCCTATTTAAAAAAAAAAAAAAAAAAAAAAAAACAATATGAAAGGTAAGGAAGGGTCCAGTCAGAATTAAGTATTCTATTTATCGATTTAATAAACATGTTTAAATCTGTAAATGTGGAGCACTTATAATACAAGTCATCTGTGTAATTTAATACGAGAGTAATGATAACATTTGAGAAAAATTAAGTCCGGTATGAGCATAAACCTACTAGAGTAACCGGTAGATTATTTTGCAGTCTAAGCTACTGTCAGACTATAGATATTATAAATATTTTACAAAACAACAACCGGCCAATCACAATCAGCCAATCAGCAATGATATGATATCAATAAAAAAAATACAGTAATTCACCAAAGGTGAGGTAGACATTCTATTTCAGGGACTATCCAGCAATGTCCACCAAAGTAAACAATTGTTTCAGAATATACTGTACTTCAGAAAAACATTCTTGAGTTTGTGGGGTGTATGAGGTCTACTAGTATATTCAGCGTTACATAGAACTGGTGCTACATAATTCTGACTGAATTGCTATTTCAGAATCATGGACCGTATTATTAATTCAAGAGAAATTTTTTTTTTTGTTTCAGACTCTTGGAAAGCCATGCAATAATTATTGGTATTGGATCAGTGCCATGGGATAACTGCATTATTGTATTGTTGCCACAGGATAATTTTAAATGATCATCACACAACAGGCACACACACAAAAAACTGTTTTCTCTGATAATATTTTAATCCTTAAACAGGCAACACGAACTCGGAGATACTCCACATTTTCACTCTGTTTATTACCTTAATAAGACAAAGTATACAAGGAGAATACAACTCAAAATCCAAAATTTACAAGATATTTAAAAAATAACAATAAGAATATTTTACTTAGATTTTAAATTAAAAAATTGTAACATTAAATATCATTAAATTATTCTTTACAATTTGTTTCCCTGCAACGACCTAGCGAGCTGTCCAGGGTGTTCTCTAACCTCGTTCAGACCCTAAGTAGAATTAAGCAGTTAAGAAAATTAATGAATCAATTACTGAATGAATGTGTTTTCCACTTGTGCCTACTCAAGGGTTCAATGACGAAGCAATTAAGGTTTTGGCTTTCATATTATTGACAATTACTCCATCCCCATTTTGGGCCTTTGCTCTCAGCAGAGAACATCCAACTCATTCTCCATATCTAACTTTGCCATATTCAAGAATCGCTTATTATTCACCCCACGAACCTGGAATAAAGCTTAAATACATTGAAATGTAAAAAAATAATAATAATAATGGAAATCTAATTTTAAAATTGATTCTCTTATGTCCCCATGTAGTATACAGTATACTAAATGCAGATGTTTCAGGTATTATGTAAATCCTTTATAAATGTTATGGGGAAAAACCTTTTAATTTATGACATTGTCAGTCACTGTTATCATATTTGTTCTCCAATACAATGTTGTTGTTTTTTTTTTTTTATTGTTGGGGTAACCTCAGGCTCTGGGACTATTTTACAGTAGCTGCCAAGCATCTGGTGAATACTTGCTATTCATCTTAAAATACCGAAGCAAAGACATAGCACCCGGGCCAGGTAGGATATAGTTACGGAAAATAATTTGTTTTTGAAATTCTATCCAGCAATGTTTACAGACAGATACTCACTGGATCTTTGGACACCATGACGGATTGGCAGATGAGTGGAGCACTGACTTCAAAATGCTTTAACCAGTTGTTTACATCTTCATTACTATTCAGTGGGCACAAGGAAAACTCTCGTGGCTAGAATTTAAAAAAATTGGTTATAAATAACACTTAATCTTCAGGTATTCTTTTGTTCAATTTCACTAAATGGCAGTTGCAAAAGAAAAAAGAAACTTCATTCTAGATTTTTTTTTTTTTAATGTTAATTATTTTTTACCATTATGTGAATCTTTGCCTTCCCTTTCTGGATAACGAAAGTCCCTCCAAGTGCAACACTTTTCTCCCCATAATGTGCCTCCATAGTCTTCCTCATACAGCTCACGAGACTGTCCTCACCTGTTCTCCTTCTGGCTCTGACCTCCATGACCTGTATGCAAACCTCTTTTTATTCCAGATTATTTATTCAGACAGTAATTCATTAATTTATGCTGTGGTTAGCAGGTCAATTAAACATTTTAACAAAAGCTCTCGGTGCAATTTTCAAACCAGTTATCCCTGCACACATACAAATCTTTCCCCATTAACTATATTACACAACAAGAATGCTGTCTAGAATCATATTTGCTTTTCTGTAACATCTGGCTACACCATCTGCTTCCGCTATTTCCTTATGATGTGCAATATGCTAACAGTAAAGCACCAAATGACTTTCATTTAATATTATACTCACTCAATTACACTATGACATTTTGGAGTTAATTGCTCAGCAATGTTTTGATGATCAGGATGGCCCGGCTCCTTCCCGAACCTTACCTCTACCAGTTAGAAGCTAATGCTCGCCTGCTGACTCCAGTTCTCACGCCACGATTTTATGATTATTTGACTGGTGTATAAAAGAAGTATTGATCAAGGAAATACATTGATTTATTTTATAAAAGAGGTTCGACCATTGTTTTGTTTAATATCTTATTTAAAAATCCTGCCGAGAGATCATCAACATTTATTTGTACACTTTCAGAGGGGGGAGGGGGGGGGGGGGCAAAAAAAGCATACTGTAACTCTCTGTACGCTTGGGAAAATGTTGAAAATGTTGAACCACCCCAAACAAACTGATGATGACTATGCCAGCCGTGTTGAGGAAGATTTTGATTTTGATGAAGAAAAGGCATCTGTTAATAAAAGTGTGATGAGTGGTGTTTGTGAAGAAGATGTGATCTTATCTGCTGAGTAGGATCGAGATTAAGATAATAATGATGAGGGCAGAGTTGATGAAGCTTATTTGTATATAGAGATCAACGAGTTTTGTCATATAGTTTTCTTATATAGTCGGCCCTCTACTTACGAAATTAATCCGTTCCAGAGCCTTTTTTGGAACCTGGAGTTTTCCTAAGTACACAGAGGCGCATTTTACATGTAAAACGCGTGATTCGTTCCAAGGCTCCCAAGACAACCCCAGAACCCCTGAAAAATTATAAAAGTACACCAATTTAGTATGAAATGTGTTAAAAGTAAAAGAAAATTATTTATTGAACCATTTAAACATTCTATTAACATCAAACCATTCTTAAACATTTTTTTATTAACGCACATACACAATACTGTCTCGCGCGCTTTCTCTCTCTCTCCGTGTGTGTGTGTGTGTGTGTCTCTCTCTCTCTCTCTCTCTCCCTCTGAGTGGTGCACTATGCCGAATGCAGGCTCCGCCCACATGCAGTGCGCAGCACTGACCTCTAATCTCGCAAGGAAGCAACTTAATATTGAATCCGAACTTCAGATCTAATATTAAGTTGCTTCCTTGCGAGATTAGAGGTCTTTTGTCCAACGGAGAATTCTGTGCATGGAACATTTGTGGTGCCGCCCACTCCCGTGCACAAAAATGCTTCGTGGCCAAATGCAGAGCTTTTGAGACGAGGCGCGGCTCATCCGGACCTCCTCAAATAAGCTGCAATGAGTACAGTACTCTAAAAAAAAAAAAAAAATCACGAACCAACAGTACATCTTTCCTTTACGTGTGTGACAAACAAGCTTATGGGTACAGTACTATGGAGATTCAGCTCCCTCTTGGCAAATAGGAGGCCAATGGGAGGCCAACAAAGCAGGATGTCGGGAGACAGCCAATGAGAGATCAATTCACGCATTGTTTGAATTTTTGAATGGAGCGTTTGGCGCTTTTCGTAAGTAGAGGTTGTTTCGTATACAGAGGGCGCAAATTTAGGAAAATGTTTTTCGTAACCTGGACTTTTCGTATTCAGAGGTTTTCGTAAATCGAGGGCCGACTGTATTTGATGTGTTGGTTGTAGGACTATTTTATTGGTTGGGTGGAAGGTGGAGCCATTCCTCTCCTGAGGTATTTCTGTGGAGAGTTTGTACGTCTCTCTCTTTCTGCATCTACATCCAATCAGGAGGAATGGATGTCGATCCCTGAAGCTTGAATGATGCTCATACAGGGATTGTCATGGCTGTGATCACAATGATCGTGTGGTTCGCCAGGCCACATACAGACTCATTCACACCTACAGGCAATTTGGAACAGTCAATTAACCTACTGTGCATGTTTTTGGATTGTGGGAGGAAACAGGAGTACCCGGAGGAAACCCACGCAAGCACAGGGAGAACATGCATACTCCACACAGAAACACCCAGGCCTGGAATCGAACCCAGGCCTTCTTGCTGTGAGGTGGATGTGCTAACCACCACGCCATCGTGCCACCCCTTGTATGTCTTCCCCATGGTTGTGTGGATTTCCTCTGGATATTCTGGTTTCCTTCCACAGAGGACATGCACATAGGGTTAATTGGCTGATCCATACTGACAAGGTGTGAGTGTGAATGGATGTACGTGGGTGTTGCCCTGCAGTGGTTTTTGCAAGTTATTCAAGGTGTCCGCTGCTTTCACCCAATGTCGGTTGAGACAAGCACCAGCCTCTCAATGACACTACAGTATTTGGATGACGTGATTTGGCGAATGAGTGAAAGGTGTTTTTTATTTTTATTTTTTAATCTTCAGTCATTGTTTAAACCGGACCAGAATGGCCTTGGGCGCAGACAGCGCATGGTTTTGACGAACACTGGGTACGAGGTAGGAATATATTTTGAGCTCATAAAATTTACACACCTGCCCACACCTAGGGGCAATTTAACCAACTTCTTTTTTGGAACACCCAAACAGAACCCAGACAGTCTCAAGGAGAACATGTTAAAATTCATGGAGGCAACAACCTGAGCTGAAACTCATCCTGGAGACCCTGAAGCTACGGATGATCTCAGAACCTTACTGACCACCATGTCACCTATGTGTCATTCACAATTTTGTGTTAGCACTTTATAGATTAATGAAATAAAGTATCTGTCTTTTGCCTCTCACCTTGCCAGGCTGACCCTCGCATGCATACAGGTTCGCGAGAAGCCCAAAGTCGCAGTCGCAGAACCTGTCACTGTATTTCTCCTGCAGGCATTTCCCATCTGCGGGGTTGACGGAGGAGAAGTAACTGGCATTGATAGCAGGTTTGCCTTCATGCTCCGTCAACACCAGAGGCATCAGCTTCAAAAAGGTAACAGTGAAAAGTCAGAGATCTACTCTCAGCACCAATTGTTAGATATTCTAACCTACATTACGACACATAATATTAAGTGGTGATGTAAATGCTCGTCATTACCTCTGCATTCATACCGACAGCCTTTGACGAGACAGCACCAGCACCAAGAATAAACGCCCCAGGCAGCTGCAGCTCCTTGGCTATAGTGTTCATGTTATACACCTAAATAATTTGTTTACCAATTTCAGGTTATGGCATCAAATGCAAACAAATCATTATTCGGGATTTAGAGAGACTTACCTTGTCCACTTGAACCACTGGGAGCAAGTAGGGAACGCCACCAACATCAGTAATGCGAGGGCTACCGCATAGTCCTGTTGTAGTAACGAAATATAAAAATGACTAGGGGGCACTCAAAGTGCAAAATACCGCTACAAAGCAACATATATGCAGGCTAATCTTACAATACTTTAAGTATGTAGAGGTGATTCAATAAGTGAAAAAAAAAAAAAAGTAATAAAACACTCTCGTTTGTGTAATTATGAGATGACTGAGGTTTGACCTATTAAAGTCACTCAAGGTGATGGGCACCAGCCTTCCCATGACCCTAATTAGAATTAAGCGGTTCAGAAAATGAATGAATGGTCATTCAAGGTCAAAAGGCATCTACTTCATTTGAAAGTCTACTTATGGTTTTCTATTAGTGTCCCCATAGTAACAACATGATGGCACAGGGTCGTAGTGGTTAGCACGTCCGCCTCACAGCAAGAAGGCCTGGGTTCGATTCCCGGCCTGGCCGTTTCTGTGCGGAATTTGCATGTTCTCCCCGCGCTTGCGTGGGTTCCCTCCGGATACTCTGGTTTCCTCCCACAGTCCAAAAACATGCACAGTAGGTTAATTAGCCATTCTAAATTGCCTATAGATTCACATCGTGCAGAAGGCAATGGCAAACCCCTGAACTATCCTTGCCAAGCGAACCTCCGTGAAGATGATAATCAAGGCGTTATCCTTCACTTCATGGCAGGTCACCAAGAGTCGTCCTACGACTTGGAAGGTACCAGACCAGACCAGTAAAACATGTCTATCGGGGCTCGTCTTAACGTTATAAGAGCTCCATGTCCAAACATTTGTAACCTTGCTTTGATAATTAACTGTCGACCTGAATGTTCCAAAATCAAAATATCTTTGAGACTCTGGGAGCATTGTGTCCCTATGAAATTTGGTGAAAATCTGTGCATGATTATAAACAAACAAACAAACAAACCACTGCCAAGTCAGGTTTTCTGGTGGGGTATAAAGCGTTTTTCGTATCACTTTCCCGACAGATGGTTATGTATGGTACACCGATTGTGGATGTATTGTGTGTTTATTTTTTGCATGCTTGTAATCACCCATTACCTGCTATTAAAAATTACTTTCACTCCATTTGCCTTGATAACTAGTACGTCAACAAAGTAACAACATATCTATGCCGAGCTAGCTACTGGACTAGCTAGGTATTTAGCTGGCCATTAATTTTTCCGATGCCAGGTTTGTTTTGGTTTTGTAAAGTTAGTATTTGTGGCAGTGGTGGCCTGGTGGTAAAGGTGCAGGATCACCGACTGGGTTCAAGGCTGGGGGTTCAAGCCCCACTCTCAGTAGGTTGTCCCCCTGCCCCCCCAGTGCACCAAATGGGTTATCAAAGGCCAGCCATATCTCTCACTGTCTGTGGTGTGAGTTTCATTTAAAAGAACCATTGCTGAATCTCAACAAGTCATAACATAGGCCACCAGCGTGTTTCTGCCCTGCGATGGCCTGGCGAGCCGTTCAGGGTGTACTGTGCCCTCGCCCAGAGTTGGCCGAGATGAGGGTCGGCCTCCCCGAGACCTTAATTAGGATTAAGAGGTTCAGAAAATGAATGAAGGAAAACTAGTATTTGCTATGAAGTAAAACTATATTTGATCGAACCCAAAAAAAAAAAAAACAAAAAAAAAAACCCAAAACCAACAAAACACCTACACAAACAACATGAAACAGTTATTGGTGAAAATACTACACAGGGATCCCTCACCTTCCACTGTTATTGGGAACCGAGGACCCCCCACGACTACCGATTTCCGCAAAGTAGGATTGACCCTCCTGACAGACGCATACACATATACACACATTTTATATATAATATCAGTAAATACATATTCAACACTATAAATGCTTATAATAATAATTAAACATTCAAAAATAATGTATAAGATGTAAATAAAATATAAATACACAGACAAGCACACGTGCACACACTCAAATGCGCACCTCACATAAAGATGTAAGTAGTTTTGTTGAGGGGTTTAGGTTGGTTTTTTTTGTGCAGAATTGGCCTCTGTTTTGCAGCATTTTCCTTCACTTTTCCCCTATTTTTCCTTAATTTCCTTATTTTTCATTTCAATAAATATTTTTGAAAAACCCGCGATGGACTGAAGTCGCAGAGTATTTGCTAACAAATTAACCAAAATAGCATTAAACAAATACATAGTTACATTAATCTACTGAAGCTCTTAATGCTATCAGGGTCGTAAGGAGGCTGGATGGTGAAGATGGGGTCCACCCTAAAGAACCCGCCAATCCAATTCAGGGCCAACACACAACTATTCACGATCACATTCATATCTAGGAGCAAACTGGAATGGTGAATCAGCTGAATGTTCATGTCTCTTGACTGTGGGAGGAGGAAACCAGTGTACACAGAGGAAAACCAACACAAGCACCAGAAGAACATGCAAACTTTACACAGAAACCCCCCACCGAGCCCAGAAATTGTACCCAGGACCTTCTTGCTGTAAGGTGGCGAGTAGGTGCATTAGTGTCCCTAGGTATGTATACTGTATTTTGTCTTTTCCCTAAGAAGGACCTGTATACAATTCGAGATATTAATCCCCAAACTCAAAAATAAGAAAATAGAAAGTAGTGGTCCAAAGCTCCTGTCGTCCAGGAATATGCATTTTAAACCCAATCTGTATTTTTTTGCACCAAAATCAATATTGCTGTTCAGCATATGAAGTCCAGCTGGCTTGTTAACTAAGCCTGGAATGTGGGATGCACAGATCCCAGGGGAGGTATCTGTAAGCCAAACACACATACCAAATTTTATCAAAATCTGAGCAAGCATTCCCAGGTTATTGTTCGGAAACCAAAATATGACAGACAGACAGACAGACAGACGGACAGACAGACAAACAAACAGACAGACAGACAGACAGACAGCACTCTTTCCAATAACTTCCCGAACAATGTGAGATAGTTATAGTTTTACGAAAATTATGTTTTGTGCCAAATATTTACAACTTTTATACTGAAGGTTCATATGGTTGTCCACCACATTGACTTGGTACCTTTGACAGGAAACTTGAAAGGTTCCTGTGTGAGATCTGGACACTCACTCACACAGACTTTTACATCTTCAAAGTTCT
This sequence comes from Plotosus lineatus, assembly GCA_024760905.1. Classification (NCBI taxonomy): domain Eukaryota; kingdom Metazoa; phylum Chordata; class Actinopteri; order Siluriformes; family Plotosidae; genus Plotosus; species Plotosus lineatus. The sequence goes on along the minus strand of CM045740.1, from coordinate 38,708,810 downwards.
TCCTGAGTCCGTTCTCCAGCACTGTTGCAAATCAGTAAACCCATTAATATCATCAGTAGATATGAAGTTATAAAATCTCCAGCAACAAACTCTCATATTGATCAGGCAAACAGAAATGCATTGTTGAACTTTGAACTCTTGCAGCAAAGCAGCTGCTTTGCTTTTTAAAAGTATTATTATTATTATTATTGTAGTTGGTGGTGTAAATTCTCAAAATCTCTCACCTTCACACAATTCTTCAAGATTAGGAACATGTAGGTGGAATTTTTCGGTTTTAGTGCCTGCCATCCTGCAACCAACAGACACACATACACTCACTGATACTACACACAGATCACATGACACAGCCCTGCTCAGGAAGACTGGATTTATGCCGCGTTCCTTGTACACCTCTATCATTCAGGGTTTTCTAGTGATCATTACATATATAGTATAACCTTATGTACTATTGTTTATATGTATGTATTTTAAATCCCTTCACTTCAGGACTGACATTCAAGTACAGTCTGACGAAGTAGATGACTTGAGGGTTTATTTAGCTTAACTTGCGAAATACAAAGAAACTAAAACATGCAGCTCAATATTAATATGAACTAAAAGTACATACAGATAGGGCTTGAATTTTCTACATTTGTCGAAAGCAAATGTTTAAATTTATCAATTTCATTAATAGTGTCAGCATGCCATAGTGATTAAAGTTTGTACCAAGTTTAACAAAATTCCCTACAGGAATGAAAAATCACATTATTATTATAAATGTCACATTATTATTATTTTCTGAAACAATTAGTCCTACTTAGATTTGTGGGGAGGCTGGTGCTCATCTCAGCCCACTCAAGGTGAGGGCAGAGTACACCTTGAATGGCTCTCCAGGCCATCACATTGTAGAAACATGCTGACGGCTATGCAGCTACTCATCATAATCATAATCATCATCATCAACATCACAAATTAACAATAACAAATTATTCAATAACTACGAATGAAAAACATTCACTCTTTGGCTCTTGAATGCACCTTGATACAACTCAGATCTTGTCGTCACTCTAAAAGCTCTGTGATTGGTCCGCCAGAACACTACATCGCTTCCTGTACTCGTCCCGCCCCCCTGGACGTTCAGCTTCCTGTTTTACTGTCGAAGAACAGGTCCAATGTTTAATCCACGTGTGTTTGTGTTTAGGAAGCTTTTAAATATTTTTAAAGGAATTAAGGGGCGATAAGTTTCCACACTGGATTCTAGATACTGACTGGAGTCACTGGGAGCGCGTGTGTTATAGTTTGCACTGTTTTATTGTGTGACAGAGCTAGCAAGTAGCATGTTTGTGGGTGTGAGGTAGTAAACAGTGGGTTATGGAGAATCATACCGAGGCTTCGGTACACAGAGACTCTCAGAGAGATGCTGTGTTTGAAACTCCTGCATCCGACAGGTACGTGATTCTGAAATAAAAGATATATTTACATCAGTCTTATCATCATTCCTGCACCGCACAATGATAACACCGACCATTGAGATGACAGGGCGAGTTGATACTGAAGAATCGATTCTTTCGATTGAAGAATCTATACTCATAACTCATAATATTGACGTGCACAATATGAATATAATGTATTATATAAGTGTTAAGGTTAAGAGTGTTAAGAAATGAGTACATCAGAGGGACAGCACATGTTAGATGTTTTGGAGACAAAGTCAGAGAGGCTAGATTGAGATGGTTTGGACATGTACAGAGGAGTGATAGTGAGTATATTGGTCGTAGGATGCTGTAGTTGGAACTACCAGGCAAAAGGCCCAGAGGAAGACCAAAGAGAAGATTTATGGATGTGGTGAAGGCGGACATGAAGGTCGTTGGAGTAAGAGTAGAAGATGTAGAGAGGATAGGGAGAGATGGAGGCAGATCATTTGCTGTGGCGACCCCTGAAGGGAACAGCCGAAAGGAAAACAAAAAGAAGAAGATATAAGTGTTAAGGTATTTTTGTGACTTGTAAGTCCTAAGTGTATTTGCATATTCATGTAAATTTGTTTCATTTGTCCTGCCACTTAATCCTTCTAAGGCCAAAGGCATTCTGGATCCTATCTCCGCCGACTCAAGATGAGGGTAGGAAGAACTTGTCATACCATCGCAGGGCAACACTCACACCTAAGGGCACTTTGGATCTGCCAGTTAGCCTAATGTGCATGTCTTTGGATTGATGGAGGAAACTTGACCAAGACCAGGGAGAACATTCAAAATTGTACAAAGAACCACCAACACAGATACCCAGAACCTTCTTGGTGAGAGGTGGACATACTTCATCCTGATCAGGATTAGGGTGGGGTCTGTTCCAGAAACACTGGTCCTAAGGCAGGGATAGGCTCTGAATGAGTCCCCAAAAATGCATAACTTCATTGATGTATAGAGGGAGGAACCTCAGTGCTGTCAGCAAGTGTTTTATTTTTGTACATATTGATTGTACATCTTTTGCCAAATGCATTTTTATGGGGGAGGGGATGAGCTCATGATATACTGTATAGACTTAAGGGCAACTGATTTGTCTGCTGATGCCTATAGGTCCTTTAAAGTGTCCCTGCAGCATTCCCTTTATTTCCGTACGTCCTATCTCTCTTTTTCAGTGATTCTGGTGAGAGCTTGTTTTTGACCCAGTTGGTGACTTCAGCAACAAGAACTGCTCAGAGACCTCGTCCGTCTGAGGCACTGCTGTGTCCCTTCAATCAAGAGTCGGATGAGGAGCAGGAGAGAAATGGTGGAGCAAACACACAGCATGAAAACTCCAGGGAGTGGAGTGACCGTGATAGTGGAACTAGTTTCTGTGACTTGCGTGGGTGGGGATCACCAGTAAATACTGGTGGCGGTATTCAGCGCCAGCCTTGGAGAAAGCAGTATAAAGTGCCTGTGAAAAGGACAGTCTTCCCTTTTCTTGAGAAATTTGGATCTACAAAGCTTTCCTTCAGAAAAAGCCAAGTGATAGTGGTAAGTATGTGCAAATGTGGGGGGTGGAGTTGGGGGGTCAAATAAATATGAAAACGGTTTTAAAGATAAGGGTACAAACTTTGCTGCTAGTTGGACAGGTGATCATTTTGTTCTTATTAGACACGCTGCCTTGAGCTTTCATTGTGGTGTGTATTGATGGTGGCATTGTGTCGATAAACTTGCACAATGAATTTCACCTTTATTTTCTTCCAAAGTTGCATTAATCTGTCCTTAATCTTAATCCTTGTCTTAGGTTGAGGATGGATGAGTGAAAGCACTGCATAAATTCTCCTACATCTTCTGTACTCATTCATCAGGGTCCGTACTGCCAAGTCATGTCTGAAAATGATTCCTTATGCTCCCTGATTATATCAGAATTGTTGTAAAAATATAAAACTCCCTCATTTGAGAGGTTTGATCTTTCAAGGACAGTCAAGGTCAAAGGTCTTATTTTAAAGTCCTTATAAGGCTTCTTGTTAGTGTTCCATAATAATGTCATGTCTACCAGCACATATATATCGAAGTTGTAAGTGCTCCAGCTCCAAAACCTTTGATCCACATTTAACCTTGGCATTCCAAAATAAAGACAGGTAGGGTAGTGTCTCTCTCTGTTCATGGGTGTGGTTAGAATTTTGTGCTTGCGTCTTGGTGGAGGTAAGCATAAAATCTGTCTGTAAAGAAGTGTTGTGTTTATTTATCTACAGTGGTTCCTCACCTTACAAAATTAATCCGTTCCAGAGCCTTTTTTGGAACCTGGATTTTTTGTAAGTTGAACCGCATTTTACATGTAAAACGTGTGAATCGTTCCAAGGCCCCCAATACTACCCCCTAAACCCTTGAAAAATTATAAAAGCATACCTTTTAAGGCCTCCTTCTGCTTCAATATCATACTGATGGTAGACTGGTTTGGCCATATTCCTTCACGATATCACTCAACTGCATGCCACAAGCCCGCTTCTTTTCACTCTCGCTATGAATGACGTGTGTGTGTGTGCGCGCGCACATGTGTTGACCATGTCTTCTTAACAGAGTTATAATCTTACAAATGTTTATGCAAGGTTAAAAGCCTGAGCCAAAAGATAAAGTTGCAATGAGCACACTCAAAAAACTCATGAAACAACAGTATTGCTGTCCTTTACACCAAAAGCATTTTGGGTGCTCCATAATAGCCAATGGGAGGGAGCTGTGTCATCTCTCCTAGCCAATGGGAGGCCAGCGGGGCCGGATGTTGGGACATAGCCAATGGGAGGCCAGCAGGATGGGATGTTGGGAAATGTTGTCAATACGAGAGCAACTCTTGCATTGTTTGAATTTTTGAAATGGTGCTTTCATAATGTGAACTTGTTTCATATCCAGAGACAAAAATTTTAGGAAAATGTTTTTCAGAACCTGGATTTTTCATTTGTTGGGGCTTTCGTCAGTTGAGGTTCTACTGTATTTATTTTTAATTATTATTATGACAACAACATTTTAGTTAAAGTAATTCACTTATGGGCAGTGGTGGCCCGGTGGTAAGGTGATGGAACACTGATCCCAAGTTTGGGGTTTCAAGTCCTACTCTCAACAGGTTGTCACTGTCTGGACCCCCCCACCCCCACCCCCGTCAGGTAATTTGGTTATCGAAAGCCTGCCATGACTCTCACTGTCTATGGTGAGCGGTCCATGTAAAAGAATTAAAGAATTATTGCTGACTTTCGACACTGATGGCTATGCAGCTTCTCTTGTCGAAAGTCAGCAATGGTGCTTTTACATGGATTTCCCCCACCCATCCCTGGTCAGGTAACTGGGTTATCAAAGGCCGGCCATGACTCTCACTGTCTATGGTGAGCGGTCCATGTAAAAGAACCATTGCTGATTTTTGACAAGAGAAGCTGCATAGCCGTCAGTGTATTTTTGGCTGGCAAAATGTACAGAGTGTAGTCTGCCCTCACGCAGAGTCGGCTGAGATGGGCACCAGCCTCCCCGTGGCCCTAATTAGGATTAAGTGGTTCAGAAAATGAATAATTCACTTCCAGTTTGATCCAGCAATATTTGATGAAAATTTACTTTTTAAATTTTTATCTCTCAGAATGCAGAGATCGGTGGGTTCTTTAAATGCATAAAGAAGCTCAAAAAAGGACACAGGAAAAAAAGAAGAGAACTGTCCCCATGTGATGTGCCTACTGAGTGAGTTCAACACTTTATTATATGAAATATTGACAAAGGGCGTGTTTTCATATTTTATTGTAATTCTAGTAATTGTTGGTGGTGTTAGAAAAATAGTCCCCAATGTAGTGGACGTAATTGATAAATATGCTGGAACCTTTATTCCACAGAGGTGTAAATAAATAAATTGTGTGTGTGTGTGTGTGTGTATATATAAACTGGAGATACTAAGAGTTGTCAGGGTGGACAAGTGTGAAATGATTCTTAATTTTACCTTTCAGAATTATGATATATATAGTTGCATAGTGATATAGGGTGCTGCATCGCTGATCCTAAGGTTGGGGGTTCGAGTCCCACTCTACACAAGGTTGTCACTGTCCCCCTAGTGCAGCTTAACTGGGTTATCAAAGGCCGGCCATGTCTCTCACTGTCTCTGGTGAGAGGTTCATGTAAAAGAATCATTGCTGACTTTCTTAAAGAGTAGGCCTCAAAGCCTTCAGCGTGTTTCCGCTCTGGGATGGCCTGGCGAGCTGTCCAGAGTGTACTCTGCCCTCACTCGGAGTTGGCTGGGATGGGCGCCAGCCTCCCGGCAACCCCGATTAGGATTAAGCAGTTACAGAAAATGAACTGATGAAAATGAAAATTATATTGTATTTTTGTTCAGCATTTATACTCAGGTGCAAGAAATATAAACAACTTTAAGAAAAAAGGCGGGATTAATTCACATCACTGTAAAGTCTCAAAGGGGGACAAGGTTGTGCATGCAAGTGCAAGGGGTTTAGTACACACTGATCAGGCTTTGAGTGAAAAGGTTCTCAGAGTGACTTCAGCAGAGCACACAGATTGACCAATCAACTACCTGAAGAGTCAAATCGTTTGTTTAAATGAACAAAGTCAGGTGTGCTACTGCTTGGTTGAAAGACCTTCAGCCACATGGTCCTTTGTGGCATGAGTTTGACACCCCTGAATTATAACATGATGTAAACATGATGTAAATTTATTTATACAGCGATACATGATTTTGACCACATTGCCAACTTCAGATTGTAGTTATGGTGAACTTGGTATTAATAAGACAAGAATATTCATGCTGTCAGGTGATGCTGAAGAACTTGGAACTGCTCTGGCTTGAAGAATTTAATGTGGTGGAGCACTGACACTGGAGACTCTTTCCGTAAATTAATGATTATCAGAACTGCTGTGAGGAAATTACTTAAAATCAAGAGTGCAAAAAACCTGATTTTCAAATGCAGTAGCACTCTTCTTCTTTTCCTTTCGGCTGCTCCCTTCAGGGGTCGTCACAGCGAATCATCTGCCTTCTCGTACTCCAACTACCTTCATGTCTTTCTTCACCACCATAAATCCCCTCTTTGGTCTTCCTCTGGGTTTTGTGCCTGGCAGTTCCAACCCATACATGGCAATTTTTCGTGGAATTCCATGGTTTTTATCTCAAATTGGTCATTTCTGTGAATTGTCTAAATCTGAGGAGAAACTTTTTTGGGGGGTATAGGGGCGCTTCTGGCAAGTTCACTCGCTTGTGCTTGAGACAAAGTGCGGCTTATCCGGACTTCCGATCTTTCAAGTGAGCAAGTGAAGGCTGAGTATGAAACAAGTATTCAACGGCGCCCTTGCTCACTTGAAAGACCGGAAGTCCCGATAAGCTGCGCTTTGTCTCAAGCACAAGCAAGTGAACTTGCTTCACATGCCTACTTACAGTGGAGCGCCTCACATATTGTAAGCCGCTCATTGATTGGCTGTTTTAAGCTTAATGTAAACTGACTCGGCTCAACTTCATGTAAAGTGACTCGGCTCAGTGCGAATTTGCAGTGTGTTGTGTTCAAAATGGTGCGAACTTTAATGAAAGAAGAGGAATCCCACGTGTCAGAAATGGATAAGGATGTTAAGAATAAGTTAAATTGGTAATAGGACGAAAAGATTGTGAAAATCGGCAAACAGACTCCAAACGTATCTGAACCGTTGTCAAGTTTCATAAAGAAATCTGACGTCGTCGGCAAGGTCTTATGTGTTTATTGCAACGACCAGATCAATTATAGATCTCGCGGATGTATTGCACTTGTGGCCAACAGACAATTGCACTCGGAGGGAATATTTGTGTATTTTATATTGCAAATACATCGGTTTACAAATAATTATATTAAAATTAGTCTACGCTAGATGATATGCTGATCAACTGTAGATAGCAAACAGGCCCCACCTTGGACCCCGCCCCGGACACGGAAACACACCCGCTAAAGTTCCGCTGAAAGTATATTTTGCTGTTGCCATATATGCCAACCTCAGCATCCTACTACCAATATATTCACTTTCCCTCCTCTGTACATGTCCAAGCCTCTCTGACTTTGTCTCCAAAACCTCTTACATGTGCTGTCCCTTTGATGTACTCATTCCTGATCCTATCCATCCTCGTTACTCCCAAAGGGAACCTCAACATTTTCATCTCTGCTACCTCCAGTTCTGTCTACTGTCTTTTCCTCAGCACCACTGTTTCTAAACCATACAACATCACTGGCTTCATCACCGTCTTGTACACTTTTCCTTTCTTGCCAATACCTTCCGATCACACATCACACCGGACACTTTTCTCCAACCATTCCAACCTGCCTGCACACGCTTTTTCACCTCTTTTCCACACTCTCCATTGCTCTGGATTGTTGAGCCTAAATACTTCAAATCCTCCACCATCTTTATCTCTGCTCCCAGTAACTTCACCGTTCCTCTTGGGTCCTTGTCGTACACACACATGTATTCTGTCTTATTGAGGCGAGTCTTCATTCCGCTCCTTTCCAGGGCACACCTCCACCTCTCTAGATTTTCCTGCACCTGTTCTTTGCTCTCACGACAGATCACAATGCCATCTGCAAACATCATAGTCCATGGAGATTCTTGTCTAACCTCGTCTCTCAACCTGTCCATCACCATAGCAAACAAGAAGGGGCTCAGAGCTGACCCTTGATGCAGTCCCACCTCCACCTTGAACTCTTCGGTCACACCGACAGCACACTTCACCACTGTCTTACATCTCTCATACATGCCCTGCACCACTCTAGCATACTTCTCTGCCACTTCAAACTTCCTCATGCAATACCACAGTTCCTCACTCGGCACCCTATCATATGCTTTCTCCAGATCCACAAAGGCACAATGTAGCTTCCTCTGACCTTGTCTGTACTTCTCTATTCACATCCTAAAAGCAAACACTGCATCTGTGGTGCTCTTTCTTGGCATGAAACCAAACTGTTGTTCACAAATGCTGACCTCTGCTCTTAGTCTCGCTTCCACTATTCTTTTCCATAACTTCATCGTATGGCTCATCAACTTTATCCCTCTGTAGTTACCACAACTCTGAACGTCTCCCTTGTTCTTAAAAATGGGCACAAGCACACTTCACCTCCATTCCTCCGGCATCCTCTCACTCTCCAAGACCTTGTTGAATGTTCTTGTCAGATAATCTACTGCTACCTCTCGTAGACACTTCCATACCTCCACAGGTATGTTTTGAATGTAGTAGCACTATGGTGCAACTATTATTACTGCAGAAAAACTGATGTAAAACTTTTGCCTTCCAAATGTGAGCGATAATTTTCAAAACAATGTAATGCAGAATACATTCTCTAATTGATTTGTTTTCCATTTGTTGCCTGTTTATTTATTATGATTATATATAATGTATATATATTTTTTACAGATGGGAGCTAAGGTATTTGGAAGAGAATGAAGATGATAACGAGGACATTAGAAAGATGGTACAGTTCAGTTACATTTTCACGACTCTGTTTTTACACTTTTTTCGAAATAGTTTGCCATGAAAGAAAAGCTAAAGAAAAAAGAAAGACTGAGATAATTTAACACAGAAAATGAAACAAACAGTTGATGAATTCTGAATAACTGATATGTACATTAATTGCTGCTCCACAACACCATTTCCAATACAAATGTATAAAGGACTGCTGTGTCGGATTTAGGGCCCTATCAGCAGAAATGGAAGATGGTATTCGTAAATGTTGTAATTTGTGCATTTTTACTGGAAACTATGCATATGGTTGAGGTTTTTGTAAGTTTAGAATTTGCCCTTTATTATTTATGGGATGTAGGGACTGATCCTCTTCCACCGAGCCATCATGGACACGATGGACAAAGCTCTAAGAGAGTGCGTTTCACTTTTTTGAAAGGATGTGTGGCTACCCCCCTCCCCCCCGCTCTCTTTAGTCATAGCCAATTCCCACCAATCAGATATGGTTTCCCTGTTACATGTGACCACCATCCACTAAGAAGGTGCAAGCACAAGCATGTGCTTCCTCAGAGACACACGATGCTTGCCCTTCACGTCCTTTCCACCTGCAGCACATGCATATTTAGGAGCGGCATAACACATTTGGAGGAAAATCTTATTGGATGCATGAGCTCAAACAATTTACTGGTACAGTAGGCCCTCAACATTCGCAGGGATTTGGTTCCGAGCCCTCCCGCGAATCGAGATAATCCGTGAGTTCTGTACCCGGAAGTAAACACGTAACACGTCACATGGGCGAATGAGCAGCCGGAAGTAAAATACTATGACTTCTTAAGCTCATTCTACAGACAGTCTTACTCATTAATACAGTATTAATGTATTAAAATATAGTAATGATTAAGAAAAACTTTTCAATTTTTACTCTAATTTTTATTGATGATAAAATATAAACATTATACAGCATATACTGTTGTAAAGCACTCGTTTTAAGGTCTTTTTCAATTATTATTCCAGTACAGTACCTAAGTTAATTCTAAGAATGTTTGTGCATGAGATTTTATGTTCTGTAGCATGTTTAACAACTGATACCAAAAGGATAAACTTTATTACGCTTCATGTCCTTTGACATTGAACTTGGAATAACGTCTCCAAGATGACGCTGCCCAGAGGGCGACATCGCGGAGTTCTCAGAGTCAAACTGTTTCTTTGTTCGTTTTAATTTGTTTTATTTGTTTGTTCATGTTTTGCACTATGCTCGTCTATGATCGGTCGACCCTACTACAGCTATGAGCAGATTCAGCTTCGGGCAACTAAACATGCACCAACTCTTATCGTGAGCTATGCTATGCTATGGGAGCTCAATGCTAACCGCCCAGGCGGAGTTCTCAGAGGCTTGGTTAGCACTTCCGGCCGGACTGCTTGAAAATGTTCAGTCCCTGCGAAGCAAGATGGATGAGCTTCATGCTCGGATTGCAGCGCAGAGGGATCTACAGGACTTTGTTTCTGTGAAACATGGCTCGAGGAGAGTACACCCAATAAGGCGATTATACCAGCCAGCTACACGGCCTTCATCCCCTGCAATCCCAAGTGCCGGAGTCGTCGTTCGGCCCCTTCCCGCCTGGGTTTATTGCTAGATGGGATGCGGCTTGCATTGAGCTGCCTACCATAGCATGTTAGCTCTGCTCATCGCATGTTAGCTCTGCTTAGTTATACACGCCCGAAGATACTCCGATCTTATAGCTGTAGTCCCCCAGTGCAGCTAACTGGGTTATCAAAGGTGGGCCAAGTCTCTCACTGTCTATGGTGAGAGGCATGTAAAAGAACCATTGTTGACTTTCGTAAAGAGTAGCTGAAAAGTCGTCAGCGTGTTTCTGTCCCTTGCTAAAAGGGTTGTGACAGGAAGGGCATCCGACGTAAAAACCTCTGCCAAATCAAAGCGTGCGAATCAGATGATTCGCTGTGGCAACTCCCAAGTAAAAGGGAAAAAGCCGAAAGCAAGACAGACATGGCTGTAGTAGAGTCGACCGGTCGTAGACGAGCATAGTGCAAAACATGAACAAACAAAACGACAAATAAAACGAACAAAGAAACAATTTGACTCTCAGAACTCTGCAACGTTGCCCTCTGGGCAGCGCCATCTTGGAGACGTCACTCCAAGTTCAATGTAAAAGGACATGAAGAGTACTGTAATAAAGTTTATCATTTTGGTATCGTATGTTAAACATGCTACAGAACATAAAATCTCACGCATAAACATGAACTTAGGTACTGTACTGGAATAATAATTGAAAAAGATTTTAATACAACAGTTCAGAGAAAACCGTCGTTTCTCAGGAGAAAGTCTTATTTCTTCAGAAGAGACATCCAGCGTTTTCTATTGCTTAGCCAGAGAAGACGCATAACGTTTGAGTGGTATAGAGCTTAACTGGTAATTAAAATGCACACAAAAAAAGCAGCTCATTGACAACTTGTGCGCGAATGAGGAAGAATGGGTGGGACATCAGCTCAACCAATCAGGAGAAAGGAGGACGGCCATTGGCTGAATTTGAATCACGTGCCGGTTGCTCGGTAGTCAGCGAATACTCAAACCGTGGGTGCAAAACCGCGAAAAGTCAAGGGCATACTGTAATCGCTTTAAGAGACAGGAAGACAAATGTATGTCATCCCTCCCTGTCCTGACAGCTTAGCCTGCTGGCTTTCCATTAGCCTCTAGCACCTGATTGCACCAACCTGGATTCAAACTCATCAGCTGATTGTGCCGGACCTTGTTCCTATGCTACTCCGGAGCATGGTGTGTGTGAATTTGAATATGTCAGTATGCCACAGGCATCCAACAGACGCCACCCATTTCAATACATGCTTTCGGGGGTGGGACACAAGAGTGAGGGGTAGTCATTAGGTTACATCCTACAGAGTTACCCTTCAGTTGATTTTACAAATTCACCACATTTCACAGCTGCATATGGATGAACACGACACATACAGTGATACCTCACCTTACGAAAGACCCAACAAACGAAAAGTCCAAGTTATGAAACGCGTTTATCTAAAATTTCCGTGTCTGGATACGAAAAAAATTCACATTACGAAACGCGCCATCTCAAAAATTCAACCAGTGCGCGAGTTTCTCTCCCAGTGGCTATCTCCGAACACCCCACCCCGCTGGCCTCCCATTGGCTAGGAGAGAGCTGAATCTCTATAATACCCATGATGCTTGTCGTGTGCCTTCGACCCATTGTTCATCACGGAGCTGCAGTTTCCTCCCATTAGCTATTATGGAGCTGCATCTCCATAATACTCATGATGCTTTTCATGTGCCTTCGACCCATTGTTCGCCATGGAGTGTGTTAGAACTTAGTGTTAGAAGGCTTTTAACCTTGCATAAACATTTGTAAGATTATAACTCCGCTAAGAAGACACGGTCAACACATGTGCGCGTGCACACATACACACACGCGCACGCGTTTATAATTTTTAAAGGGTTTCTGGGGTAGTTTTGGGGGCCTTGGAATGAATCAGGTCTTTTACATGTAAAATGCTACTCAACTTACTAAAAAATTAGGTTACGAAACCACTTCTGGAACGGATTAATTTCGTAAGGTGAGGTACCACTGTCGTATGCTCTGCAGACCCATTTCACTATTTTGAGAGAGAGAAGTATAAACAATATCCAGTGTTGTGATGAGTATTTTTGTTTTTGGAGTTCTTGTATCCAAACTCTGTTGGTGTGCAGGTTAGCCAAGTGGCAAGAATTCATGTAAACACCATGCTGAAGTTAAAATCTGGAATTCCATTCCTTATATTTTATTTTCCTGATGTTCCATGCTTATGAATTTTGTCTCAAGCTGTTAAAGAACAGACATCATTCTTTTATTGCTAATCAATTGTTTGATTTTATTTCAGAATACAGAGTTGTTTGTTCTGACCAATAATAAAAGCAAAATAAAAAGTTGGCAAGAATCCATGAAGTGGAAAAGCACACAAGCTTCAAGAAATAACACTGCAATAAGGAAAAAACGTAAAAAAGAGCAGAGGACAATTCCTCAAGATCATATAAAGCCTCAAGATGTCACAGACCTACCTAGTGAGAGCAGTTCACGCAGTGTTTCTCAAGTATCTAAAACTACAGCCAGAAAAGACTGTGAAAAATGCAGGAAATCTCTTACTGGAGATTGTTTCTCTCATTGTTCTTCCACTTGTCATCTTTCCCCCAAGAAATCTCCCTTTGTTCAAAGTCTCTTGATGGATGATCAGGAGGAACACACCAAGAACCAGCCGCAAGTTCTTGTCAAATGCTCACAATCACAAACCGTGGACTGGAATCAAGCCATGAAAATGATGAACCAGATCGAATCAATTGATGAAATGGCAGTTGAGGAGACGCAGTGGTCAGGTCCAGACCAGGATGATGACGAAACCTTGATTTTGGAGGATGACTCTATGGGAAAAGATGGTATGCAGGAGGGTGTACATTGTGAGGGAGTGGAAAATGAAGACTTGAATAATAATGGTGGTAGTTTATTTTGCTCACAGGACCTTTTTCAAGAACCAGATCATCAAGCAAGTTTTATGAAAGAGGCTATCAGAATTCATGCATATACAGCCCTGCCATTAGAGAATTGCGCCGGATCCAAAGGAAACAACAGCTCAAGTTCAAGTAAGGATATCCTCATCGTCAAGCAAGAAGAGAAGACAAAAACCCCACTGTTTAATTATGGCGGGCTAAAACTTCTAAAAAGGAAAAAGAGGAAAAGGCCTGCTGTCTTTGAGATCCTTGAAAACATGGCACCAGTACAAGTTGGTCCATGTACAGATGAAGGGTTTGGACCTTACCTGGATGGTGCTGTCAAGTTGAAAAAAAGGAAAAAGATTAAAAATCATGGGTTGTTGAAGGAACAGGTTGGAAACTTGCAAGAACTAAATGTTTCTCCAGACTTGAATCTGTCATTTCAGGATTCTTCAGCAGTTTATGTTTCAGTGAATACAATTAAACAAAATAAAAGGAGAAAAAAAGAGAAACATGATCAATCAATTCCTCAGGATGATAAATGGATTGGTGTGGAAGAGGCTGTCCATATCACTAATCAAGGCTCTGCTTCTCTCGTGTCCATACCTGGGGGAACTGGGCAACTAACCACAAGTGATTTGGTGGTGCAAGTCAATAATGACCATCATCAGCTTGATGGTCTTAAACCACAAAGGAAAAAAGGAAAGAAACGGGGTTCAAGTCGCATGATGTCTGAAGAGATGGTCTTCTCTCCGTGCAGTGATGAGTCTCAGTCAGGGCATGGTCACAAAACTGTCAAGGAAAAAAAGCCAAAGTCTTTCAATAATGTTTCATTAAAAGAAGTGGAAAATATACCTTCAGTCATTAATAGTTTCGGAAAACCATTGGATAACATCATCTCTGAAATACCAGAAGGCCTAGAAGTCGAACCAGTGAATAATGTAGATTTGAAGACAGTTGACTTTGTAACTGCAAAGAAGAAAAAGCAGGAACGGCAAATGTCCATGGGAGAAAACATGGATGTTAAGGCACTGTTGGTAGAGACGATCAGACAAGAGGAGACTTCAATCACTATTCAGAATTCTGAACAGCAAGCACATGAAGTGGTTCCAGTGAGAAAGGAAAAAAAGAACAAAAGAGACAGAACTGACATATGTCAGAAAGAGCAAACCTCTACAAATGCAGCTGTCTCTCTTAAGCTTAGAGATACAACAGAATTTTGTGTGCCAAGTACCAGAAATGAGACTGGAGGGATTGGTGAGGAGGAAGGTCTGGATGGGTCAGAACCGGCGAACAAGGAGAGGAAGAAGAAAAAGGAGAAAAGAGACAGAACTGAAATGCATCAAGAAGAGCAAGCATCTACAAATGTCGCTGTGATTTTTGAATTTGGAGACATTACAGGATTCTGTATGCCAAGCACAAGAAATGAGACTGAAAGGAATGATGAGGAGAAAGGTCTGGGTCGGTCAGAACCAGTGAAGAAGAAGAAGAAGAGAAAAAATGAGAAGAGAGACAGAACTGAAGCACATCAAGAAGAGCAAGCCTCTACAAATGAAGCTGACTCTCTTGAGCTTGGAGACTTTGCAGGATTCTGTCTGCCAAGCACCAGAAATGAGACTGGAGGGCTTGATAACAAGGCAGGGCTTGGTGGGTCAGAACCAGTAAAGAAGAAGAAAAAGGAGAAAAGAGACAGAACTGAAGCACATGAAGAGCAAGCATCTAAAAATGCAGCTGACTCTGTCTGTATGCCAAGCACTAGACATGAGAATGGAGGGATTGATGAGGGGGAACGTCTTGGTGGGTCAGAACAAGTGGTGAAAAAGAAGAAGAAAAAGGAGAAAAGGAACAGAACTGAAACGAATCAGGAAGAGCAAGCATCTAAAAATGCAGCTGACTCTGTCTGTATGCCAAGCACTAGACATGAGAATGGAGTGATTGATGACGAGGAAGGGCTTGGTGGGTCAGAACCAGTAAAGAAGAAGAAAAAGGAGAAAAGAAATAGAACTGAAACGAATCAGGAAGAGCAAGCATCTACAAATGCAGCTGACTCTGTCTGTATGCCAAGCACCAGACATGAGACTGGAAGGATTGATGACGAGGAAGGGCTTGGTGGGTCAGAACTAGTAAAGAAGAAGAAAAAGGAGAAAAGAAACAGAACTGAAACGAATCAAGAAGAGCAAGCATCTACAAATGCAGCTGACTCTGTCTGTATGCCAAGCACCAGACATGAGACTGGAAGGATTGATGACGAGGAAGGGCTTGGTGGGTCAGAACCAGTAAAGAAGAAGAAAAAAGAGAAAAGAAACAGAACTGAAACGAATCAAGAAGAGCAAGCATCTACAAATGCAGCTGGCTCAGTCTGTATGCCAAGCACCAGACATGGGACTGGAAGGATTGATGACGAGGAAGGGCTTGGTGGGTCAGAACCAGTAAAGAAGAAGAAAAAAGAGAAAAGAAACAGAACTGAAACGAATCAAGAAGAGCAAGCATCTACAAATGCAGCTGACTCTGTCTGTATGCCAAGCACCAGACATGAGACTAGAGGGATTGATGACGAGGCAGGGCTTGGTGGGTCAGAACCAGTAAAGAAGAAGAAAAAGGAGAAAAGAGACCGAACTGAAGCACATGAAGAAGAGCAAGCATCTAAAAATGCAGTTGACTCTGTCTGTATGCCAAGCACCAGACATGAGACTGGAGGGACTGATGAGGAGGAAGCTCTTGGTGGGTCAGAAGCAGTGAAGAACAAGAAGAAAAAGGAGAAAAGAGACAGAACTGAAGTGTACCAAAAAGAGCAAGCATCTCCAGATGTATCCATGTATCTTGGATTTGAACTGGGAGACACAACATCGAGTACATCAATCAACAGGAATCACACTGGAGGGATTGGAGTGGGGGAAGGTCTTGGCAGGTCAAACCAAGTAAAGAAAAAGAAGAAGAAATGGAAAGAGTTGGAAAATGATGGATTGTGATCGATTTCTCAAGGCTTTGCATGTTTGGATGCCTCCTGGCACAACACTGAAAAGACAACAGTTGTGACAGCAACTTCAAGTAGTAGACCAACACTTGGCCTTGAAACTCCTGCACCATGTTTGGAAATGAAATTCACAAATGATGCCAATCAGGAAAAAAATGTGAGGGAAGCAAAAGCAATGGTTCAGAAAGCAGCCCTCAAGTCCTGCAATCAGAAGATACCTTGCAGCCGAAAAGGAAGAAAAAGGATGGGTAGAGCAAGACATAGAAGTGTATCATTACTCTGTTGAAAACGATGGGCATCAGGAACAGGGTTCTCCAACAGAAATATGAGAAGCAACATCTGAGAAGGAAAAGACAAGGGAATAGATGGAAGAATAGGAGTTTCGCTGTAGTTACTGAAGTAAGTTCTATAGAAGATTCAAGAGACATATTAGTCATGGGTCACGTGAAAGAGGACTGTATTGCATCCTCACAGAAGGAATTATTAGTAAAAAAAGAAGTGGAAAAGATATAAAGTGCAAGACTCTGATAGAGATCCCGAGGCCATAACTGGAGCTGAACAAGTCAAGTGTGTCTGTGACACTTTTTTCTTATTTAATTATAAACTGTATACAGTGGTACCTTGACTTACGAATTTAATCTGTTCCGAGGGCAAGCTCGTAAGCCAAAATGTTTGTTCGATGAAACAATTATTCCCATAAGAAATAACAGAAAACCAATGAATCCATCGCAACCGCCTCCCAAACTCGTATAACCTGCCACAAACACGTATATTTGACCTAATATATTATAGATAAACATGTAAAAACAATAAATATTTCATAATAATAATGCATGTACATTAACATTAATTATAATTATAATAAGTAATAATAAAACAGGAATAAACAATAAATCAACTAACCCTTCCAATCATCCACTAGGGCAGAGATGTCACGTGGGCAGGCAGGGGGTGGTGCGGAACAGAGGAGGAGGAGAATTTTGTGCGTGTGCACACTGAATGCCAGCAAGGAAAGGCTTGTGGTGAGCGAGCTCCCACAAAGCCAGTGCTTCTCAAATAGTGGGGCGCCCCCCTTTGGGGGGCATGGTGTAATGCCGGGGGGTGCGTATGACCCTGGGGAACATGCTTTTTACCACACTGTACTAGAGTTAAGTGTAATTGCGCATCCTCTACAGTAATTGGCAGTGGCGCTCTCATTGTTGTGCTATGGTGTAAAGAAAAAGCACCAATCAAACGATATGAAGTGCAGTGAACACTATTTATAATCACGCGCAGGGAGCTGAGGGGGTGTGAAATATATACAGGCGTTCCCCAGCTTAGGTTTCATTGGTTCCGGATGGCCGAACGCAAATTGAAAGTGAACGCAAGTTGTTACAGTGACGTATGACCTATGATGCTCATACTGAACTATACATCCATAAATACCATTACCGCATCTCATAAAACACCCCTAAATCAATTATTATAAACATAACATTGTAAAATAATATCAAATAATATCAACATTACTTTCAAATAAGTCACTTATTTATACCGAGTCACTTTACATGAAGCTTAAAACAGCCAATCAACGCTTACATTATGTGATGCGCTCAATACCAAAAGTAGTGTACTTGCTGTGGGTTATACAGACTTCCGGTCTTTCAAGTGCACAAGGGTGCCGTTGAACTCGTTTAGAACACAGCCTGCACTAATGTGAATCCCAGCAAAGCGGAGCGTTCTTTCTTTTGTGTAAGTAAGTTAACTTTATTCAAGTGATGCATACAAAGAACAAGTACAAATCCTAATGAATATTAATATAAAAATAAGTATACACTCTGAGGATTCTGCTAAAAGATAATACATATCTGTAATTGTTCTGTAATTTGTGGATTTAGGTTTTCATTCATGTTACAACTCTTTGCTTAACTGAGTATGCATGGTAGATTGTGCTGATCTGAGCAGATAGTTAATTCATCTCTGTGTATGAGACTTGCACCCATGCTAGTAGGCTTACACTTCTGACCAACCAGATTTGCTTAGGGTGACAAAAGTCCACAAAACAGTGTAAACACAAAGATCACAGAGACGACATCTGAACACAAGGGTAACACGCTATATAACTGATATTTGTATATATATATATATTTATATATATATATATATAATTATATATATATATATTTATATATATATATACACACACACACACACACAGTGGGGCCAATAAGTATTGGGCAACGTAAAAATGTGCAAGTTCACCCATTTAAAAAGATAAAAGGTTTGTAATTTTCGTCATTATTGGCTTCCCATTTTCACAAATAAATTGTTTAAAAATCATACAATGTGATTTCCTGGATTTTTTTTTTTTTTTTTTTTTTGCATTCTGTCTCTCAAACTTGATGCATACCTATGATGAAAATTACAAACCTCTCATCTTTTTAAATGGGTGAACTTGCACATTTTTACATTGCCCAATACTTAATGGCCCCACTGTGTGTGTGTGTATGTATATGTGTGTATATATATATATATATATATATATATATATATATATATATATATATATATATACACACTCAGTCTGTAGTTTGTAAACAATGAATGCAGCGTCATTACGTCAGCGTACTACGTCTAAACTCAAAATTTGAGTTGTTTTTTTTTTTGGGGGGGGGGCGTTAAATCGGAAAAAAACGTAAAACGGACGAACGTAAGTCGGGGAGCATCTGTCATATATATATATATATATATATGTATAAAATATAATTTTTTTTTCCTTCCTAGAGGGGGCGTCACAGAAAATAATTGAGAAGCACTGCACAAGGCATTCTCAGAGCACAGAGGAATACACACGGAAGAATATGAGGCTAATCGGCCCAGAAAAGCCATTTTGAGGAGAGCTCTTAAATCAAAATTTTGCTTGTTGGATAGGGCACATTTTTGGTGAAATTGAAGCTCGTATCATGGAAAATTTGTTATAAGGGACACTCGTTGGTCAAGGTACCACTGTATTTGTTTTTATTCTTGACTCTGGAACAGGACTATTTTAACAGGTCCACTTGCTTCAAGGTCTCACATAGAATGCACATTTTATTATCCAGAATCTGGATATAAATTTTCCAATAGCTTTTTTTAACCAATTTATAGTTAAATTTAATGTATCAAAATATCCCTGAAGCCAAAGCCAGTTCCTTCTTGGTTTCTCATCAAGCTCATGAGGAATGAAGCTTGTCATGTTGCTCTGAGGCTACAAAGTAGAAAGTTTTCCATCCTTCAGTGAAGGTGATATGCAATTTACAGATGTTCCAGGTGTTTAAATATGTTTTTCAGTGAACAGCCTCATATCTGTTTTTATATAAATACATTTTATATTAATTTAAATTATTACTACGGGTGACACTGTGGCGTAGTGGTTAGGATTTGTACATCACATGCCCGGCGAGGGCGTTTCTATGTAGATAGCATGTTCTCCCCATGCATGTTCGTTTCCTCCCACAATCCAAAGGCTTGCACATTATAATGTGCTGCTCCAAATTGGCCCAAGGTATGCAAGTGTGAACGGTACCTGTGATGGACTGGCATGCTGTTTAGGTGCATCCCGTTTTTGCTGGAACTTGGTACCCTGGTAGGATTAAGCAGTTTCGTAAATAGGTGTATGACTGGCTTTATTGTTTAATTTTCATCAAGAAAATTCATGATTTTTATATGACTCTTTTTTTTCTCATAAAAAAAATATATCACTGATGTCAATCATTGATGTGCGATTATGATCCGGTAAAGGGAAAGAGTATCGCTCATGTAGTGTGTATAATATGGCTCAGGTGGTTAAGGCTCTGGCTTATTCTGCCAAAGGTCATGGGTTCAAGTCCCAATACCATCAATTTGTTGATGTTGGGCACTTAAACCTCAAGTACTCAGGTGTATTCAGAAAAAAAAAGGTGAGGTGCTTGCCAAATGCTATAAATGTATATGGTGCATATACTGGACAGACATACATGCATGGAGTGGTGTTTTATTTTGGGAAGTCTTGTATAACAGCCAGATATGGCAGATATTTGTCCGAGTTGTGTTTTTGAAAATCCTCAGATTGCATGGCAGTGAATTCTGCTCTTGTGATCTGGAGTTACTTGACACCAAGTTAGTCTCGCAAAGTTCACATGCAGGCTAACAGCAACACTGCTCTTCAAATGGTGGGAAGTGCTTTCTACAAGGGAAATGGTGTGTTTTTAGCAACAGGACTATCATCTCTGCTGTAGTGGTTTATATTTTCTCAGAAGTGTTCAACAGTAAACCGAATCAAAGCAGAATTTCATAGTGCTGTTTTCATATTTACTGTATTATTCTTCCAGCTCTGGTTTTGGTGGTGGTATGTTTTTAAAGCTGCATTTTGACTGAATACAAAGGTTTCCAGGGAAGAAAACCCCAGTGCACAGGCTTATTCACCTGGTTTGGGTTCTGTGTGTGTTAACAATAACAAGACCATGTGACTGGAAAAACAACCCTGTTTACATGGTATCACTGAGTCATAGGAAGGTGAAAAGTTTGAGATGAAACGTTTTAAGTTTCGCTTGCCTCAAGATGGTGATGTTTAGTGATATCACGTCTGGAGCAGGGGGCATTTACACTTGTTTAAGGGGAAATAAAAGTACAAAAAGGAAAACTAAATAAACGAAACAACCCCCTCTTACGAAAAAATTCAAACGCGCCAATCAAAATTTCACACAATGCGCGAGTTGCTCTCTCATTGGCTGTCTCTCAACATCCCGCCCCGCTGGTTTCTCAGATAGAGACAGAAGGAAGCTTCCTCTTTAGTTTTTAGTTTAGTTTTTTAAGTTGTTTTAATTCAGTAAATGTTTAATAAATGTGGGCGCATTTGAGCTCATCTGGAATTCCGATCTCTCAAGGACTCAAATTAAAGTTGAGTTTCTCAAGCAGGGAATGCGCTTTGAATTCACATCTTGTGGGCGTGGCCAACAGCGTGCGTGAGAGAGAGAGTCAAAGAGAGAGAAAAGGAATAACGCTTTAGTTTTTACTTTAGTTTTTTAAGTTGTTTTAATTCAGTAAATGGTCAAGCAGGGAATGCGCTTTGAATTCACGTCTTCTGGGCGTGGCCCTCAGCGCGCACGTGAGAGAGAGAGAGAAGGAATAACGCTGTAGTTTTTAGTTTAAGTTGTTTTAATTCAGTAGATGTTTAATAAATGCTTAAAAATACATTTGAGCTTATCTGGAATTCCGATCCCGCAAGGAAATTAAAGTTGAGTTTGTCAAGCAGGGAATGCACTTTCAATTCCGCATCTTGTGGGCGTGGCCTGCAGTGCGCGCGCGCGAGAGAGAGAAAGAAAGGTGTGTGTATGTGTGCATGTGTGTTAATAAAAAATGTGTAATAATGATTTAATTAATAAATATGTTAATAAAATGTTTAAATGGTTTAATAAATTTTATTTTACTTTTAACACATTTCATACAAAATTGGTGTAGTTTTATCATTTTTTAAAGGGTTTATGGGGTTTATCCAGTCCAAAGATTGGAGCCTTGGAACGAATTAGGCGTTTAACATGTAAGGTGCCACCCCTACTTACAAAATCCCCGCAATACGAAAAGGGCTCTAGAATGGATTATTTTCATAAGTTGGGGGCCGACTGTACTTGACAATCCTGGAGAGTAGTTAGGGGGTTAGGTGCCTTGCTCAAGGGCACTTCAGCCATGAAGGTAGAGGAAAGGACAGTGCAGCTCACGCCCTCCCTCCATTTCTGCTCCGGGTTCTGGAATCATACAAGTGACCTTTCAATCTCAAAGCCGCTTCTCGAAATATTAGGCTACAACTGTCCCATTTCAAGATTTGTCAGGATTTGTCTGAAGTTTTAAATCAAAAAGCATTATTCCAAGTCCGTGAGGTGAGCAATATCCAATACTGTATTGTGAAAATACAGAATCAAATTGCCCCAATTTTGGTTTGTGGAAACTAAAGATGTATGTACGGTATTGTTCAATCTCTGACAGCCTCACAGTGTCACTCGGGCACCATAGGACGATATTTTGTTGTGTATGTTTAACAGCAGTTCCACGAAAGTGGTTGATGGTGCAAGCAGTGTCTCTAAAGGACATAGAGGGACTAAGAACCAGCCATGGCTCTGTTCTTTGACACCATCTTCACAGACACATAATGCACATACAGTGCATGTATAAATCATATTCTTTTGCTTTGACATTGGCCTCACAGGCAAGGTAAAGAAGAATTAAGTTTACATTAGGCCCAGTCCCATTGTACCAGAATTCCTTTACTTTGTATGATTTAAAATGTCACTGAAATGTCCTTGTAGGGATATAATTACATCTGTGTGTGCATAAATGAGTGGCGCTATCACCCTGAACTGTTTAATCCTGCTTGAGGCGTGGGAAGGCTGGAGCATATCTTAGCCAATACTGAGTAATGGTGGGGTACAAGTGGAACTGCCTGGCAGACCATGCACACACACACACACACGCACACACGCACACACAAGCATTCACACTCGCACCCAGGAGCAATTTGGAAATGGCCAAATGTGCCAAGTTTGGATTGTGGGAGGAGACTGGAGTTCCAGGTGGAAACCCACGCAAGCACAGGGAGGACATGCAAACGCTCCAGTCTGGGACTCGACCTAAGGACCTTCTTGCTGTGAGATGTGTGTGTTTATCATTAAAAAAAAATATATATATATATATATATATATATATATATATATAGTACATACTGTATGTGTATATTTGTGTGTAGTTTA
>CM045740.1:38623224-38683224 GCA_024760905.1 Plotosus lineatus | reverse complement strand
AATGATCTTGAGTTTCACTAAAGTATTAAACCCACCAACACCCATACTGTATATGACTCATCTGAAAAAAAGTAACTGTCCACTGAGTCACATCAAACAAATTGAATTAAAGGCTTAGACTAGACCAGTCATGCCAAAGATTTATTGGTGGCGGCCATGTTGAATCTATACAGCACTTCAATACAACCTTTTTAGCAATCTGTAATTCCCTAAAAGTTCTCAACAAACACACTATGCCTCAATCAAAGGTGCGTCAGAAGACTTAAGAACAAAATATGTTCTTCATTAGTCAGGAAAGGGTTACAAAACAAACTTTAAAATTCTGGGACTCTGGTGAACTACAGTCAGAGCCGTCAACCTCAAATGGAGAAAATATTGAACAGTCATTAATCTGCCTCAGAGTGGCTGACCTTGCAGACTTGCTCCAAAAATAAATAAATAAATAAATAAAAAATGTATCCAAGAAGTCACAAAGAAACCCAAAAGAACATCTAAGGTTCTGCAGATCAGATCAGTGTTCATGGTCCCACTATTAGAAAGACACCACAAGAAAAGTAGTATCCATACCAGTAGTATCCAAGAGCGGCAAAAACCGGTATTTTCACTGACAGTCACAAAGTGGCGTTGTACAGTCTGACAGCGGTGGGAATGAACGACCTGCGGTAGCGCTCCTTCCTGCACCGAGGATGTCTCAGTCGTCCACTGAAGGAGCTGCTCAGCTCCTCTACAGTCTGGTGCAGTGGGTGAGAGCTGTTGACCAGGATGGATGTGAGCTTTGCTACCATCCTCCTCTCACTCACCTCCTCCACAGAGTCCAGTGGGCAGCCGAGGACAGAGCTGGCCCTCCTGACCAGCTTGTTCAGTCTCTTTCTGTCCCGCTCTGTGCTGACGGGGCCCAGCAGATGGCAGCGTAGAGGATTGCAGAGGCTACCACAGAGTCATAAAAAGTCCTGAGCAGAGGTCTGCATACTCTGAAGGACCTGAGTCTCCTCAGAAGGTGGAGGCGACTCTGGCCCTTCTTGTACAGGGTGTTGGTGTTGTGGGACCAATCCAGTTTATTGTTAAGGTGAATGCCCAGGTATTTGAAACTGTCCACTGTCTCAATGTCCTGTCCCTGGACGTTCACTAGTGAGTGTGTGTGTGTGTGTGTGTGTAAAGTAAGGCAATGTGGACTATTTTACACCTGAGCCATAGTGGCTCATCAGGCCGGTGCTTATCCCCAGTTTCTATAGCGTGAAGCTACCAGAGGTCAACTTCTCCTGGATGGGACGCTAGTCCAGCGCAGGTTCCCTTCCCAGTATATTTTACTGATACCCATTTATACTGCAGGGTGAACAGGGGCACATTTGTGGTTAAGACCTTTTCCAGGAGTCTTAGCACAATGGGGGTCTAACTGGGATTTGAACACGCAACCTCCTGATTATGAGCCTCGCATCCTAACCACTTCGCCACTGGCTCCACATTATGAAAGCACTTGTTATTAATACCCCTTTCACACCTTTCCATGGATTCTTCGGAAACTCAAGAAGGAACAAACTGCGGTAGATACAGAACCCCCCCCCCCCCCCCCCTTCACCGCCGCCTCGCCCTCTTCCCTTCAAAGGCATGATTCAGCAACAAAGGCAAAGGAGAAGATTCACATCCTTTTATATCACGGAAAAAGGTATCATCACTGTGAGCATTGTATGGTTCCACCGGTGCTTGTCAAAGTTCATGTGCTGTTAACGGTGGTCATACGCTCATGGCAGTTGTGTCAGGTTGGAAATGCAGCAGAAAAATCAAACGTTAGATTTGACCGCGAGTAGTTTCAGAAGGCTGCGATACTGGTGGTACTGAGGGTTCTCTGCAGCAACTTGCGGAACACACAACAACAATCACATGGAAGCATTTCCACAAGTTTCCGCGGGTCAAGTTGCATCGGTTCTAAGCAGTAACGAGGCTTTTTATATACAATAATGAGAATTAATCACAAAAACCATATGTGAGTCGTTTGTTTACACACAAGACTGACTGATGGGTTCAGGTTTCCATGGACCGTTTAGAAAGAATAACATCATCGATAATGAATCATGTCCTTTGTACACTGAAAAACACCCGCTGATGCATATTTCATGAATAATGTTTAGCTAGCATGTGGCGATATTGTTAACTGCACGTCTTCGTGCTGATGGATTTGCATTGTGCACTGTACCAGCTTACTACGTATAAATAATTTAAAAACATATTCAGATTTCTCTTCCCAGATAAACACCGAACAATGTATATGCATTTCAATTTTTGACTCTCCTTTAAATGTAAAAATGTATTATTAAATTAAATGTCGGCTAAATGTTAATCAAAGTTTATTGGATTAAACTAGAGCTGTATATGTTCTTGACATGGTTAAAAAAGTACACTTTAATTATATAAAGAAAAGCTATTATTCTAAAGATTAGCAAAAAAAAAAAAAAATTGGTGGAAATTTTATTTAGCTTGTAATTTGGTGCATTGTGTCGGTTGACAATGACAAATATATTTTTTTAATTGATCCGGCGGTGATTTACATTTTATTTTCCCCCCAAAAAAGAGCCTAAATTAGTGCCATGTGAGGAAAAGGTTTCGTACACGGTGCACAAAAAGGGTTAAATAGCCTAAAGTTTTGGTTAACCTACCCTGTGTCCATAAAAGGAAATATTAATTACTCTATTATTATTCACAGTTATTCTGTGATGGTGAAGCGAATATCAATAAGTATTAGCTGAGGTTGAAAATTGAGGGGACTATTCCCTAATGTTCACTGAGTATGAGGAAAATAATTGTTCTGGAATATACTATGTGGAAACAAGAAAAGAAAACTGAAATAAGATTTTTGTTTGTTTGTTTTTACAGTGTTTATGCATTCTTCATTTTATCTTTTTGAAACTTTAAAATTAAAAAAAAAAATTTAAGTTGGAAAAACACAAAGGCCATATTGCAGTGCCTTTTTTTTTTTTCGGACTTATGGGATGACATTTTGTTGAATTTCTAGGATTTCAAAATCCGTGACTGTGGGTAAACCAGGCGTTTTGTCCGTTGTTTTGATTTTAGCATTGTTCCAAATTTCCATAGAGGATAACATGTACAATCCTGAAATAGCGAAACCAATCAGGTTGTCCCGTTCCTGTTTAGTAAGTGCATAGATTAGTTCATGTAATAGTACAATTCCCAGGCCCCAACGTAAGCACTGAACGATCATGTAGCTTACGCATCGGTTACGTGAAACGAATGTCGAACGAAACGAAAAAAAAACGCGAACGAATGTCCGTTCGAGAGTGAAAATTTGAAAACCAACTGTCTCATATATGTTATACAGAGAAATTTATTGCTAGCTTTGGCCAAGTGACTCAGTGATGGTTGCCATTTTGTTTGTTGCCACGCATAATCATGCTCGTACTGTACGCAACATCGCGAGACTTCTCGTTACTCAACAAATATGGCAGTCCTTAGTAAAAAGGCAAAGTTTCAAAATGCACGCGGTGAAAGCACCACAGTAAAAACTTTAAAATCCGGAACTTTCACGACGATTTTGTTTGTGAAACTGAAAATAAAAGGGGGTTGATTAAAACTACTTCAGTTAAAGATGTGCAAGGATAATGTCACGGAAATAATCTTTCAGACATTTCAAACTAAATTTGTTGTCTAGACGTAGAGCTAGTTCCCAAAATTTCTTGCTGCATTTCAGGAAGGAAGTCACTTTTCAATGCCTTAAAAACTTGTGATCGAAAGTGTGTTTTGTTATATAGAGAATACTTTCATCAAAAAAAAAAAAAGCAAAAAGATGACTTGCTTAAATTAATATGCATCTGCTATGTACATAACACAAATTTATTCTTGACTGAAAGCGACATCATTGTGTTATTGTTCAGTGCAATTGGGGCGTCATGGAGAATTGATTGGTGCGAAACTCTGTGTGAGGTCCAAATGGGCTTAATTTAAAACATTTTATTGTTCATGTGCAAATGTGCCTCGGTTACAGCTTTGATTGTTTTTTTTAATTATTATTATTTTAAAAGGTAAACCAATCCACCGTCCATTCATGAAAGCTTCTGAAAGCAGCCTCAGTGTAAGGACAACATAAAATACCATCATCGTAATTAAAATACAGTCCTATGCTCCAGCTGCGGAAATACAATCCCCTCTTCTCTGTCTCCGTGTATGCTGGAAGGGGGGTATTGTTCATTTCATTTACATGTTGCTGGGGGAGGGGGGGGTGTATGGTCTAAATGGCGCCATATTGATATTTCCAGGCACAGCTCTGTGTTTATATATATATTTATTTAGTTGTTAATTTTATTCAGTCAATGCATGATATACCTAATTTACTGTCATTTGTCATTGTGCAATTGTTTTTTTTTTTTTAATGTTTTTTTTTTTTTTTCCTTTCCTGGCTAGACATGGCGACTAACTGCAAAGCATGTTGCTATTTTAAAGTTTCATGGCTTCCTTTCAGCCTAAGTTGAAAAAGTAAAACTGTAAAGAGTAAACCATTAAAACCTGGGTTGGTGTTTGCTTTAGCATTGGTGAGCAAATAACAACTTTTTGCTGTACAACCATCTTTTAGACAGCTTTTGTACAGATATTGCGAAAGAGGTCTGTCTACGATTAAGGGAAGGAGTCTGGTGTGATACAAGTTGACTGTTAGGAAACACTAACTTCAATACTTGGATAGAAACATCTTCTTAAAAAAAAAAAAAAAAAACTACAGGTGCACTCAGAGTGTAATATGCTAGTTTATTACATTGCCGTTTCATTCGTTCATTAATTTTCTGCAACCAAACTTACTATCCATTCATTCATTAATTTATTCATTCATTTTCTGAACCACTTAATCCTAATTCGGGTCGCGAGGAGGATGGCAACCATCCCAGCCAACTCTGGGCAAGGGCAGAGTTCACCCTGGATGGCTTGTCAGGCCATCACAGGGCAGAAATACGCTGACAGCCTTGTAGCCTACTCGCGTCGAAAGTCAGCAATGGTTCTTTTATATGTTCTTTTACACCATAGACAGTGAGAGACATGTCCATCCAGCCTTTGATAACCCAGTTAGCTGCACTTGAGGGCTAGTGACAACTCTTTGAGAGTAGGGCTTGAACCCCCAACCTTAGGATAAGTGATCCAGCACCTTTGGCACCAGGCCACCACTGCCTCATTGCCGTTTCTATAATGATATGAAGATAATTCACATACTAATTTAAAACTAGTAATAATAAACTGAAGCTAATCTTCAGCTTTATCTTCTTCCGCTTGTTCTGAGGTCGAGACGCGTGAGCAGTAGCCGAAGCAGTGTCCAGACATCCCTCTCTCCAGCCACTTCCTCCAGTTATTTCAGAGCAGGCTGAGAGCACTAGTCCCTCCAGCGTGTTCTGGGTCGACCCCGGGGTCTCTTCCCGTTTGGACATTCCCAAAACACCACATCCAAATGCTCAATACACCACATGCGTTTGTTAGGCATTCTTCTCAGATGCCCGAGCCACCTCATCTGGCTTCTCTCAACACAGAAGAGCAGTGGTTCTTCTCTGAGCTCCACCCAGATATCAGAACTTCTCACCAAATTTGTGAGAGAGAGCCCCGTCAACCTGCAAAGCAAGCTCATTTCAGTCCTTGTATTAGCAATCTTGTTCTTTTCGTTCACTACCCAAAACTCATAACCATAGGCTAATCGGCTGCTTCCGATTGCCCCAGATGTGAGTGTAAAAGGTTGTGTATGTGTTGGCCCTGTGTTGGACTCGTGAGGTGTTTCGGGTGTACCCCGCCTTATCCCAGAGCTAGCTGAGATTCCTACGAACTTATGAGGGTTAAGTGGTTAGCAAATAAATCACTGAACAACATACTGCATCATACAAGTATTTCAAGAAAGTTGCATGACACAGTCCATGTAGTCTAAGTTAACCAGTAACATGAATAACAGGGCAGTTTTAACAAGCTTCACACAATATACAGATTAGAAATTTGTATCTATAAATGGGTAAAAACATGCATTTTTAATTAATTACAACACAAACGTTTGAACATAGATTGCTGCTCTATGAGATGAACTCAATACATTTGGACATCTAGTTCTTTGCTTCGTCTCACCACTTCACACATCACCGATTCTTTTGCTAAAACATCATGCCCCCCCCCATGTATTTTACTTTAAAAGCCCGACTCTGTTCCTGCTCGACTTAACCTGGCACACCATCATCTCTCCACAGCACACCAGGCGGAGACAAGCTGCCATATGAAGTACAACGAGCTCAGGAAATCAATCAGATATTTGGACCAAAGGGAAGTCCAGATGCCTACGATGTCATATTTGACCTCCATAACACTACGTCCAACATGGGCTCTACTCTCATACTGGAGAGATCAACAGACCACTTTAACCTTCAGATGGTGCATTACATCAAAGTAAGCAGCATTGTACTTCCTGATATTTATAGATGTTGACTTGGTGAGAATTAAGAAAAAAAAAATTTAATGAGTTTTGTAGCATGTATCGAGCACATAATATTTTTAGCCCTAATAGTGTATTACTGTTTTTCTGCTAATGATTTGTTAGCAGTTCTTAAAGGTATAAATAAGGTGTGTGTACATATATACATATATATATAAAGGCACAGACACTCCCCAACTTACGTTTTTAATTGGTTCCAGACGGCCGAATGTAACTTGAAGGTGAACGTAAGTTGTTACAGTGACGTATGACGTATGATGTGTGACGTGTGACACTCATACTGTACTATACATCCATAAATATCATTACCGTATTTCATAAAACACCCCTAAATCAATTATTATAAACATAACATTGTAAAATAATATCAACATTAATTTCAAATGAATTATATTGAAGCAAAATAATTTCAAATTGATACATTTTAATCAAATTCACTCATCAAATATCAAATACAGTCTCAAATATAACTTTTAACATTCTCTATGATGCGATTTTCTGCTTGTAAATGGTCCCGATGGGCGACGGATGGTCACATGACATGAAGCTGAGCCGACTCACTTAACATCATGAAGCTTAAAACAGTCAATCAACGCTTACAATATGTGAGGCGCTCAATACCGAAAGTAGTGCACTTGCTGAAAGTAGTTTACTTGCTTGAAACAAAGCGCGGGTTATACGGACTTCTGGTCTTTTAAGTGCGCAAGAGCGCCGTTGAACTCGTTTAGTACTCAGCCTGCACTGATGTGAATCACTGATGTGAATCAGCAGAGCAGAGAGTTCTCTTTCTTGGGTTTTCATTCATTTTACAACTCTCTTTGCTTAACTGAGTATGCATGGTAGACTGTGCTGATCTGAGCAGATAGTTAATTCATCTGTGTGTGTGTGTATATATATATATATATATATATAAAACTGAACTGGGAAGAAGGAGGGGCACGTTTGTAAACAATGGACGCAGCGTCATTACCTCATTATATCAGCGTACTACATAGGTACGTCTGAACTCAAAATTTGACTTTTTTTCTTTTTTTTGGAAAAAAAATACTTAAAAGCGAAAAAACGTAAAACAGATGAACGTAAGTCGGGGACGTCTGTATAATTCTTACCAAACAGCAATTATGACGTGAAAGTGGGCTTGATGTAACTGAATAAGCTATTCATTAATATAGCTATTAATAGTGAACTAATACCAAGCAGTGGGTCAATCAGGTCATGGTTTGCCATGTAACCTATATTACTAATTGCTATACATTAAATTCATAATTAATGCTTTTGGAGCCATTGTCACATATATCACAATTACAAAAAAATAGGGCTAACTCCTAGAATAAGTGTCGGTTGCTATGTGGTTCTTTTGAGCATGTTGAAAATAATTTTTTTCATTGGGAGAAAAAAAAGTTCCACGTCAGAACCATTTCCTCGGTCTGTTGTGTGATGCCCTATCACATCCTACAGTTGTGTTATGGTAAACCTATGAATTTCTTTAATTTTATGCACTTAATCGTACGATTTTCTTACAATTGTTCAACGTTTTTTATTTTTTTTATGTATTCTCGATGTATGTGATCTATGTGTGTTCTCACTATGGATGGGTTCACTGAAGAGGAAATAATTTTCCTTGCAGGATTAGTACCGTATATAAAAATAAGAAAATATGTAATGTGACCGTTGACCAACCAGATTTCATCAAATTATAGTGCAAAAGATTTATCTTTTTTTATTTGTCACTTTTGTATGAATAATATCCAGTTTGAACTGGGCCAGTGTCGACCCACCAACTATCTTAATGCAGCCCGCAAGAGCTTTCAAAAGAATAAAATTATCGTATATTCTTTATGTCGATCATTACCATGGAACCGACTTCCTTCCACTAGGTGGCAGCAGCCTATTTCAAGTTAAATAGCGAGCCATTCCTGACTCAAGAATGATTGCATCCTTGCTTGCCTCTGTTAAGTGTTATTAGAAACTGCACGTGAAGAAAGGAAAAGAGGACAAAATGCCTAAATAAATTATTTGACCATACAGATTTCATGGCTGTACTTTGATTAGTCAGCCCTCAATCCTCAATCACCTTTAAATTTAGTGATATGGCCTTCAGTAAAAATGAGTTCAACACCTCAGGTTTACAGTGTCATCTATGTGCCTTCTGTCTAGAAAGCCATGGCTCCAGAGAGCTGCATGGTGCTGCTGAATGAACACCCACAACTCAAGTACGCAACCACCCGCTCAGTCGCCAAGCACCCTGTTGGTGAGTCAAATAGCCACATGGTTAATATTTATTTCCAGAATGTATTTCTAGACCCTTTGTATTTGGGGTAACATGGTAGTATAGAGGTTAGTATGTCCACCACAGCAAGAAAGTCCTGGGTTTGTCTCCTCATATTTCTGTGTGGGAGTTTGCATGTTCTCCCGGCAATGGATTAGTGAGTTGTTTAAGGTGTACCCTGCCTTCGCCCAGAGTCGGCCAAGGTATGTTCCAACCCAGCCTGTTCCCAATCCTGGTAGGATAAATGGTCCGGCAAATGTATGAATGAGTAAAAGATACTAGACAGTCCTAAGTCCACAGAAGTCACCACCTGCTGCAACCTCAGTAAAATGGGGGGGTAACAGCACATCCAGGTACAGTGATACCTCAGCTCACGAACATAATTGGTTCCCAGAAAGTGTGTGTGAGGCGAAAAGTTCGTCTTCCGAACATTTATTTCCCATAAGAAACCATTAAAATGAGAATAATCCGTTCCCAGGTCCCCATAAAACATAATTTTCTACTAAATACGCCTTAAAACTACACAAAAATATACCTTATTTTATGTATAATAAATGTGCTATTGTATTGTAATTAAAGAAATAAACTGTACTGTATAATAAAGTCGTTTTATTTACCTTTGTGATGGTAGTTGATGGCTTGATGGAATGGAGTGGGAGGAGGAGGGAGGGAGGGACTTACTGTTTGGAAGGAGTGTTTGGAAACGCCTACTGTTTGGAAACACCCTTCGCCACACACGCACCCTTAATAGCTTCCTTGTTCTTAAGGATGGGAGCAATGGTAGACTTAGCGTACTGGTACTGGGACGCTGAGTCACACAAACGCACACCTCGTTCGTGTTTTTCAATGATCTCCGCCTGTGGTGGGGTCTTTTTCGGTCCCATAATAGCAAAAGTACACTCAATATGGTCCAAAATGTCTATCAAACACAAACCACGTCCGTACTCAAAGAAAGGGGGGTGACGAACTGGGACGCCGTGAGCGTGCGTCAGCTTCTCGTGGCCACAACCGTGGCGCTGTTCGACCGCGTGGTTTGGTTCGTCCGCCGAAAACTAGTTCGTCAGCAGAGACTATATGCTCGCGTATTTAATGTTCTTGAGGCGAAAAGTTCGTGAGCTTAAGCGTTCGTCAGCGGAGGTTTTACTGTATTTGGACAGTATTCAGCTGGATGAACCTAGTGGTGTAGTGGTTAGCACTTACACATCACAGCAGTAAGGTTTAGAGTTTGAGTCCCAGGCTCGACTTGGACGTTTTTGTGTGGAGTTTGCATGTTCACGCAGTGCTTGCGTGGGTTTCATCCAGGTACTTCGGTTTCCTCTCACAGTTCAAAAAACACGCATATCAGGCTAATGGGCTGTGCCAAATTGAGCCTAGGTGTGAGTGTGAAGGGTTTGTGTGTGTGTGTGTGTGTGTGTGTGTGTGTGTGTGTGTGTGTGTGTGTGTGTGTGTGTGTGTGTGTGTGTGTGTGTGTTGCCCTGCAATGGATTTCTGAGGCTTCACTATTCTCCAGCCTTCACACAACCCCAGCAGGATTAGACAGTTTGGCAGACGGATGAATGGATGGATGGATGGATGGATGAATGATTCTTCAAGAAATACCCATCGGGTTTTTTTTTTTGGTTGTTGTTTTTTTTTTTTTGCATGACCTATGTGGAGCCCATACTTTAGGGAACATTTCTGAAGAGACCTAAATCGGCCTATTTATAGGTACCGCCTTTCCAATGTGACTGAGTACTTATGTAGTCAAACGTACTCTGTGATGCTTCCTGTTTAGAACAAACGTTGTGTTTTGTTCTGAGTAATGTGTTTAAATTGAGGTACATGGCCGTACTAAATATTTCCACTTGTGACATGGATGGCTGCGAGCCTACACACATACATGCATGTTGCAATAACTTACATAACTACAATCACCACCGAGCAATGTTCACGTGTTATGTAATATCTGTGTCTAAGAGCCTGACATGTATTTTCAGGTCTTGAAGTGGGTCCTCAGCCTCAGGGAGTCTTGCGTAGTAATATCTTCCACTCCATGCGGATGACAGTGAAGCACGCTCTGGACTTCATTGAGATGTTTAATAGCGGTAAGGCTAGTTTTATGTAAAAGAGGTTGGTAATTAATGCTAATTAACTAGCAAACTTTTTTTTTTTTCTTTTAATGGTATTTGTGTAAGACAGGGATCTGAAAACATGTAGTGTGACGGTGCCTCAAGATTCCAGTTTGGACAGAACTCAAAGCATCACATGACCGAACACATCGCTATAATAACAATAGCGATAAAAGAGCTTCCAGAGGTTAAAGGATTACAAAGCATCATGTCCATTACATTATTTGAGAATGCACAGGGCCGTTCATTCTTCCCCTAACCCACAGCCAGATGTGTAAATACCAAGAGAAATCTTTTTTTTTTGTCATAGCAGGTCATTTAATACATTGAGTCGTTAAGTCCTGCTGTGAAAATGAACTTGAGAACCCTGACATTTATAGTTTTTGAGGAACAGGTTTCTCCTGGTTCTCGTTTTCTTTTTTTTTTTTTTTTTGTACATTTACATGCCGAAGAAGAATCAGCCTCGGGCTCTCACGTGTAACATCGTCTGTATCACACACTACACACGTACACACACTTTTTGTCCTCCTTCTCTTAAGCGGAAACATGCCGCGAGAGCCAAGGCTTGACGAGTGTGTCTGGTTGTGCTTGTACATCTTGTGAATGGGAGACTTGTTAAAAGTTGGTTAGTTTCCATGTCGTTACGAGTGGAGCACTGGGCCGCGTCATCACGGGTGAATGCTTCCTTCTGAGTGCTGCAACGTGTTTTCCACTCACCCCAACTTTAACTGTTCAGAAGCTGAGTCAGGAAACAAAATGACAGTAAAAGACAATACTTAACGTTGGTAGAATATTTTAAGTAATAAAATACAGTGATGCCTCAGCTAACAAATTTAATGTGTTCCGAGGGCGAGCTCGTAAGCCAAAAAGTTCATTCGATGAAACAATCATTCCCATAAGAAATAACAGAAAACCAATTAATCTGTTCCAACCCCCTCCCAAACTCGTATAACCAGCCACAAACACGTATATTTGACCTAATATGTGAGGCGCCCCACTGAATGTAGGCGCTTGTCGCAAGTGACGTATGGTGCTTGTGAGAAAAAGCGCAGCTTATCTGGACTTCCGATCTTTCAAGTGAGCAAGTGAAGGTTGAGTACTAAACAAGTATGTCTTGAAACTTGGAAGATCGGAAGTTCGGATGAGCCGCGCTTTGTCTCACAAGCACCATACGTCACTTGCAACAAGCGCCGACACTCGCTGGAGCGCCTCACATATATTAAAGATAAACATGTAAAAACAATAAATATTTTATAATAATAATAATACATGTACATTAATAATAATTAATAATAAATAATAATAAAATAAGAATAAACAATAAGTCCGATCATCGGCTGTGGCAACGATGTCATGTGGGCAGGCAGGAGGTGGTGCGTAACTGAGGAAGAGTAAGAGAATTTTGTGCATGTGCACGCTACGAAGGCCAGCAAAGAAAGGCTCCTGGTGAGTTCCCACAAGGCCAGTGCTTCTCAAATAGTGGGGCATGCCCCCTTGGGGAACATAGTGTGATGATTTTTTGCCATACTGTACTAGAATTAAGTGTAATTGCGTGATTCCACTCCAGTAGTTGGCAGTGACACTCTTATTGTCGCACTATGGTGTCAGAAAAAAGCACCGAGCAAACAATCTAAAGTTCAGTAAACACTATTTATAGTCATGAGTGGGAGCTTGTAAAGTGAATTTTTGCTCGTTGGACGGAGCAGATTTTTGGTGGGTTCAAAGCTCGTATCATGGAAAAATCGTTATAAGGGCCACTTGTTCGACGAGGTCCCATTGTATTTATGCGTGTGAGAGTGTAGGTAAGTAAACAACATGGGTTAGTGACCTTGATGTGAATTGATTTTCTTATAAGTGCAAATCCTAAAGTGTTGTATTCCTGTTATCCCCCTTCTACCAACACTTACAGTACATCCCTCCATTATCTATACCAGTTATTCGTGAGTGTTGTAAAAGAGACTGGAGCCAATCCCAACTGATTTTGGCCAAAAAGCAGGATAAGGATGAGCCCTCACAGTCTATTGCAGGGCTAACACTCAGGCTGAGTCATTTCGAGTAGCCAGTTGATCTAACGTGCATGTCTTTGGACTGAGGAGGAAACTCGGAGTACCTGGAGGAAACCCCTACGAACACACAGAAAGGCCTTTTGGCAGATTCAAACCCAGAAGCGTCTCACTGCAAAGCAAACCACTTCCAATCCCAACAAAATGTATTAATTAAACAATGAGATTCCATTTATGGTTACATGTAATTTGGCATCTTTTGTGTTTTTATTTCTGATAAGTTCATGTTATAGCAGGTTAAAACAGTCGTACCCTTAACAGCCCCCCCCTTTATATATATATATATATATATATATATATATATATATATATATATATATACATATATACATACACACACACAGACACACACACACAGACAGAGACTGAATCTGTAGTTTGTAAACAATGAATGCAGCGTCATCACGTCAGCGTACTACGTAGGTACGTCTAAACTCAAAATGTGACTTTTTTTGGGGGGAAAAAAGAAAAAAAACGTAAAATCGAAAAAAAACGTAAAACGGATGAACGTAAGTCGGGGAGCGTCTGTAGTCTGTAACCTTTCCCAACATGAAATGATAGTTATCTAACAGAAGAGTCACCATACTATCCATACAAACCTCCGACCATACTCGCATAACTTGATTACATAATAACCTATCACCATATTTATTCATGCGATGAACTTGCAAGCTGTCCAGCGTGTACTCTGCCCTCGCCCGGGGTCTGCTGGGATGGGTGCCAGCCTCCCCACGACCCTAATTAGGGTTAAACGGTTCCAGAAAATGAACGATGAACATGTTCATTAAACCTATTTACATATTAACCTATTGCCATATTTACATAACCTGTGACCATGTTGACTATTACCATATTAGGGAGACACTGTGGCGCAGTGAGTAGAGCATCCATCTCAGAGCAAAGCCTGGGTTCGATTCGTGGGCTCGGACATTTCTGTGTGGAGGTCGCATGGTCTCCCCATGCTTGTGTAGGTTTCCTCCGGTTACCTTCTACGTTCCAAAAACTTGCGCGGTCGGCTAATTGGCTGTTCCAAATCACCTGTAGGTGTGAATGAGTATGAATGGTTGTATGTGTGTTGGCCCTGTGACGACCTGTGACGACCTGGCGAACTGTCCAGAAGGTACTCTGTCCTCGCCCAGAGTCGGAGTCTCCCTGCGATTCTAATTAGGATTAAGCGGCTTTGAGAATGAATTCTTCTATCGTATGCTGTTGTTTCTCAGCCATTCAACCGCGACATCCGTGGCCTCATGTAGTTCATAGAGGCCTCCTGTCAGTTGTGTTTCAGGGCACTCTTGTAGTATGTGCTGCATAGTTTGGATAGCTCCACAATCACAATTTGGTGAGTCAATGTATCCCCATTTTTCCAACATGTATCGGCACGGGCCACTACCGCAGCGAAAACGATTCAATTTACACCACAGGTCTCGACGAATATCCATACCATTTAGTGCAGTTGTTGGATCATTCACGATGTCCCTGTTTGGTGCTGTTCCCTTATTCCATCTGGATTGCCAGTTTTCTACCATGGAGTAGTTTGTTGTGGGCAGGTTAGACCAGATGGGTTTTCTTGAAGTCAGTCGGTATCGTGGGTGGTGCTCAATATCATTCAGCAGGGGAAGGCCTGGGATCTGGAGTGTAGAGTCCAGTAACTTTGCAGTGACAGCTTCCCTGCGGATATCTGGCGGGCAAGATTACACATAACTGGCAGCCAGTCTGTATGTGTTGATTTTAGTGTACCTGATATGGTCCGCATAGCACAGTTCAATCTGGTGTCAACTAGTTTGCAGTGAACTGAGTTCCTCCAGACAGCAGCACAGTATTCCGCTACAGAGTATGACAGTGCTAATGTTGCTGAACGTAGTGTCCTTGCACTGGCTCCCCATGTAGTACCAGCCAACATCTGCACAAGGTTGTTTCTTGTTTGAACTTTCTTGGCTACTTTTTGCAGGTGGGCTTTGTATGTCAAAGTCCTGTCCAAGGTGACTCCAAGGTACACTGGTTTTGCATCATGAGACAGGCGGCTGTTGTTGAGTGTTATATCCAGCTCTTGTTTACTTCTAGCGTTGTGTAGATGGAAAACACTAGAAACGGTCTTCTTCACACTAGGTTGAAGCCGCCACTGTTTACAGTAGGTGCTCATATCACTCATGTCCTCAGTTAATCTCTCATTCAATTCATCAAATGTTTTTGCTTGGAGAGCAAAGCATATGTCGGCTGCATATACAAACTTACGAGAGGGTGTGATGGGTAGGTCATTGGTGTACAGTGCAAATAGAGTTGGTGCCAGGACAGAACCTTGGGGTAGTCCATTCTTCTGTGTTCGCCATGCACTGCTGTATCCACCAAGATGAACACGGAACCGTCTGTGCTGTAGCAATAGCTCAACTGTGTTTACTACCCAGTAAGGAAGGATTTTTGATAGTTTCAGTAGAAGACCTGAGTGCCACACTGTATCATATGCAGCTGTCAAGTCTAGGAAAACTGCACCAGTCTTTTAATTCTCCTGAAATCCATTCTCTATAAAGGTGGTGAGTGCTAGCACCTGATCTTGGGTGCTTCTACCTGGTCTAAAGCCGGCTTGGTCAATGTTGAGTACAGCTTCTACATCATCCTTAATTCGGTGTAGGATAATGCGTTCCAGTAGTTTATAGCAGACTGAGAGTAAGGATATGGGTCGGTAGCTAGATGCTAGTTTTGGGTCCTTCCCGGGTTTCAGGATAGCGATAACCTTTGCTTCTCTCCATAGCTTTGGTAGTTGTCTTTCACGTATAATACGGGACATGAAGGCTGCTAACCAGGTTTGTGCACGTGGTCCAAGGTGACAAAGGAATTCTGGAAAGATTCCATCATATCCTGCTGCCTTCCCAGATTTCAGTGACTTCAGAGCAGTAGTGACCTCTGCACTTACAACTGTTTCAGCTTGGGTTGTATTTGTATGGGCAGACCTTCTAAAGTCTCAAGCTCTTTCACAACTTTTTTCTTTTGGGTCTTTTCAATGGGAGTTTTCCCAAGCTTCACTAAATGGTTAGCAACAGCATTCAGTTTCACACTTGGGCGTGACAATTTTGGTGGTTGCTGTCCTGTTCCGAGGTGTCTAAGAAGCTTCCAGGCTTTGCGGCTTGAGTGGGTAAAGTTCTGTTTTTCAGTAAGCTCTTCCCATCTTGCCCGACGTGCATTATCTAGTGCACTTATCAGGTGCTCGGCAATGTCAGTGCTTCCAGACTCCTGGTACTCTGTCAAGAGTTGTTGGCATTCTTCGTTTAGGCATGGGGTGTATGTTGGTCTGTACCCTTGGGATGGTACTTCCTGCAGCTTTGTAGATTGCAAAGCGGAATCTTTCAAAGCATTTTTCAATGGGGATGCCAGTTTTGGGTATACAGACAATGCTCTTTTCAGTTTTTCAGTATACATTTCCCAGTCAGCCTTCTTAAAGTTCCATCTCGGTTTCTCAACAGATTTGGTGAGTGGTATCCGAGTCCAATGTGTATCACAATGGGTCTGTGCTGACTTTTTGGGAAATCGCCTAGCACCTGAGGTGTAGCTTGGAGAGGATGGCCTTCTGAGGTTGTAACCCAGCATAAGTCTGGGGAGTATCCTTCGTTCCATCGTGCTGACTGCAAACACCCGCCCTGCTTCACGTCTACGACTACCTCGAGATTCTTTGATGAAGCCCATTCTATCAGCCAGTCACCATTCTCATCTTCTCTATCATATCCCCAGATGGTATGGTGGCTATTAAAGTCCCCCAAATAAATAGCTGGGTGTTGATAGTTTGGAAGTGGTGCATCAGACCATTGGGCAGGCGGAGGTTTGTACACATTTGTGACGGTGTAGCTTCCAATACGGATTGTGTCATAGTATTCTGCTGATTCTACCATTTCAACATCTGCCATGTCTGAGCGCACGTATGTTGCCCGTCCATGCTTGTTATGGCCATACAAGGAAATAAGATCATATCCATTTACCTTGAGGCGGCATGCAGGTGCATCAGCAGCAACATGTGTTTCCTGGATGCAGATCACATCTATGTTGTTGGTAGGGCATATTTCAGAAAGTATTTCTCGCTTGGCAGCTGATAGGCCCTCCACATTGATTTGGAGGAGTCGCATAGTGGGGCCGACGTCTTGAAAGTCGTGGCGTCCATTTTTGTTGTTATTGTTGTTGTTTGGCTGAGGACTGGGATTCATTTTAGAATTCAGTCGGCTGGTTTGGATCATTAGTTTCCCCAGATGGGTACTGACGAGGGATGCGACGTGAACGCTGATCCATTATCCCCCTGAGAATGAATGAATTGCCATATTAACCTATTACCATGGTAATCCATTATAAACCTAATAACAGACAGATGCATGGATACAATTCTGTTAAATAACTCTCAGAGTTGATGTTATAGAAGATTAATCAATCTAATCAAACTGATAGATAGACAGACAGACAGTCAGAAATATGAAAAGATCGAAGAGCAAATAGACAGACAGAAAGACTGGTGAGAAACAGACAAGCAGACAGATATAGAGGTGGTCTAATAGACAGTAGAACAGGGACAGGCACACCGACTGACTGAGGAGTAGACAGACAGACAACGTGTCCAATCATAGGAGATGCATTGCATGGTTCCCAGAATGTAAATTATGATTATAGTGTGTTCTATATTGCGTACCGAATGTCTGGATTATATCTGTATCTCGTCTGGCACTGAGCAGCGGATTTAGCCTGGATTTACCTGATTACTGAAAGCTGCAGTGACCTTGTATGGCACCACCTATAGCTGAATATGATGCCTAATTTAACATTCTATTGTCGTCGCAGGTTAAAGTTTTCCATTTGAAAAGCAAGAAAGAATATTTCTTCGTCTTGGTGCATTATTATCGCTGCTTGGAGACTTGGCTGAGTTTCAAATTTACATTGATGGCACTTGGCAGACATTCTTATCCAGAGCAACCTTTTCTCTCTGCAGCTGAGGGCTAAAAGACTTTGCTCAAGGGCCCCATCAGTGGAAGTTTGGTGGTACTGGGGTTTGGACCCCTGACTTTCTGATCAATAATCCAGAGGTTTAACCACTGAGCCACCACTGCCACATCATTATTAAGCCCATTGCACCGTCACACAGTCTGTTTTAGATTTGACTGAGATAATCTCATAGACTTTGACAAATCGTAATTTAAAAAGATTGTAGAAATTGTTATATATAATCATAAATGCAGAAATATTTTAAAGTAACGCATTCTTCACCGTGTAGTTGGTTGTTATTGCCGAGCATTATTTTGCTTGATGATTTGATTCAAAGTGACTTCAGCAAGCAAGTGAAGAGCTGAAGGTTAAAGGCAGTGCCCAGAGAGGCAGTAGCTTGTATGTAGTGGGCCTGGTATTTGAATTTAACCGTCACAATCAATCTGCCTTGAACCTTCAGGTCATTTATTGAAAACCCATGTAATTTCTTTTTTTTTTTTATTAATTTATTTTTTTATCCATAATAAAGTGTAAATTGAAGTCGGAGCTTAAGTTTGAGAGGCTTCTCAATTCCCGAATCCCGGAGAACAGAAAGTACTGGTTCGCTTCACATTTTTGCACACGAGAAGCATAGCCCTGCTGAGACATCGCAAGCTGAACAAACACAACACTGGACTCACAAATCCCGCCATGCTGAGTCACAAAAACATAAGAATTCAGAGGCGGATTCAGGACAAGACATGGTAAAAAATAATCAGACTGACCAATCAAATGTAAGCTAACAAGGAAGTGTTGGATCACGGGCTATTTTATAAGCTGCTGATTGGGAACCACATTGTTTGTTATTTTAAAAAAAAATTATGCAGGAGTGCACTGCACTGGCAATAGACTTTATATATCATCATATCAGGTTTTTTAAATATATTTATTATTTATTTATTATTTTTCAATTGTCTGATTTTTAAATAATTTAATTTTTCAGTCTGTATTTTCTCTCCCAATTAACCCAAAAGCCCACTTCCATTTTTTTATGGTCTCTGTGCTACAGGAAATCCCTGTTTCTGATGCTCGGACCCATTGTTAAGACCCACCCCTCCCTTTACAGATGGTTGAGCTCTTCCTAAGCGTACTGGTGTGCTTTTTTTTCCTCTGTCGGCTTTCAAGCTGGTGGTTTCCACCCAATCTCCAAAAATAAGTGTACAGATGCTCCCCGACTTACGTTCATCCGTTTTAGGTTTTTCAATATTCCGTTTTTTTTTGTTTTTTCAAAAAATAAAGTCAAATTTTGAGTTTATACGTACCTGCGTAGTATGCTGACGTAATGACACTGCGGCAATTGTTTACAAACGACAGACTGAACGTGCCCCTCCTTCTTCCCAGTTCAGTTTTATATATATATATATATATATATATATATATATATATATATATATATATATACACACACACACACACACACACACATATATATATATATATATATATATATATATATATATATATATATATATATATAATATATAGGTTATATAGCATGTTACCCTAGTATTAACACGTCGTCTCACTGATCTTTGTGTTTACACTGTTTTGCGGACTTTTGTAACCCGATGCAAATATGGTTAGTCAGAAGCGTAAGCCTACTAGCATGGGTGCAAGTCTCATACACAGAGATGAAATAATGATCTGCTCAGATCAGCGCAATCTACCATGCGTACTCAGTTAAGCAAAGAGAGTTGTAAAATGAATGAAAACCCGAATTCAGAAAACGAAAAAACTCTCCGCTCTGCTGGTGATTCACATCAGTGCAGGCTGAGTTCTAAACAAGTTCAACGGCGCCCTTGCTCACTTGAAAGACCGGAAGTCCGTATAATCCACAGCAAGTACACTACTTTTGCAAGTACACTACTTTCGGTTTTGAGCGCCTCACACATTGTAAGCGTTGATTGGCAGTTTTAAGCTTCATGTAAAGTGACTCAGTATAAATAAGTGACTTATTTGAAATCAATGTTGATATTATTTGATATTATTTTACAATGTTATGTTTATAATAATTGATTTAGGGGTGTTTTATGAGATACGGTAATGGTATTTATGGATGTATAGCATATTATGAGCATCATACGTCACACGTCATACGTCACTGTAACAACTTACACTCACTTTCAACTTACGTTCGGCGTCCGGAACCAATTAAAACTGTAAGTCAGGGAGTGTCTGTATTATTATCAAAGTAAAAGTATCGGGATGATACAACCAAGATCTCGATACAAACAATAGTCCTGGCTTCATCCAAAATCATTCATTCATTTTCTTCATCCTAATTAGGGTCATGGGGAGGCTGGTGCCCATCTCAGTTGACCCTGGGTGAGGGCAGAGTACACCCTGGACAGCTCGCCAGGCCATCGCAGGGCAGAAATATGCTGACTGCTATGCAGCAACTCTTGTCGAAAGTTAGCAATGGTTCTTTTACATGAACCTCTCACCACAGACAGTGGGAGACATTGCTGGCCTTTGATAACCCAGTTAGCTGCACTGGCGAAGACAGCAGTTACAACCGTTGACAGTTGGGCTTGAAGCCCTAACCTTGGTAATCCAGCATCTTTGCCGCCAGGCCATCACCACCCCTCCATCCAAAATTAATATTGTTATTATTAAAATCAATCTTGTTGTTTTTTTGTCATTGCATCCATCTATATATTTTTATTACAGTGAGGCCGAATCCTGGGTGGGACTCGCGCGCACATTCTGATAAATTCATTGATTCAAGAGAAGGAGAGTGTGAAGTGGAGAAATCGTCAAAAATTTGAGCATCACACCATCAAAGTTTTATTGACGCTATAAAACGACATCTG
Source organism: Plotosus lineatus (assembly GCA_024760905.1). Classification (NCBI taxonomy): domain Eukaryota; kingdom Metazoa; phylum Chordata; class Actinopteri; order Siluriformes; family Plotosidae; genus Plotosus; species Plotosus lineatus. Next base: position 38,662,528 of record CM045740.1, on the reverse strand, counting down.
TAAACTTGTTTAAATTTCTACGTATAGAATAAAGCAATCAGTAGACATCCGTGCTAGCTGTTAGCCTTAGCGTGTTGACTCTCAAAATGAAATCAGTGTTACCTGCTAGCCTTAGCTCGTTGCTTCTCGACATACTCAATGTCCTGGGCCGTTGTTTGACGATGATAAACCTCAGCTTGCGCCCCAGTTATTGATCTGAAAGCGTCATTCAGAGAAATACAATGACGTATTTTAAGTAACGCTAGTGAAACGACTAGAGCAAGTAATTAAATCTGGACTCGCTTTAAGAGGTTAAAACAGTCCTCAACGCTAATTAAAGACTGAATAATCCTAATAAAGAAAAGGGGGAAATCCAAATAAAAGATGGAGTCTGTGAGAAGAAGACAAATAATGTTTTCCTTTCTTGTTCTACTGAGGCTGTTTCCTGTTTGGTGTTCCGCAGTTTAAGATCCCTTGGAAGCGAGCATTTGAGTTTATTCATTGCCCTGTGTGTGTGTGTGTGTGTGTGTGTGTGTGTGTGTGTGTGTGTGTGTGTGTGTGTGTGTGTGTGTGTTTCAAAGGCGTAGAGTTTCCAGCATGCCGCGTTGACGTGTTCAGGGTGCAGGAGAGAGTGGATTACCCAAGAGACACAAACGGCAACATTAGCGCAATGGTGCATCCTCATTTACAGGTATCTCTCTCTCTCTCTCTCTCTCTCTCTCTCTCTGTTTTGTAATAAGTCGGGGGGGGGGGCTGTGGAATGGGTAGCATGCCTGCTTCACAACAAGAAAGCCCTGGGTTCGAGGAGCGTTTTTGTGTGGAGTTTGCATGTTCTTTGTGTGCTGATGTGGGTTTCCTCCAGGTGCCCCGGTTTCCTCCAATAGTCCAAAGACATGCACATGAGTTGATCGGCTGTTCCAAATTACCCAGAGGTGTGCGTGTTAGTATGAATTATTTTGTGTGTATTGACACCCTCGAGATGTTCAGGGTGTCTCCTTGCCTTCACTCCGAGTCGGCTGAGATAGGCTCCAGCCTGCCTGTGACCCTAGTAGGATTAAGTGGTTCGCTGAATGAACGTTTAGCACTTTTATCGGAAGAATCGCCGAGAGCATTGAAATAGTTTCGTACACAATAATATGTGTTGTGTTTGTTTCTGAAGTATTCTGCGTGAATTTGTGTGAATGACAAGCGATGGGAGGAACAAGGGTGGAACTCAGGTCATCAGGAATATAAGAAGGATTTCTTCTCTACTCTTTCATGTTCTCTTTCTCTCCGTAGGATTGCGATTGGGAGCCCCTGAAACCTGGAGACCCGATGTTCCAAACGTTTGACGGTCGAACCATAGAGTACGAGGGATCCAGTCCGGTCTACCCGACGTTTATCAACGAAGCCGCCTACTATGAGAAGCACCAGGCCTTCATTACCACCTGCAGGGAAACTCTAGCTGTGAATTCCATTCGCAAAAACACCAAATAAATATCATGCCAGGTTAAGCAGCGCCATTTTTAAAAAGAAAGAAAGGAAAGCACTGATCTCTAACTGACAGGCGTTCGGTCCACTCTGCCTGAAAACCACGACTACTGCACTCATATACAGTACACACCGATATTTTTTGTAGAAATGTTTCACTTTCATGTCATTCAAACTAATTCAGGCTAATGATTTCTGCACAATTTCAGACAAAAATGTTTGATATTTTTATATTAGCTTTAAAGTTTTTAAAAATTTTAATCTTTTTTAAAAGCAATTTTATGGTGCAGTTTAATATTTATAAAAAATTTAATCATCAAATGTTAAATTACATGCATTTATTTTTATATTTATATTAATAGTTAGTTTTTATAATTTATCAAATATGGAAATTTTTTACTAAGAATCGATATTAGCTTGGGGGCGGGGGTGGATTTCGTTAATTAATTATTTGAGAACATTTCTACAGGTCTCCAGATGCTACAAACATTTTTCAACATCTCGCCGTTGACGTCTTGGAGACTCCTAAATTTGTCTAAATAATAATATAATATGACGTGATGTGTGTTATAGGAAAACTACCGATTATATATCATTTTTTATTCTATGAAATTTATCCTATGCAACGTCAACAAGAGCGTTTACTACTTCAGCGGTCAACAATTGGTTTTCTCTATTTCGTGAAGTTAGCAAGAGAGCCATTACAGTACCTTCGAAATCCTGAAGATGTTTGTTTTTTTACGTCAGAGGTTAACAGGCTAAAATTTGTAATAAATCTGACACTTTCGTATTTTTGGAAGAAAATTGTAAGTTGTACCAAAGTCTCCATTCAGATCGTATTTGAATCGTTAGGTTTCGAGTCGATCGTTTGCCGTCAGCCATTGTTAAGCATCCATTGTGGAACGTTGTTCATAATTTTTAAAGTACAGAGTTCACAGTTCTCTGGTTGGTTGCTTTGGGTGAATTCGTGATTGTCATGATCTTCATGGCATCTGAATTTAAAAAAATGTATGTTGAACTGTTTATTTTTTTTTTTTGGGGGACAAGATCTCAAAAATCTTTTTTTTTTTTTTTTTTTTTTTTTTTTTGGGGGGGGGGGGATTTTAAATAAGTTGACTTTAGTAGGGTTCGCATAAATTGAGCATCACTATCACAATATCTTTGAATGTGGAGAAAGACCTGACTCATTTTCCTGTTGATATCTGACTTACAGAGTAATCCAAATACAGACGCTCCCCGACTTACGTTTTAGTTTGGCTCCGGACGGCAGAACGTAAGGTGAAAAAAAAACAAAAAACGTAAGTTGTTATTGTATGTTCCAGTGACGTATGATGTTCATACTGTACTATACATCCATAAATATCATTACCGTATCTCATAAAACACCCCTATAAATCAATTATTATAAACCCAACATTGTAAAATAATATTAAATATATCAAATGATATCAACATTAATTTCAAATAAATTAAATTCAAGCAAAATAATTTCAAATAGATAAATTTTAATCAAATTCACTCCTCAAATATCAAATACAATATCAAATATAACCTTTAACATTCTCTGTGATGCGATCGTTCTGCTTGTACATGGTTCCAATGGTCGACGGAGCCATTTGGCAGAAACGTGCAGCAGTCGCATGTTTTTCACCAGCATCAATTTTCTTGATAATAGCCATCTTTGTTTCTAACGAGATGATTGCCGCTTTTTCTGATTACTGCTATCACTAGTAGGCTTACGTTTCTGACCAACCATATTTGCTTATAGTTAGAAAAATGTGCAAAACAGTGTAAACACAAAGATCACAGAGTCGACTTCTTAAAACAAGGGTAACACGCGGTGAACTGGGAAGAAGGAGGGGCACGTTCAGTCTGTCATTTGCAAACAATGGACACAGCATCATGCGTAAGTAGCGTATTACGTCATGTACTACGTAGGTACGTCTCATACTACAGAGGGCACGCTAAACTCAAAATTTGACTTTTTTTTTTTTAAACAAACGTAAAATCGAAAAATACATAAAACGAATGAACGTAAAGCGGGGAGTGTCTGTATTTCCGAACATAGCAGTGAATGTATTTCGGAAGTTTGATGAAAGTTTTGTGAATAACGTAAAGATTATGGTTTCTCTTGTTAACTTCGTTTTTTTGTAAATTAACATTGAAAACATACATTTCAAGCATGATTTGTAAAACGAATTCCCACAAGAAAACAAGAAGAATATAATTTGGACAATTTTTACCGATATATATATATATATATATATATATATATATATATATATATATATATATATAAAATTTCCAGCTAAAGTGTAGGAATCGTGGCCATATTTCTCATATTTAGTTGTGTCGAACGCTTGAGTTAAGTGTAAACTGTACCTGAGCTTATAGATATTTAATTCTGTGTAATACGACTTACTGGGATACAAATTGCTCTCCAATCCCGGCCTTGAAACTATCGAATGCATGATAGGAGAAGAGAACTAGAAACTGGCAAAGTAAGTTCTCTAAATGTTTGTTTCTTCTATTTTTGTTTCTGTGCTTCTGATACTGAGGACTTGATTAACCGCGGCAAGGAAGTTATGCTTTGGTCAGGTCGGTCTGTTTGGTATGTCGCAAGTTTTGTAGTGGTTTGCAGTTTTGCATGGATTTCAGTGAAATTTCTACCAGAAGAGGGGCTTGTTGGTTGGCAATCATGCTCGTGTCCCCACCACGCTTACAAAACTAGATTTAGGGGAGCAAAAAATTAGCGTTCTTCACATTTACCAGCCATGGATTTCCCATCATGTCCACAAACTGCAGACACAGCTTGAGTTCGCCAAAATCATCTTTTTTCACAGCAATCACTGTGATTGGTTGATCTTTCATTCATTCATTTTCTGATCCGCTTAATGCTAATTAGGGTCGTCCATCTCAGCTGACTCTGGGCGAGGGCAGCGTAAAACCCGAGATAGCTCACCAGGCCATCGTTCACACAAACATTCATACTCACACCTAGAGGTGATTTCGAGCAGCCAGTTAACCTCCTGTGCATGTGTTTGGACTTTGGGAAGAAACCGGAGTACCTGGAGGAAACCTGCGCAAGCATGGAGAGAACATGTAAACTCCACGCAGAAACAGGCTGGGAATCGAACCAAGGACCTTCTTGCTGTGAGGCGGACGTGCTCACCATGACGCCATCGTGCCGCCTTGATTGGTTTATCTCGCATTTCTAATCCAGTCAGCATTCACATTGCATGGTTGCAGCCTTGAGTGTCACTCACACAGGAGACCAACCTTCAAGCTCGTGTAGCATTTCCGTAAAATTGGCTGAGATCCTCACAGATTTAAGGGTGTGATTAAAGGGGGCGCAGTTCACACTCCTAGAAGTTTAGAGACGAGTAAAAAATTTCACCCCTGCCATTTTTCCTGTGATTCGCCAGACGAGACAGAATTTTTTAAAACTATTTTTCATATTGTGGTTTTACAGCAGGGGGTGCTGTTGTACTTTTCTTTCTTTCTTTCTTTCTTTGCTGACGTTTTGCATTCTCTGAGCACTTGTTTTTGTATTGTATGTGTCCTTAAAACAGATTTACACAAATGGGATATTTGCGAGTAGGCTAGTTGTTTTTTGTTTTTTGGGTTTTTTGGGGTATGTATACAACTGCACTAAATAGTGTCTCACAATAAAACGTATGCAACATTATTTAGTACTATTTAGTTTTGTATTCATTCATTTTCTGATCCGCTTAATCCTAATTAGGGTCATGGGGAGGCTAGCACCCATCTCAGCCGACTCTGGGCGAGGGCAGACCCTGAACAGCTTGCCAGGCCATCGCAGGGCTGACACTCGCACAAACATTCATACTCACACTCACACCGAGGGACGATTTGGACATGCAAACTCCACAGAGAAACGCCCGAGCTGGGAATCGAACCCAAGACCCCCATGATGTGAGGTGGACACTGAATTATCATCTACCTTAAATTTAAATGATATGTTGACCTGTTATTACTTTGAGAAACAGTGAGCTAAATTACCTACAATTCCATTTGATTAGCTTCTGAAAATGTGTTCCAACAGGAATTCATTGTTAAATCGTGTGATGCAGCATCCCTTTTATAATTTAATATGTCCAGGTGGCTAATACAATGCGTTTTATTTTTCTAAGTACACTACCAAGCAACGAATTAGCCTTTAGCCTTAATCACCCAGATTTTGTGTGTGTGTGGCTCCAGAGCAGCGCTTCAGAGCTAATTGGCTGAGCTCTCACCTGAGGGAGGGGCAGCATAATACTCTCATTTCCTGTCACTCACAGCGATCACCAGCCAATCATGGGCGTCTATGTGCTCATTTGTGCGAGGGGGCGGATAGCGCTTTCCCTCCGAGTGTGTTAGACCGTCTCCCCCAAATACGCATGCGCCACAGCTCGAAAAGAGGCATGTCACGGAGATGGCGTGTGCATGCTTTCATTCCTCCCTGACTGGGGGTGGTGTGATATCAAGTGATACAAAAAAAAAAAAATTAAAGATATTGTTTGTAATATGTGGAATGTGTGTCGCGCTCAGACTATTCCTATATATATATATATATATATATATACTACTGTATACACACCTCGTCTATGTACACAATAAATGAGTGATTGTAAATAAGTGAAGAGATATTCACTTTGGTTCTGCACTGGTTCTGGGGTAAAGTGTTCCGGTGTGCGTCCTATAAGCGCTTCTGAGTTGTGACGACATTTGGGTCGAATCTATGATGGACATTTAATACAGAAATCCAGGCTTTTGACCTTTCACACTATTTCCACTGTGACATGGTAACATGTTCAGTAAGTCATTGCATTTTGCCTTTTTTTTCTTTCTTTTTTTAGTTGAACAGCAAAGTGCTCACTGATCTATGCAAATAATTTTAATGTTGTCAGGAATGTAGCACAGAAATCTAGTGCTGAGTGCTCATGGACAATCTGATTCACATTCAACCTGTTCAACACCCCAAATGTGTCAAATCTTACTGCATATTCTTCCAAAATAAAATGATTTTTAGATATAAATATTAATTATTAATTACTGATAATAAAAAAGAGTAAATTATTTTAAATGAATCGTGTGTATCATTTAATTTCCTTTGTTTTGGATTGCACATATTTAATTAATTTTTAAAAATATGAGAAAAGGTATTTCTTGTATTTTTGTTTTCTTTTCATCTTGCAGTGATACCAGACTCTGATTCATAGCCAGGTCTTGTGTAAAGGCTTCAGGTTTTGCAATATGAAGAACATTCGACTCAATTTTCAGGAATTTAAGGAATAACTACAAATGTTTGTGACGTCAAGTACAGTACAGTATTTTTCTTTTTACTTCAGATCACCACTAGAGGGAGACAGTCACTTACATAAAATGTATCTTGAAGTCTCCAAAAAAGGCTTTCTGTGTTTAATGTTTATGTTGAGAAGAAAAAATGATATACGTAATTAAATGAGACACAAAACACAATTCAAATATTTTATTTGGGATATGATCCAACAAGGGCATGGTGGTGGCCTGGTGGTAAAGGTGCTGGATCACTGATCCTAAGGTTGGAGGTTCAAGCCCCACTCTCCACGGGTTGTCACTGTCAAAAGTACAGCTAACTGGGTTATCAAAGGCCGGCCATGTGTCTCACTTTCTACGGTGTGAGGTTCATGTCAAAGAATCATTGCTGACTTTTGACAAGAGGAGCTGTATAGCCGTCAGCAGGTTTCTGCCCTGCGATGGGCTGGCGAGACGTACAGGGTGTACTCTGCCCTCGCCCGGAGTCAGCTGGGATGGGCGCCAGCCTCCCTGTGACCCTAATTAGGACTAATCAGTTCAGAAAATTAATGAATGAACTCACAATCATCTGCTCACTTGAATACAAAAACCTTACGATGCTACAGTTCAAACACATGGACGCTCAACAGTGAAGGATGTTGGGAATATTTAAGGGGTTTTGATGGTTTTTGATTACAATACCGTCCCACACACACACACACACAATTATACTACCCTCTGTTACTCAATAGGAAAAATCCATTTATTCATTGATCTACAGCAAGCAGTCTGGGCCTCTCATGGGCAATGATTCCAGAGTCGATCCCAGGCACACTCCATGATTGCATCACATGATGACTCAGTATGTTCTCATTTTCTTCTCTTTTCCTGGTTTTCTACATATGCAAGCTACAATATGCAAATTTTAGTTGATTACAATTGGCATGTCCCTTCCTTCTTCAGTGTGTATTACATTTTCACATATAATGCAGGGCAATGGTGTGATTGGCTAACGCGTTCATGGACATTATCCACCTCAGAAACTCGGGATAATACTTCAATCAAAATTATTTTTAAAATAAATCACAAAAAATCTCACAGTTTGTCCCAGATACTAAAATCCTAGAAATTTGACCAGATCCCATCCCAAAAAAAAAAAAAAAAAGAGTAAAGAGTGTGACCACTGTCATCTAGTTTGCTTTTCTTATGTTCCCATGTATTATATAAATAAACAACTTGTTTATTGCCTGAGGGGTGAGCTGAACCAGCCTTGCCTAAATAAACAGCTGGCAACCATTTTTTGACCTTGACATTGACACCCCCATCCCCCCATCCTACTACAAACACGAGGAGGCTGGTGTCTATTTCAGCCAGCACAGGGATGAAGGCAGGGTACACCCTAAACCACCGCTGTGTACCACACACAACTACTCACACTCATGCCTAGGGCCAATTTTGAGTCAGCCGAATGTGTCTTTGGACTGCAGGAGGAAACCCATGCAAGTACAGCAAGAACCCCCAGGAATCAAACCCAGAGTACTCGTGGTGTCACGTGGACGTGCGAACCACAACACAGTTGTGCAGTGAGTTTTTTATGTCTTTGTTTCAGCCTCTGGTACCAAAATTTGATGGTGGTATCTCAACGACGTTAGCTTTGGTCACCACACACACACACACACACACACACACACACACACACACACACACAAAACCCCTAAACCAATAGAAGTGGATACAATGCTGTCAAAGCTATCGCAGCTGGAAATTATTCACCTCAGACTGAGTGGATATTGCATTACGTATTTTGCCATTGGGGAATAACTGTTAATTCAGTGGTAGTCAGGTGGAGTTCTTTTTCATGTTTTATTCTTGTTTTTCTTTTTAAATAATTAATTCAATCACTTATTTGCTGAACTACTTATGGTGGTGCCCATCTCAGCCGACGCAGGCTGAAAGCAGCTTGCACCCTGAAAATCTCACTGGATCATTGAAGGGCAAAACATGCACAACCATTCACAGCCAGTTCGCTACTGTGCATGTCTTTAGACTGTTGGAAGAATACAGAGAGAAACTTCGCAAACTTCGTACGGAAACGCCCAGGACTTGGACTCGAGACCTTCCTGCTGTGATGTGCAAACCACTTCACCTTCACCACTATACTGTCATATATCAATATATCAATAAGCACGGGAAAAAGTATTGAAACAAATCATTGAATCTGTCTGTCTGTCTGTCTCCCTTTCGGCTTTTTCCCTTTTTTCTCGGGAGTCTCCACAGCGAGTCATTTGATTCGCACATTTGATTTGGCAGAGTTTTTTTTTTTTTACGGCGGATGCCCTTCCTGTCACAACCCTTTTAGCAAGGGACAGAAAAACGCTGACGACTTTGCTTGCAGCTACTCTTTACGAAAGTCAGCAATGGTTCTTTTACATGCCTCTCGCCATAGACAGTGAGAGACATGGCCCGCCTTTGATAACCCAGTTAGCTGCACTGGGAGGGACAGTGACAACCTTGTGGAGAGTGGGACTCGAACCCCCAACCTTTGGATCAGCGATCCAGCGCCCTATACCACTTGACCACCACTGCCCCTAACAAATCATTGAATAATGATGTAAAATACCAAGGTAGACGGGCGTCTCTAATAAATCGGACGTTCTAGTTTATAGTGCAATAAAATAATAATTTGGACAACATAAACAGCCCTTTACACACAAAGACAATATTCTGAGCTTGGATAGAAAAAAAACAAACAAACAAAAAAAAACAAAGAAAGAACATGAAGTGAATGTGCATAAGTGTAGAATTGATGGCCATTGGCTGCTAAATCCCTGAAGGGAATGTATGATCAACAACAAGGGAAGTAAACTTTCACTGAAAAGAGCTTTGTTCTTGGTGGAAAATGCAGGACTCAAGTACTGGTGCAGATGCTTTATATAATAGAATCAAGTCTGAACAAGTAACTCAATCACCGCAGGATGTTATTATATCAGACGAGACCCAGGATGGAGACTATACATCCAGCCCATAGCAGTGTGCAGTGTATGCGGGAATTTCTTGATAGGCATTCCCACACGGCAAAGGATAATATGTATTTCCCATATATATATATATATATATATATATATATATATATATATATATATACATACATATATATATATATATATATATATATATATATATATATATATATATATATATATATATGGTGGCATAGTGGTTAGCACGTCCGCCTCACAGCAAGAAGGCCTGGGCGTTTCTGTGTGGAGTTTGCATGTTCTCCCCGTGCTTGTGCGGGTTTCCTCCGGGTGCTCCGGTTTCCTCCCGCAATCCAAAGACGTGCACTGTAGGTTAATTGGCCGTTCTAAATTGACCGTAGATTCTCTCCTGCAACGGCACCGGAACCCAGTCGTATCGGCACTTGCCTTTCCATTGGATCCTTCTGGTGGCGCCGAGACGGGGGACTTGCTGCTTGGGTAACAGCTTGTCCCTCATTACTCCCTACCCGGGCTCTGCGCACTGGGGAGTATCACCAGCCGGGATACCAGCCAGAGCGCAGCCATAGTCCTTCGGGACTGACGGAGGCCTACCATCATCATCATCATCATCATCTTCTTCTTCCGCTTAGTCCAGGGTCAGGTCGCGGGGGCAGCAACCTTAGCAAAGAGGTCCAGACATCCCTCTCCCGAGCTACTTCCTCCAACTCTCCCGGGGGGACACCGAGGCGGTCCCAGACAAGCCGAGAGACATAGTCCCTCCAGCGTGTTCTAGGTCGACCCCGGGGTCTCTTCCCGGTTGGACATGCCCGAAACACCACACCAGGGAGGCGTCCGGGGGGCATTCTGACCAGATGCCCGAGCCACCTCAACTGGCCCCTCTCAATGCGGAGGAGCAGCGGATCTACTCCGAGCTCTCCCCGGATGGCGGAGCTTCTCACCCTATCTCTAAGGGAGAACCCCGCCACCCGGAGAAGAAAGCTCATTTCAGCCGCTTGTATCCGTGATCTTGTTCTTTCGGTCATTACCCAAAGCTCGTGACCATAGGTGAGGGGTGGAACGTAGATCGACTGGTAAATTGAGGGTTCCAGAGCCCAAGCTATGCGTTGAGGTGAGCCCGACTATATCTAGTCGGTATCTCTCCACCTCACGCACCAAATCAGGCTCCTTTCCCACCAGAGAGGTGACATTCCATGTCCCGAAGGTCAGAGTAAGCAGCCGAGGATCAGTCCGACAGAACCCATGCCTTTGGCTGCCACCCAACTCACACTGCACCCGACCCCTAAAACTCCTCCCACGGGTGGTGGGTCCATGGGAGGGCGGAACCATGTCTCCTTTTCGGGCTGGGCCCGGCCAGGCTCCATGGGCATAAGCCCGACCACCAGGCGTTCGCCTTCGAGCCCCTCCCCTGGGCCTGGCTCCAAGAGGGAACCCCGGTGACCCGCGTCCGGGCAAGGGAGACTGATTCCTATGTTGTCTCGTGTCTTAGGGGTTTGTTTTGAATATATACATATATATATATATATATATATATATATATATATATATATATATATATATATATATATATATATGTGTGATCCTACAGGTGTATACTGAGTGAAAAAAAGTGACACCAAATTAACCGTAATATGATATTTTCGTATTTACCCCACGGAGGATGGCACGGTGGTGGACTTGGCATGTCTGTTTTATAACAAGGAGGTCCTGGGTTCCAGTCCCAGGCTCAGGTGCTTCTGTGTGAAGCTTTTTTGTTCTTCCTCTGCTTGTGTGGGCTTCCTCTGGGTATTCAGGTTTCCTCCGACAGTCCAGAAACAGACACGTTCCCCAATTATATCATATTCGGATCTTACAACGACATATAAACAATGTCTTTAGAAGAAAATAAGATGTTCTGATATGAGGTCACTAGGGTCATACGAGACTACGTGTGAGTGTGTGTGAGTGGTTGTATGTGTGTGTTGCCCTTCTATGGACTAGAAAACCGTTCAGGGTGTACCCAATCTTTGCACAGAGTAAGCTGAGATAGGCTCCGGCCTCCCTACAACCCGAGAAGGATGAAGCGGCTCGGCCAAAGAATGAATGAATGAATGTAAGTACCCACTGGATTTGAGCAATCGTGCATTGTGATTGGCTTATCTACAACTAGGATATCACCTCATATACCATATGTAGCTCAGAAAACTGGAAGCCGTTGTGACTTTCATTCATTCATTTTCTATGCTGCTTTATTATAATTAAGGTTGCTGGGAGGATATAATCTATCTCAGCAAATTTTGGATGAAGATGGGGTACATCCTGGACAAGATCATTCCAGGGCCAACTCACATTCACTCACACCTCGGGGGGGGGATTTGTAACAGCTAATTAGGCTTCCGCGCATGTTTTTGGACTGTGGGAGGAAACCGGAGTATCAGGAGGAAACAAGCTTGAGGAAAGCATGCAAAGCTTACACAAAAAGGCCCCGAGGCCAGGAATCAAACTCATGACCTTCTTGTTCTGAGGTAGATGCGCTAACTATTGCACCACCGTTCTGTGCGTCGTGACATGTGCCAAGCTAACCGCTAAAGATCGCTGTTCAGCCCTTCTGCTCATTCCAGATTTATTCCGTGCACAAAGTACTGTATTTGAATATTCGAAATGTATTTCTGAAAGAATTAAATGTTACCCATGGACAGACCTCCAGTCCTCAGTGTCACCTGACGGTGGTGACCAAGAGTAGGTATCGTACATGGCGCACGGTAACCAGAATCACATGGAGACAATGTATGAAGCTTGCATTGGATTTGGTTGAATATACTGTACTTAAAATACTGGCAGCATGGTGGCCTAATGGTTATAGCATTGCCGCCTCAGAGCAAGAAGGTCCTGGGTTTGATTCCCAGCTCTGGCGTTTCTGTGTGGAGTTTGCATGTTCTCCCCGTGCTTTTGAGGGTTTTATCCAGGAACTCCAGTTTCCTCCTACAGTCCAAAAACATATGCAGTCGGTTCAATGGCTGTTCCAAATCCAGACTGTACCTCACCCTCGCCCATATTCGGCTGAGATGGGCACTAGCCTCCCCGTGACCCTAATTAGGATTAAGCGGTTCATAAAATTAATGAATGTATGAATGAATAATGAAAATACTTTGTCTCACAATCCAGGGTGTGTGGATAAAATAAAAGAGTTATTCTGGTCCCTCTCATTGGATATCAGGGCATATCCCATCCGAGTTTGTGAAATAACTGTTCAAGATATTATCGATGTAGCTCTGGGAATCCGACTGGTATCCTGACAGCACCTTGTAAACAAAGGAGTGTGAAGAACTGGAGATCAACCACTGAGTGAAAAAAGGAACTTAGATAGCATGAAAGGTTAAAAAAACGAGGATATCCTCTTGCTGATAAAAGCTACTGTGGTTGCAAGAGCACTAAACTGGAAGACGGGAGACTCTACGCAACAGTTTCTAGTAATGACCATTTCATTCCAGAAGAATTTTTTCAGAAAAAAAAAAGACGTACAATCTCCTTCTGTGATTTTGTCACACCATTCTAAAAATAAATAACCACCTTTTAGTACTTTGAACCCCTAAATGGGCGATGATTGCATTAAATTCAATTGCATTAAACACACAGTCTGTAAATTTTCAAGGTATTTCTTGACTCAGGGTGGTCATGTGACTTTAAAGCCATGATATGAAAATATGTTGTGAGCAATATCGCCATGCAGTTCATTATTTTAGCCTTTCTGACTTTGTACTTTTTGAACAAAATTCTCCATTAATTTTTGTTTGTTATTGTTTGTTTTTTGTTTAGTCGGGTGTTTTAGAGCAGGGGTCCCCAACCACAGGGCCGCGGACCGGCACCGGTCCGTGGCGCAGTTGGTACCGGGCTGCAGAAAAAATAATTAATTATTTCATTTCATTTTCTGTAACCGCTTCATCCGAATTAGGGTCGCGGGGAGGCTGGTGCCCATCCCAGCCAACTCAGAGCGAGGGCAGAGTACACCCTGGACAGCTCGCCAGGCCATCGCAGGGCGGAAACACGCTGATGGCTTTGCAGCCTACTCTTTATGAAAGTCAGCAATGGTTCTTTTACATGCCTCACACCATAGACAGTGAGAGACATGGCCGGCCTTTGATAACCCAGTTAGCTTGCACTGGGGGGGGACAGTGACAACCTTGTGGAGAGTGGGACTCGAACCCCCAACCTTTGGATCAGCGATCCGGCGCCTTATACCACTAGACCACCACTGCCCCATTTAATTATTCCCAGTTTATTAATTATCTGAGTCTGGTAGGTCGGTAAAACGGTAAAGTCTGTTGGGTTTTTACACCCGAGCCTCATGGCTCATCAGGCGGCTCATCAGGCAAATCGACCAGGAGTTCAACTCCCATTCAGATGGGATGCTAGTCCATCGCAGGTTACCTTCCCAGTATATTTTTACTGGTACCCATTTATACTGCTGGGTGAACAGAGGCACACTTGTGGTTGAGACTTTGCCCAGGGGTCTCAGCACAGTGAGGGTCTCAGTGGGATTCGAACTCACAACCTCCCGATCATGAGCGCAGCACCCTAACCACTACGCCACTGGTCCCACTATCTGAGTCGGAATGATATTTTATTTTTGAAAATCTTTTATTTTGAAAAATGACCAGATTCTCTCGGTGACATGTCGATCATTTGAGCGCTAAAATGTAACGCAGAAGAGGACAGTGTGTGAACAGAGTGTTGGACATGTTTCAAACATTAGCGGGGATTTGGGGTGAGACTGAGACTGAGCCTTCATTCTCCCAGATGGCGCACCATCACCTGTGAGGTTTTGTTTTTTTTTTTTTTTTTTTTTAGAAACGTTCAAGCTCTACTTCCCAACCAACTTTATTTCAGCTGTTGAAAAATAACATTCATGGAGTTCTTCTTCTTCTTAATAATAATAATAATAATAATAATAATAATAGTAATAATAATAATAATAATAATAATTTATATAAATAAATAACATTATATTTACAATTTAAACAATCTATTATACACACACACACACACACCCGACGCACACACACACACCCGACGCACACACAAACACACACACACACACACACACACACACACACAGTCCGTGGTAAAATTGTCAACCGTTCACTGGTCCGCGGTGATAAAAAGTTTGAGGATCACTGTTTTAGAGTATGACTTGAGTTCCAGGCTGAAGCAGAGGGCCGCCACTTTGAGGATCAGGTGCCTTGCCCAAGGGCACTTCGCTGTGAAGGTGTAGGAAGGGAAGGTGCTGTTCATGTCCTCCACCATCACACATTTTTCAAGCAACCTTTCGATCCCAAACCCGCTTCTCTAACCGGGAGACCTTGGATGCTCCGTACCAAGTTACACAAACCAAACTGCTGTAGATTTCATTGAAAAAGTGAACCTGTCACAGCTTCAACTTTAAGGACAGTTCCAAGTTACAGGCCACGCAGGGCGCAGAGAGGCTGATGCCTGTCTCTGCTGACATGGGCGAAGCTGGAGTCCACCTTGAACAGCTCGTGCTCACACTTGCCTCATGTGCATGTCTTTGGACTGTCGGAGGAAACTCCAGTACTTGGAGAACGCCAATGCAAACACAGAGAAAACATGCAGACTCCACACAGAAATGCCCGAGTTTGGGTTTTGAAATCATGACCATCTCCCCGTCCTGTTTTTTTTTTTCTCTCTCCACTAATTTATACAGAAGGGCATAAGCATGTACATGCCCCTTCCTCCCAGCTGCCATCCGCCTCTTTACGAAGAGGCATCACGAAGGCAGCCTGTCACACTCGGAGGGAAAGCGCCATCCGCCCCTTTTGTATGAATGAGCTTACAGATGCCCATGGATTGGTTGGTGATTGCTGTGAGTGACAGGAGCCCATATGCCCTCCCTCCCTCCCACCCATGATAGTTCAGCCAATTAACACCCATGGACACCTGGTCACTCATAGCTGCAGCAACAACCTGGATTCGAAATTCTCCATTGACAGTCATGCACCTTCTTGATGCGCCACTCAGGAGCCGTGAGGCGGACGTGCTAACCACTATGCCACCGTGCCACCAGAACATTTTGTTCTGCATTTTTATGGGGTTTTTTGACAAGCAATAAATAAAAAATTTCAATCTTTTTACATTGTTTGATGCCTTATTAGCCTGTAATGGGTCGGCATGATTGGGGACCCTTTGTAATGTTCACAATAAAGTACTGATTACCATTCACAGTATTGCAGTGTTTCTAATTTCAGTTCGGTTCATTTCCTGTAACCGCTTAATCCTAATTAGGGTTGCGGGGAGGCTGGCGCCCATCCCAGCCGACTCCGGGCGAGGGCAGATTACACCCTGGACAGCTCGCCAGGCTATTGTAGGGCGGAAATACGCTGACGGCTTTACATCCTACTCTTGTCAAAAACCAGCAATGTTTCTTTGACATGAACCTCACACCGTAGAAAGTGAGACACATGGCCGGCCTTTGATAACCCAGTTAGCGGCACGGGGTCTAATTATTATTATTATTATTTTTTTTTTTGCTTTCTGTGGTGTAGTAGTTACCACATCCGACTCACAACAAGAAGGTTTCGCGTTCGATTCCCAGCTTGGGTGTTTCTGTGTGGAAGTTGTACGTTCTCCCTGTGCTTGCGTGGGTTTCCTCCGGGTGCTCCATTTTCCTCCCACAATACAAAAACATGCACAGTAGGTTAACTGGCTGTTCCAAATCCACTCGAGGTGTGAATCTGAGTATGAATTGTTGTGTGAGCGTCAGCCCTGAGATGACCTGGCGAGCTATCCAGGGTGTACCCTGCCCTCAACCAGAGTCAACTGCGATGGGTCTCAGCCTCCCCACAACCCTAATTAGGATTAAGCGGTTCAGAAAATGAATGAATATTTTCTGGGGCCGAATTACGCTCCTCCCCTAACCAGAACCAAATTTTAAAATGACAGATTACGCCTTTGATGACTTCTTCACACAATGAGCAAAATCTTTTACACCAGGCTTATCGATCCATCAGTCAACCTGACACCATAATCAAAATCAACTTGAACGTAAAGTTCTTTCCATTCTGGGACCAGGTCCAATAAGGCTTCTAAAACAGCCATATGCTATTTATCCGTTGAGCTTTGAATTTCAGTCGGCCCTCTACTTACGAAATTAATCCGTTGCAGTGCCTTTTTCGTAAACTGGAGTTTTCATAAGTAGAGGTGCATTTTACATGATTGGTTCCAAGGCTCCCAAGACTACCCCATTAACCCTTTAAAAATTATAAAACTACACCAATTTTGTATGAAATATGTGTTAAAAGTAAAAGAAAATTATTTACCTTTTATTAAATCTCTCGAACCACCCATGCGACGCTTTAAAGTCCGGGGGTTGCTGGTCTGAAGAACCCTCACCCCCACCCTCCTTCACGAGGTCTTTAAATACGGCGGTTGCTTTTTCCGAAATAATCACCTCCGTCACTGTATCTCCGCTTTCAAGGTCTCCTTCTGCTTCAATATCAACCTGATTGTAGAGTGGTTTCGGCCGTACTCCTTTGTGATTTCGCTCAACCGCATCCTACTTTAGTATTTTTTTATTATCTCCTGCATCACTTCGATTGATAACGGAGCCCGCTTCTTCTTTTCGGTGTCATCGGGAATCACTTTCTTTGGGTCCATGATGGATAACGAAATATAACACTGCAATGATCACTCACAAAACACTCACGAACCAGCAGTCCTGTTCAACGCTCCTTCACGGACAAACAGGAAGTGGCAAACAGGACGTGACAAACAGGAAGTATGGGTACAGAAAGTATGGGTACAGTTCAGCTTCCTCCTGGCCAATGGGAGGCCAGCAGGGCGGGATGTTGGGAGATAGCCAATGAGAGAGCAACTCGCGCTTTGTTTGAATTTTTGAATGGCGCGTTTGAATGGCTCGTTACACGCTTGACGTAAAAAGATGTTGTTTTCGTAAAAAGAGGACGAAAATTTAGGAAAATGTTTTTCGTAACCTGGATTTTTCGTATTCAGAGGTTTTCGAAAGCCAAGGGCCGACTGTATACTGGATGAACGACTCCCTCAGAATAAGTACTGCAGCTACTCGCAGCTCAAGCTTTCTGGAAGATTTGCTTTTGGTGTGGCTTTTAAGTCCTGACTTGCACTGATGTGTATCAAATATAAGATGATCTAATAGAGTCTATGGTTTCTCTCCTCCACTTTCGCAATGAGATTCTGCCACGCTTGTAAATTAATGTTGCGCGAGCGCACTTCTCAGCTCATTTGCCAAAGATCACCTGGTTTCCTTTTTAATATGGTTTCTGCTTCACTCATGATAAAAAATTGCATCTAACTCATGACGCATGGACAGCTCATCATAGGCCAGAATGCGAAAGTGAGACTTACATTTCTATCGAATGCTTCTCAAATTTCGTCCAGACTCCACCCCATCCGACGACTTGATTTCCACTTGAATTGACAAATGAAACCTGATGAAATGTAGACTCTCTGAACTGGGATGTCCCCCCCCCCCTCCCCCATGCCCTTATTCCTTACCCACCCTCCTTTCCCTGCACTGTTGGTCTGGGGCTATCGGTATACATGTCTCCCATCTTCAGTTCTTCAGTTACCTCATAGCCATGGAGCCTGTCCATTATTCTACTCCACCGACACCGCAATACCCATATCATGTTTGTCCTCTTCGCCTAATGCTATTGAGTGAAATCTGAATGAGAGTTGAATTACTTTTGGCCAGTGAGTAAAAGTGAATAAAGGCACTTATGAAACACCTTCTAATGTTCATTGACGTATGTTGAACATGTGGTCTAATTTCCCCCAAAATTTTCTCAATTACTGTATTAGTAGACCTCTGATGATGAGGATTCTGACACTATCTGTATTATTATCTGTAAAAACCATCACGATTCAGACAGGTGCTGAAGGACAACAGTCAGGATGATGCTTCCCCCCCAGGACCATGACTCTGGCATCCCTAGTCCTGTATATTTCTGTAACCGATTAATCCTAATTAGGGTCGCGGGGAGACTGGCGCCCATCCCAACCAACTTCGGGCGAGGGCAGAGTACACCCTGGACAGCTCGCCAGGCCATAGCAGGGCAGAAACACGTTGACGGCGCCCTATACCACTAGGCCACCACTGCCCTGTTAGTCCCGTATAGTTTCTTTGAAATTGTTCCTGGTTTGTTTGACTTCTGTACTAGGAATCATCCATGAAAAGGCCGACTGTGATAGCTCTACAAAAACACAATGAAGGTTCCTCAAGAGGGTTGATGAACATTTGACATACACTTGACCTTCCTTTGCTTTGATTTTAAGAGGCTTTAGGACTGTATATTTGAGTTGTTGTCCATCTGTACTGTGAAGTACCTTCCGAATAGAGGCATAGTATTTGACTGAACATAAAAAGAAAATATAGCTGTACTATATCATCATCATCATCATCATCATTTTCTTCCACTTGATATGGGTTTGGGTCGCTAGAGCAACAGCCTAAGCATTGAGGTTCAGACATAGCCATTCCTTCCAGCTCTTCTGTGGGGACAACTGTTCCTCCAGGTCTTCTGTGGAGGACAGCTTCAGTTGCATGAGATGGAGGCGTTCCTCTGGCTCTACTGTGGGGGGGGTCCCAACTCTATGGGTCAGAAGTGTTCCTCAGGCTCTTGTGGAGGGAGGTGTTCCTCATGCTTTTCCATGGGAGAGTTCCAGCGCCATTGGACAGAGGCATTCCTCAAGCTCTTCCTGGGGGGAGGACAGCTCAAGCTCCAGTTCTGTCGGATGCAGGTGTTCCTCCAGCTCTTCGGAAGGTACTGCTTCAGCTCTATGGGATGCAGATGTTCCTCCAGCTCTGCCAGGGGAACAGCTCAACATCAATGTGACCAAGGCGTTCCCATGCTTTATGCAAACTGCTATTGAACGGTAACCCAGAGTCTTAACCACTGAACCACCACTACCCCTTGTAGTCCATCACTCCTCTTCTTCTTCACTCCATCACTCTTCTTCTTCTTCATCACTTCCTTCATCATTATCACTCTTCTTCTTCTTCATCACTTCCCTTCATCATTATCACTCTTCTTCTTCATTATCATTCAATTATTTCTCTTTTCACCATTCTATCACTCCCCTTCATCATTACTTTTCTTCATCACTCCATCACTCCTCTTTCTCATCAGTCCACTCCTCCTCTTCTTCATCATTTCTCTTCATTATCACTCTTCTTTTTCAGCACTCAATTACGCCTCCTCTTCATCATTCTCTCACTCATCTTCTTCATCATACCATCACAGCTCTACTTCTTCATCAGTACTCTTCATCATCAATCCATCACTCCTCTTCTTCTTCACCACTCCTCTTCTTCAGCACTCCATCACTCCTCCTCTTCTTCATTACTTCTCTTTATCATTATCATGCTTCTTCATCATCACTGAATTACACCTCTTCATCATTCTATCACTCCTCTTCTTCATTACTCCATCACTCCTCCTCCTCTTCTTCATCACTTATCTTTATCATCACCCTTCTTCTTTATCATCACTCAATTATACCTCTTCATCATTCCATTACTCCTCATCTTCTTCACCACTCCTCTTCATTATCACTCTTTATCATCATATCTCCATCACTTTTCTTTTTCATTATCACTCTTCTTCTTCACTCAATTACTCCTCCTCTTCATCATTCTATCACTCCTCTTCTTCCTCAGTCAATTACTCAATCACTCCTCTTCATCATTATCATGCTTCTTCTTCTTCATAAGTCCCTTACTCCTCTTCTTCATACTCTTTTACTTCTTTGCTCCTCATCTTCATCACTCCTCTTCATCATTCTTCTCATTTATCACTCCATTATTCTTCTTCCACTTCATCATCCTCTTTATCATTACTCCTTCTTCATCACTCCTTCATTACTCCTCTCCATTATCCTCTCCACTCATACTCTTTGTTAATCATCTTCCTCTTCAGCATCACTCCATTTCTTCTTCATCACTCCTTTTCATCTTGTCTCCACTTCTTCATTACTCTCTTCATCACCTCTCATACTCTTGATCCATCATGTTTCTCTTCAACATTCCTCTTCTTCCTTTCCATCGTTGCTCTTTATCATCACTATTCTTCATCATCTCGCCTCTTTTTCTCTTTGCCAGTTTTCTCTTCAACACACCTCTATCACTCCTCTTCATCATCAGCTTTCTTCTTTATCTCTGCTCAACATCACCTCTTCATCACGAATCTCCTTCGACATCACTCCTCTTTTTCTTCACTCCATCAATCCTCTTCTTTTTATTCATGCCACTTCATCATCACTCATCTACATCATTCCATTATTCCTCTTCTTCCTCACTCCTCTTCATCATCACTCCTCTTCCTCTTGATCATTTCTCTTTCTCATCACTCCTCTTCATCATCTCTACTCTTCTACCTCATCAAGCCGTCACCTCTCATACTCATTTCTTCATCACTCCTCTTCGTCATTCTCAATACAATTCAATTCAGTTGGATGTTTTGTGCTTGTACAGTTGACTTTGTCACAAAGCAGCTTGACACAGTAAAACAGTGAAAGTCGAGGCTTACAAAGTATAAAAGAATTTCAACTTTTTCTATTACCCCCCTACACATCCCGAATGAGCATCGCCCGCTGTGAGGTTAGCAAGGAAAAACTCCCTCAGTACATTCGAGGAGGAAACCTTGAGAAGAACCAGGTCCAAAAGGGAAGCCCATCTTCATTTGGGTGGAAACTGTACAGATACAAACAATATACGAGAAATTCATTACGGTCCAAAATGTGGCCCGGCTTGTGATACAACTGTAAGTCCTAAAAGACTGTGGGAAAGAGAAGTAATATCACCAGCAGTGAAAAGTCATGTTTGCAGTCTGTTCGTGCACATCTGGGTCCATTTAGATCTTCATCAGCAGGAAGGAAGTGCTTCCAAGATGAGAACTCCACCCAGCATCAGCACACCAGGACAGAGCACAGGACTCAGAAAGCAGAAGGATCAGGATCACCGGCGTCCCAGGAGATTGTGTCCCTCAACAAAACGAGTGTGAGAGAGAGAGAGAGAGAGAAGGAGAGAGAGAGAGAGAAAGAGAGAGAGAGAGAGAGAGCGAGAGAGAGTGAGCAAGAGATTGAGAGGGGGGAGCAAGAGATTGAAAGAGAGAGAGTGAGCGAGAGATCAAGCGCAAAAGATTGAGAGAGAGAGGGAGCAAGCGCAAGAGACTGAGAGAGAGAAAGAGAGAGAGAGAGAGAGAGAGAGAGAGAGAGAGAGAGAGAGAGAAAGAGATAGATAGAGAGAGCAAGAGATAGAGAGAGATTGAGAGAAAACAAGAGATTGAGAGAGCGTGAGAGAGAGTGAGTGAAAGAGAGAGCAAGAGCTTGAGAGAGGGAGGGGGTTGAGAGAGAGAGAGAGAGAGAGAGAGAGAGAGAGAGAGAGAGAGAGAGAGAGATGGAGAGAGATTGAGAGAAAGAAAGACAGAGAGAGAGATTGAGAGAGAGAACAAGAGAGAGAGAGAGAGCAAGAGAGAGAGGGGGTTGAGAGAAAGAGAGAGAGAGATTGAGAGAAAGAAAGACAGAGGGAGAGAGAGAGAAAGAGTGAGAGAGAGAGAACGAGAGAGAGAGAGAAAGCGAGAGCGAGAGAGGAGTATAATGGAAATAGAAGGTTTTATGATTGCTGAGTGCAGCAGGGACTTCAGAACTGAAGGAGAGAGGACCAGAAGGAAGACAGACATGACGGCCCCCCCTGTGCCGCCGGGCAATCAGCCACCTGATTGTGGAACGGACCTGGGTGCGCATGTAGAGCGGAGGAGCGAAAGCATCCCAACATCACAGTTTACCAGAACGTTCTATGCTTGAGACCCCAGATCTGCTCCTTTACATAATAAAAGCCTTTTAACAAGATGCTCCACTAAACAAGTAAGTTTTCAGCCTCGTCTTAAAAACAGACAAAAGGCTTTGAAAGAGAAAGCTCCGCCCCTGCAGTAGTCTTCATTATTCGAGGCATCACGAAGCATTCCTGCAATTTTAGATCTCGGAGCGTGATGGATCATAAACTACAAGAAGTTCATGAAGATAATGTGGCATGAGACTATTCAGTGCTTTACAGGTTTAAAGTGGTGTTTTATACTCCATCTGAACTTGAACTGCGAGCCAGTGCAGTGTAAATAAGGTCAGGTGATATTCTCACGCGTTCTGGTCCCAGTAAGGACTCTTGCTGCTGCATTCTGGGCTAACTGGGGCTTGTTGCCGCTCCTATTAGAACATCCAGACAGTAACTCGTGACCCACATTACAATCTCATCTCAAAGCAAAAAAAAGCATGAACAAGTTTTTCCGCATCATGCACTGACATCATCATCATGCACTGACATCATATTTCTTATTTTAGCAACATTCCTGAGATGAAAGGAGATAACCCAATCTTCAAACGAAAGACCCGCGTCACAATAATCACTCCAGGGTCCTTTACCGCGACACATGATGAGACTGAAATACCATCCAAACTTACTATTCATTCATTTTCTGGAACCACTTAGTCCTAATTAGGGTCACAGGGAGGCCGGGGTCCATCCCAGTACACCCTGGACAGCTCCCCAGGCCATCGCAGGGCGGAAACACGCTGACGGCTTTGCAGCTACTCTTGTCGAAACTCAGCAATGGTTCTTTTACATGAACCTCACACCACAGACGGTGAGAGACATGGCCGGCCTTTGATAACCCAGTTCACTGCACTGAGGGGACAGTGACAACCCGTGGAGAGTGGGACTCGAACCCCCAACCTTAGGATCAGTGATCCAGCACCTTTACCACCGGGGCACCACTGCCCACCAAACTTACGACATCATCAGAAACCGTATTTCTATCTGCCTGAGATCCGACCACAAGTACTTGTGTCTCCTCAGAGTTTAAAAGGAGGACGTCAGTGAGCATCCAGTGTCCAATGTCCTCTCCACACTTTTCAAGTTTATGACTTTGCTGGAATATATAACTGTATATCATCAACATAAAAATGCTCCTCATCTTCCTCTTCATCACACCTCTTCCTCTCGGTCAGTTCTCCTCCATCACTGCTCTTCTTCTCCTCCATCACTGCTCTTCCTCTTGGTCAGTTCTCATTATCATCACTGCTCTTCCTCTCCATCACTGCTCTTCTTCTCCATCACTCCTCTTTCTCTCCATCACTCCTCTTCCTATCCATCACTCCTCTTTCTCTCCATCACTCCTCTTTCTCTCCATCACTCCTCTTCTTCTCCATCACTCCTCTTCCTATCCATCACTCCTCTTCCTATCCATCACTCCTCTTCCTATCCATCACTGCTCTTTCTATCCATCACTCCTCTCTCTCCATCACTGCTCTTCTTCTCATCACTGCTCTTCTCAGCACTGTTCTTCTTCTCCATCACTGCTCTTCCTCTCCATCACTGCTCTTCTTCTCCATCATTCCTCTTTCTCTCCATCACTCCTCTTCTTTTGCATCACTCCTCTTCTTTTGCATCACTCCTCTTCCTTTTGGTCAGTTTTCATGGTCATCACTGCTCTTCTTCTCCACCACTCCTCTTCCTCTCCATTCACACCTCTTCTTCCCCATAACTCCTCTTTTGAGAAAATGAGCTGTTAGATTTGGGCAGCACGTCACCACCAGGTATAAATACCATCGCACACCTCAGTTCACACCAAACCGCATCCTTCCGCACTAAACAATAAGCAAAGTAGTGCGGCGCAATGCGCCCTTTGCATATGATTTTTAGCCTGGCAGTGTGCGCTCAAGCACGCGCCCTCCTAACTGTTCAATGCTTAGGGGCTCATGTGATTGGATCCTAGCGCAGTGACGTCAGTGCTTCCCAAAGTCGCGGAAGTTAAAAGTTTTTTTTTTTTGAAAACCTCCTCACTGGTTGAACGGATCCATCGCGCGTGCAACGAAGCGCAAGCGCTCGTGTGGTTTTAAAATGAACACGAACAACAAAATATACTGAGTTTAAAAAGTCTACACGCGTCGTTTTGAGGTACTTTTTTTTTTTTTTTTTTGGGGGGGGGATTCTCCTCAGGCTTATATTGAGAAGAAAGCGGAATAAGCAGAATAAGCAGAATGTGGGAGCAGGACGAGTTCGAGAAGCACTGGAGGAACGAGTTTCCCGACGGCGACGTGCCCAGGATGAACCTGCACTCCGTGGAGGACATCGAGACCGAGCTCGAGCACTGCAAAGCCCGGCTGAAAAACCTGCAGCACGAGCTTGCGATGGAGAAATTCAAGGTGATCTACCTGCAGACCACCATCGCCCAGAAGAAGAAGAGTTACGACGCGGACAGGTGGACGAGCAACGGGCCCGACGAGGACCAGGACGTCGCGACGACCACCAAACCCGAAAAGACGGAACGGGAGAGCGTCCGACCCGCGCCCGGGATCAAGCTGCACGCTCCGAGCACCAGGAGCACCGAGGAGCCGAGCGGCGGTGGGCTGCCTCGAGGAAGCAAGACCGGGAAACCCATCCTGGTTCCTCCGCGGAAAAAGTCCGCTTTAATGAAGGAGAACCCTGCAGGGTGGGGATCGGGATGTCCGAATGTCCACGAGGAGTCCACGATAAAAACGAGACGGGATTCGGAGCGCGACAGCGACAGGGACTACGACGACGTTGAGCTCAATGAGAACTTCGTGCGGAAGAACCTGATCGACCCCCGGCCGCGGGACAACCGCAGCACGTCGCTCAGACCCCTCCGCTGTAGTAAGGATTTCGATTCGGGGGATGACGGGAGACTGTCGCCGTCTCTGCCGCTGAGAGGGGGCTTCAGCTCGGGCCGCAGCACACCGGACCACCGCAGTGACGGATACCTGAGCTCCGAGCACGAGGACTCGTCATCTGTAGGTAAGAACTCTCAAACTACTCCTGCTCACGGCTTGGGATTCGAGTTCAACTTCATCTTCAAAGTCTTGTAATATTTTAAATAATCCACTTCAAAGATCAAAGAACTCATTTTTAAGTTCAAATACCAAACATAGAACGCAATAAAAGTGTATCCAACAGTTTTATTGTAAAAAAAAAAAAAAAAAAAAAAAAAGTACCCATTCGCAACAGGAAACGCGTTTGAAAAACTACTTCCGGTCCCGGAAACTCGTTTGGATACCAGTTACCTAAATAGTCACCTGAGACACTCAGGTCGGAATCAGCAGATGTTTAGTCATATCAACCTGTTGAGACCCAATTCAACCAAGACTGTGCGTTATTATATTCTTAAAAAAAAATTATTTTTGCACCAGTTTAATCCGAATCAGGGTTGTGAGGAAGCTTGTGCCCATCTCATGACTCTGGGCGAGGGCGGGGTACACCCTGGACAACTCGCCAGGCCATTCCCGAGCCAACACTCACACAACCGTATTGATTCTCACACTCCGGGGTGATTTTTGGAACCGTGCATTTTTTCTGGACTGTGGGAGCAAAAACTTGGAGTACCCAGAGGAAACCCACGCAAGCATGGGGAGAACATACCAACTTCACATGTAAACACCCGAGCTGGGATTCGAGCCCAGGACCTTCTCGCTGTGAGGCGGATGTGCTAACCACTCTGCCACCGTAACAGCCGAGATGTGTGTTATCTTTATGAAAATATATCTCGAATAATAAAATAAATCCCAAAGTTTGAACCTGTTTTTTTCCTGTTTACTTCTTAAACCCACCCTATTTCCACAAATGTGGCCACAAAGCTCCATCCTGAAATCACATGATCGTCCAACCACTGTTGTTAGCGTGGAATGAGATCATTCTTGGATGTTAACCCAACCAGGATCATCGTCATGGTGATTTCAGTGAAGAGATTTTAGGGGCGTGACTACAGCATGATCAATCCGAACAAACGGCAGGTTTTGGTCCATGATAAACTCGTTCGAATGCAACGTTAATGGCAGTTATTTTTCAAATCTTGCCAGGTTTATTTGTAATGTTGATCAAGGAATAATATTGACTGTCACACATATAACACTGGCAAAGTTAATGCAGACGCTGATTAAAGGAAGGGGCGAGGTAAGTTTTCTCATTGTACGTGATCCATCTCGATGTTTTCCTTGGAAAAGCTGTGCAAAGTGTAAAATTCCTCTGTATATGAAAAGCCTATCCTGGGGACGCCTGGTGTACAGGGGAGGCGCGTACTGAACGCAGGAGTCCATGCACTCACTTACACTGAGAACCAATTTAGTGGAACAAGTCCTTGTACAGCAATGTTTTTGGAAGGTAACCTGAGAGTGGAGGAGAACATTCTTGTCGGTTTGCTTGATCTTCGCTCCAGTTCAGATCGCCAGCCTCTGTTCCTCAGTGTAATCGGAGCCTTTGGAATATCTCCATTTTTTTCCTCCCTTCTCTTTTCAATGCCCTTCCAGGACTCTTGCATGTTAGCATTTTCAGTGCCTTGTATACAGTGTATGTGAGTATCTGAGGTTTTAGAACCTCAGGCAACGTTACTAACGTAAACAAAAAGTCATCTCGGTATTGGCTCTGCTGCTGAGACTCATGGTCACATTTCCCCAAGAATTGAGTCTGAGTGGTTGTTGGGTGTTGTCCCTTTGACGGTCTGGTGAACCGTTCAGACTGTTCCACCCCTTCCACAGTGTCGGCTCCAGCCTCCTTGTAACCCAAATCGGATTAAGTGGTTTGGCAAATGACGAATTTGTAATGGAGGACATACCATTAAGGGGACAATTGTTTCTTATTTATTTGCTGAACTGCGTTCTCCTACTGGGGAAGCTGAAGCTTATCCCAGCCGAAATGGGTGAAGCCATGGCACACCCTGAACAGCTTGCCAGACCGACACAGAGCAACAGACGCAACCATTCATGTCCCATGTGCATGTCTTGGACTCTGGGAGGAAACTGGAGTACCAGGAGGAAACCCATGCAAGCGAGAAGAGAACATGCAAAGTCCACAAAGAAACACTCCCAACTGGAGCCCAAGATCTTTTTGCTTTCAGGCGGCCATGGTAATCGCTACACTACTGTTCGATTGCTTTGTTTATTTCTCTTTTCTTTCTAGCGCTAATCGGGTAGTAAAAAAAATCCTCAATGTGGGTGTGTTAATTTGGAAAATTAAAAAATCTGAAAAACTAAATTGTCCTGTTTGTTTGTTTGTATTGTTAGCTTCACTTGCTGGGAATGCAAGTCTTGACAATGTTTTGTAAGTGCATATAGTCATGCATGTTAAACTTAACAATACATTTAAATGCCCTGTGTTGTGGTTTCTTTCTTTCCTTTTTTTTTTTTTTTTTTTTTTTTTTTGAAACATTTAGAAGTGATCAATTCGAATGAGGACCAGTTCTGATTTGGTGGATGCTGCTAACATGACATAACGACACACTCACTCATTTACTAAATCACGTCATCTTAAGCGACCTCAGGGAGGATGGTACCTGTCTTGCTGACACAAAGCAAAGGCAGAGTACAACATGAACATCTCACCAGTCCGTCTCAGGGCACAGCCATTCATACTCGCACTGACACATAG
This sequence comes from Plotosus lineatus, assembly GCA_024760905.1. NCBI lineage: Eukaryota > Metazoa > Chordata > Actinopteri > Siluriformes > Plotosidae > Plotosus > Plotosus lineatus. The sequence continues at coordinate 38,634,346 of CM045740.1, read as the reverse complement.
GGGCAATTTCAAACAGCCAGTTCACCTAATGCGCATTTCTTTGGGTTTTGGGAGGAAACTGGAGTACCTTGCAAGTAGGAGAACATGCACACCCCACACAAGTAACCAAGTCTGTGCCGTGAATCCAGGAGGCAGCGGTGCTAACCGCTACATCACTGTGCTGCCGATGAGTCCGCTACTTTGATAAGTTTTTACATGAAGGTTTACGATGTCCTATATGTCGCTAAGACGCGCTTTCGTGCCGTGGAGATTTTGTACATTGAGTTGACTTGTAGACTTGACAGTATTTTTATTTTTTTTTTTAATAGTAGAGTGGCATTACTTTTTTGTCTTAGGCAGTTGCCTTGTTATTGTCGCCCCTAGTGCCAGGTAAAGTTGAATAGCTGTGGTAACAAATAGCTTTTTTACTGAAAGTGACATAAACCTTTAACATGATTTGACCCTGATTGTTTTGGAGAACGTTTATGATGAATACTTCGACAAGAGACTACATTTTGCTAAATAGGAAAACATTTAGTCGTGGTAAAGTTCTCTTGGCAAGATTTTTCAGACCACCAGGTTCCTGTTAAAACAAATCGAACTCTTAAGCGATGTTCACACAGGAAACGACATGGGACATCGCCTGTGAGCGAAGCGGAACACTTGACTTCTCAGCTCTTGTTTCTCAGGTAGCTTCAAAATTATTGGGTGAAACTGTGAGTGGTGCATCAATAAGGTGCGTGACTGTTGACCCAGAGATTGCAAGTCCTTATCCAGGTTAATGTAACAGACATCCGTGTCTGGGAGCTAAATGGTTGAGCTCTCACGGGAGATAGGGACGGCAAACGCTCACTTACCCGTCACTCACAGCGATCGCCAGGCAAATATGGGCGTCTGTGAGCTCATTCGTACGAGAACGCGAGAGTCCAACACAACCGCAAGTCCGAAAAGAGGTCATGTGGTCAGTGGTGGTCGTGTGATAGGGAATGTAATACTTGATGGGCGGGAATTGGATATGACTAAATTAATCGGAGGGAGTTTTCTTTACTTTTCTAACATATTACAGCAGAAATATCTTAGCTCTCGCAGACAAAGTGGCTCGGGAGCTCAAGGAACAGGTTCGATCTGTCTGTCCGTCAGACTTTACTTTCCGGACATTTACCTGCTGGGGCTTTCAAACTTAATATGCTGCCTCACTACTATGAATGCTAGCGTGAGTTTGTGTGTGAGTGACCTTGACCTACTTTTCAAGGTCACAGAGGCTGAATTACTGATCCCATGGTCGGGGTTCCGTTCAGCTGCTCAGGGTGTAGTTTACCCTTGCCCCGAGTCGGCTGAGAGGGGTACCAGCCTCTATTGTGACCTTAATTAGGGTCAAGCGGTCCAGAAAATGAAAAGACATGCTAACCTCTATGCCACTGACATCATGGTTAAACAAAAAAAAGGTAAAGTCCTTTGGGCTTTTGACACCTGAGCCAAGTGGCCCATCAGGTCGGTGCTTATCCCCGGTTTTCATAGCGTGAAGCAACTAGGAGTTCAACTCCTCCTGGATGGGACTCTAGTCCAGCACAGGTTACCTTCCCACTATATTTTTACTGGTATCCATTTATACTGCTGGGTGAACAAAGGCACACTTGTGGTGAAGACCTTGCCAAGGGGGGGTCTGAGCACAGTGGGGGTCTAACAGGGATTTGAACACACAACCTCCCGATCATGAGCGCAGTATCCTAACCACTACGCCACTGGCCCCACAACAATGGTTAAAAAAAAAAAAAAAAAAGGTAAATTGAAATAAGAGAAATCTCATTTTAGTTTGCTTTTCTGTACGGTTCTGTATAGTGTAGAAACTCCAATGCGTAAAGAGACAACTTGAAATGTTTTATCAAAAGGTTAATTCGCACGAATTGAATACCATACTTTGTTTCTTCTGGATCTTATGTATGCCGATCAGCCCATGGGAAAAATTTCTCCACTTTAATTTCTGACATTAGGTCCACAGCAATCTCGAGGTGGACTCTGCAAAATGTGGTTGCTCAGTGAAGTGAAGTTTCCCTCACAAGAATGTAGCTTGCTGTGAGACAGTATGTCCTCTTGGGGTAGATTCAAGCTGTGAGCCAACGCACACGCACGCACATGCACACACACACACACACACACACAGGTTATGAGGAACATTGGTGGGTAAAAAAAAACATAAAGGAGATATGCTTATCACATTGTTTGGCTGAAATGTTCTTTTTTTCTATGAGAAATGCAGTCTTTGTTTTGTCGTGAGTCTTCATTGCCAGTTGTTTGGAAGAAGATAAACTTGCTTGAAGTTTTCCGATGTGGAAAGTTTCCAGGCTGGAGGGTTTGGGTGGTTTTTCAGTAACATGACAAGCAGTGTTTGTTTATATTATTAACTCGCATGCATGTAAAGGTGGGTGGGGGTGGGGGGAGGGAGGGGGGGGGGTTTGAAGACTGTGATGACAAACCTATTGTTTATTTCACAGAAGAACTTGATTTGTGGATTTTCTAAAACATTAAATGGCTAAAACATGTACGTCATACTGATTTAAAAATTGTTTGAATAGAATTATAATTAACAAGCGCTGTAAACATGAGTGAATTACCCCTGTGCACACGGAATCAAGTACTTCAGAATGGAGGGTAACTGGGAGATAATCACAATTTTAACGTACGACCCATTGTGTGCGTTTAGTTTTGATTTTGCTGAACCACAAGGGAAATTATTTCCTCAACATTTAACCCGTACAAAGTGAGCCCGCACATTCGACGCACTAGGCTACATTACACATGGAGGCACCTGGAGAGCAGTTAGGGGTTTGGTACCTTGCTCAAGGACACCTCAGCTGTGAATGTGGAAGAATGGAAGGTGCAGATCACTTCCACACTGCCACACATTTGTCCTGCTGGGTCAGGAATTGAACCAGTGACTTTTTGGTCCTAAAGACTCTTCTCCAACCAATGGACTACAGTTGCCCCATTACAGTGATGGTTACTTGTAATTGCCTTAGTTTGGTTACCGGTCCATTTGTAAATACAGTAAAACCTCCGCTGACGAACGCTTAAGCTCACGAACTTTTCGCCTCAAGAACATTAAATTTGCGAGCATATAGTCTCTGCTGACTAACTATTTTTCGGCGGATCTAATCAAACCACGCTGGTCGAACAGCGCCACGGTGGCGGCCACGAAGCTGACGACGCTCACGGCGTCACAGTTAAATCACCCCTTTCTTTGAGTGCGGACGTGGTTTGTGTTTGATAGACATTTTGGACCATATTGAGTGTACTTTTGCTATTATGGGACCGAAAAAGACCCCACCACAGGCGGAGATCATTGAAAAACACGAACGAGGTGTGCGTTTGTGTGACTCAGCGTCCCAGTACCAGTACGACCAGTACCAGTCTACCATTGCTCCCATCCTTAAGAACAAGGAAGCTATTAAGGGTGCGTGTGTGGCTAAGGGTGTTTCCAAACAGTAGGCGTTTCCAAACTCTCCTTCCAAACAGTAAGTCCCTCCCTCCCTCCTCCTCCCACTCCATTCCATCAAGCCATCAACTACCATCACAAAGGTAAATAAAACGACTTTATTATACAGTACAGTTTATTTCTTTAATTACAATACAATAGCACATTTATTATACATAAAATAAGGTATATTTTTGTGTAGTTTTAAGGCTTATTTAGTAGAAAATTGTTTTATGGGGACCTGGGAACGGATTATTCTCATTTTAATGGTTTCTTATGGGAAATAAATGTTCGGAAGACGAACTTTTCGCCTCACACACACTTTCTGGGAACCAATTATGTTCGTGAGCTGAGGTATCACTGTATTCAACTACTTTTTTAAGCGTATAAAATTAGTCAGTGTTTGAGTTATATTTTGTTGCTGAAGTATAAATGAGAGATTTACTTGACAAAGGGATTGAGCAGGATGCATCTCGTCTTGTAGATTTTATCTGGCAGCACAGGCTTTTTTTTTTTTCAAACATTTGTTTATAAGCCTGGTGTAAACAGGTAAAATCAATTCAGGTTGGTTCAAAACCACTTCTGACACCATAGTGTTCAAGGGGCCAATGTGCACTTAGTGCTGTTACATATGAGCACACAGCCGTGATCTAATGACCTGCGATAGAACTACAGGGACCATAGACTTGAATACACAATACGGTGTGATATGATAGGAAGGGGCGCAAATGCTGACGAATGATGCTGAATGAGAGATTTTTGGCAGATTGCTTGGTGAACCTCTCGCACATAGTCTACCATGTTTGCTTGCATGCAGTTGTTTTGTTTATTACCTGCAAACCCATCAAAGTTTCGACTGTCCAGGCCTATGGTAAGGTAATATTGTTTGTGTTCATGTATATGCAGATTTTTGGGGAGTAGCTGTATGTTGCACTGCTGTTACTATCCAGTGGTACAATTTGTATTAATTTGCATTTTTCACGGTGGCGTTTTGGGAACACCTTGAAAATTCTGAGGAAAGCTTCCCGAAAAAGGCCCCACTGTAACCCCTGTGCATACCCATAGAGGATGGCACCCCCTCTTTCAAAACCAAAATAACAAAAATTGTCTTTCAGTGCTCCAGAATGACATCTCAAATTTAAATTTGTAGTAATATTTCATGATTTTCAGTATTTCACTGTATGGCCATTCCATAATGCGCAACATCGGCGAACGACAATTGAACAGCCCTTGTCCACACACAAGGCGCAAAGGATCATACGGCGCATTAATCGAAACAAAAGTCAGATAAGTCAAACTCGATTCAATTCTCATAATAACTCTCAACAAAGTTCAGTTATAACACAAAATATAAAATAATACACTTCAAAATAACTCTCAACATTGTTCAGTTGTAATAGTGTAAATTATAAAATGATAATACAATTGAACAATGTTGAGAGTTCACAGTATAAAATGATAAACTCACTTTTTCAGTTCATTCCTCTTCCAAAAAAACTATCAAATTCTTCATCTTCAGTGTCTGGGCTTAACAGTTGTGCGAGTTGGACATAAAGCCTGGATCCCAGTATTATTTTTTATTATTATATTTTATCTATTATTCCCTGACGCATGGAGTCGGATCAGTCGAGATGGAGATTAGAAGTCTTCCGGGTCGTGACCTAAACTTCTCTGAGCCACGCCCCTTAAAGATACGGTCATGACACTTAAGGAGCTGTACCAGTGTAACTTCAAATTCAAGAAGGTTAATCCGAGGCCTCAGGAGGAGACCTGTAGCAGTGCTTTATCCCGGTGATGAATGTGAGACTCTGATTAAGCCTGCTGAGCGTCCTGAGGGTAGAGACGAAGATTAGGTGGGAAAACCACTCGCGTCTTACTCAGCCAGTCACCTGACTATTGATAGCAGTAATGCCGGTATTTGGACATAAAGCCTGGATCCCTCTAACTTATGACCTGTTGACACCAGTATCTTGCGGTTGGAGTTCTTTGATTAATCCACCGTAATGATGGTAAGCTCTGAATTAATCTGCTTCACTTGGGTTTGGCGCTGTCTGTGAGATGGAGCCGCACGGCCCCACCCACACGCAAGGCGCACCGGATTATAAGGCACACCATCAAAATTTGTTTGAGGATTAAAGGCTTTTTAGGTGCGCCTTATGGTTCGAAAAATAATGCAACGTATTAGCGACTACAGCATTGCTTATTGAACCGAATCCGAAATGGTAGCCTTTGGTCGCAATATTGGATTTTCAATTATATTAAATCAGTGGTCATTTTAAATGATGCATTTAGAGTAATCACTGTCAAGATAAGTAAAATAACACTTGCTACAAGCTGATGAACTTTGGGTATAAATGGGGGTGAACTTTTTCAAGCGGTATATATGGGGGTGGGGGGGAAGCACAAATCCCTATTTGACCACCCCCTTCCTATTTTTGAAAACCACCAAGGTAAGAATGGTCCGGTTTCCATTTTGTGGCTCCTTTTAATAGAAATTTTGTTCTCATATTCTTTCTTTCTTTCTTTGTCTTTTTCCCATTCTAGAGAGTCATAAACCGTGAAATGAGTCAGAAAGCAGTCATGGTTAGCGTTTTTTGTTGTTGTTGTTATTGTTGTTTCCTGATTCCCCTTTTCTCTGTGCTCTTTGCTTTTAAATGTGAAGTACATGGATTTCTTTTACTGTAATGAAACCTCTGATGTACTGGTTAAATCTTTGTCATGAAAAACCACGCCATGAATCATTGTCGACGCTCTCATTTGATTTTTGGACAGAAACAAAATCAGGCTGAGGATGGCGGAAATCAACCTACTTTACTCGAGCTGAGTGTCTGATTGCAGTCTGATCAGAGAACGATCCTCTCATCATGTGGGTTACATCAAATATGTGCCAACAAGATCGCATCTGTTGTGTGAGGGCTTTGAATTTGTAGGATGGAGTTACAGTTTTCAGTGTCTGTGTGCGGTTTGGTCGTCGAGGTAACTGGGGTAACATGGGCCATCACTGCACGATTCACAGCACACTATGAGACGCATGCTTTTGTCACATGACCGGGTATGATGTCGTAGGGTAGCCATGTTTGACTTAGCCACATTGGTTTGATACTTCAGGGAAGGTGAATGGTTAGTCATATTTCCTCTTTCCTTTCTACTTGGCATAGCTTACACAAAGGTGTGGTACTTTGCCAGTTTATTTTATTGACCCAGTTTGGTACCTATTAGCGACTGTATGTGAAAGAATTAGAATGAAATGGAAAAGTGAGATGAGCAAAGTATTTTTTTTTTGCCAAATTTTGTAACTTCTGAAGCATTTTGGAAAAGTTTTTAATTTAGCTACCCTATTAGACGTAATAATTGCTCTGCTCCAATAAGTCGTTTCCCCCCCCCCCCCCCCCCAGTGTTTTTGATCTTGCGTCGAATAACCGCTCAGGTGTACTGGGAGCAAAATGGTAGATCAAACTTACCAATTTTATTTGATCAGTCTCTGTGATGGTAAAATGAGGCATTTCAAGACCCCCTGCCACTGGGGAATGTCTATAATGTTCATTAGGAAGAACACAGTTGATTGTTCCGCCGTGCTTTAAAAAACAAGAAAATAGTTTGCTGTGCTCTCTTGGTAAATGTCCAACAAGATGAACCATTAGAAACTGCTACAGTAAAACTATGGAATGCTCTGAATGAATGGATCGCTGAGCCAGATATGGACCTATCAGCAAGTGATGACTAGTATTTTACATCGGATTCTCCTGCTCACGAACTTCGTACATTTAAAGACGTTCCTGGCCATGTGCTTTTCAACGTGCCATGTGCTAAAGTTGACCTTTGTGTTGATTGGTTCAATGTGCGATGTGCTAAAGTTGACATGTTGATTGGCTCGATTTTACATCGGAGGAAAATATTTAAAGGAACAGCACCGGGAGGGAAAATTAAATTTATAGGAAAAAAAAAAAAAGGAAAAAAAAATTATGCTGTTTTCTGTTTATTTTCAGCTTTCATGTAAGTAATTTGGTTGATACCACAAAATAAATAATTGAAATACCAGTAAAACTCCTTTATTGTTCTGTTATTATTTATGTTTTCCATCTCGATGGTAATGAGCACTTATCGTTCTACTCTGCTTGTCAACATTTTAATAAGCGCCCACCCACTCTCTGGCTTCTTATGTGCTCTGGGCGCTTATCACGACGAGTACGGTATTTTGTATTTTTCTCCCTAATTTGGTTGTATCCAATTCCCACCCATCAGGTATTACCTTACCGATCATACCACCGACCAGGGAGGGGCCGAAGCATGCACACGCTTCTCCTTGACATGCAATGCTCGCCACCCACCTCTTTTCGAACTGCGATGCGTGCGTATTTGGGGACAGTCGAATACAATTGGAGGGAAAGCGCTCTTCGCCCCCTCAGACGAATGAGCTCACAAATGCCAATGATTGGCTGGGGATTGCTGTGAGTGACAGGGAAGTGATCGTACGCCATCCTTCCCTCTTGTAAGAGCTTGGCTAATGAGCTGCCATGGACTCCCCTGCCCGAATTAGGCTGAAGTGGTTCAGAAAATGAATGAAAATAGTGATTGAATGAGTAGTGATGGTCCACAGTTAGAAAACTGTAATTGTAAAAAAGAATTTTCAAGATATCAGTCCAACCTGATGAGTAATATTTGTTTCAGTTCCCTCAATATTTTTCAAGCGACAGCCCATTTTAGTTGAAATGGCCCATGTTACTTCTCCATCGAATGTCATTGAGCCTATCACGAAGAAACTATTAAATTGGACTTGGATTGTGAAACTTGGGATCGGGACCAAGAAATGATGAAGCAGAAGGCCGGGACCCGGATGCCTGACTGGACCGTTTTCTCAATTTATTTTGTAGTTGCTTTGTCAGTTATGTTCATGAGGAATGTGGTTGTTCCACTTACCTCAGTTCCCTCAGGTGAATTTCCCACAGTCAGAGCTCGTGCTTTCCGGGATAACGATTAGCTTTGCATCTCAAAACGGTTTTTCTTTGTGCTTTGTTGGTGTTTTATTGTAATTAACAATTTTTGTATTAGAAAGAATTGTGCTTCATATTCACCAGTGACCTCATGTTTTTCTTGTCATTTTTTAAAAAATTCGAGTGCACAGGTGACCATGTCTGTCTTCCTTTCGGCTTTTTCCCTTTTACTTGGGAGTTGCCACAGCGAATCATCTGATTCGCACGTTTGATTTGGCAGAGGTTTTTACGTCGGACCCCTTCCTGTCACAACCCTTTTTTAGCAAGGGACAGAAACACGCTGACGACTTTGCAACCTACTCTTTACGAAAGTCAGCAATGGTTCTTTTACATGCCTCACACCATAGACAGTGAGAGACATGGCCCGCCTTTGATAACCCAGTTAGCTGCACGGGGGGGGGGGGGGGGAGTGACAACCTTGTGGAGAATGGGACTTGAACCCCCAAACTTTTTTGATCAGCGATCCAGTGCCCTGTACCACTAGACCACCACTGCCCCTTAAGTGCACAGATGGCCATGATTCATCAATATCTGTGATATTGAGTTGTATCTCATATTATTTCATCTTTCACAAGCACATGTAAGAGGTTTTGGAGACCAAGTTAGAGAGGCGAGATTGAGATGGTTTGGACATGTACAGAGGAGAGACAGTGAGTATATTGGTAGTAGGATGCTGAGGTTGGAACTACCAGGCAGAAGGCCTAGAGGAACACCCAAGGGAAGCTTTATGGATGCGGTGAAGGAGGACATGAAGGTAGTTGGTGTAAGTGAAGAAGATGCAGAGGATAGGGTGAGATGGAGACAGATCATTCGCTGTGGCGACCCCTGAAGGGAAAAGCCGAAACGAAAAGATCATCTCGTCTTTCACACCAGTAATTTATCTATGCTAAATTTCTCCCTCTTTCCAAATTTAAGACCTTGGTAATGTTGCAAGAATTAGAAAATACTCCTGAAAGTCTTGGAAGACTGAATTTTTTCTTTGAAACTTAGTAAAGCTTTCAGTTTTCTTCCTGTTCACACTGTATACGACACTGTAGGATTTTAACATTCCGGAGAACCCACTGCTGAGCATTCTTTTCAAGATTGTAGTAATCGTTGGACACTGAGGAGATGTTCTGGATACAGGAATCTTTTTAAAGGATTTTTTTAACATTGTGAGAAAGGATGAATCAGGCTTTGGAGTGGTGCATGGAAAAAATGCAACTATCAGCCTGGAGATCGCAAGTTCGAATCAGAGTTGATGCCACACCCAGTTGGCCAAACTCTCATGGGAAGGGGGGGTGGTGGCATACACTCACTTCCCTGTCACTTTCAGCGATCACCAGCCAGTGCGGGTTCAATTGTACGAATGGGCGGATGTCAGGGTCAAAATTCATACATACAAACCTAGAAGAAAGTCGTACACAGCAATTATAGTGCATTGCTTGGGACTGGAAGGTGGTGGGTTCAAAGCCCTAGGCTGTTCTGAGTCACACTGTTGAGAAAAGACCCTAGATGAGCATTTTTGCTGCATGGAAGGTTCGGTTAATACGTTTTTTAACTTCCTCTGTAGATGGCAGAGTTTCACAGTAACCACAACAAAGTGTCTTCACAGATGGTTAGCAGTGGCAACCTGCAGACTTGAACGTCGAAGGAGGTGCACTGCACTGTGTGCTGGTTGTTTTTGTGAGCATGTAGCAAGACTGCTAGGAAGAGTGATTGGTGCACTGTTAAAGCTGATTCTTTCCAGAGAGTGTGGTGTCCAGACCGAAGGAGGAAGTATTTTTGAAAAAGTCTACACACACACACACACACACACACGTGCGCACACACATGCCTTTCATGTTTCGCTGCTTCTTCATGTGTCTTTGTGACATGGTGAGAAACTGTGGACTTGCCCAGGCTCATTCCTGGAGTTCTGGGTTTTCAAAAATTAGAATCCTTTGTGTGTGTGTGTGTGTGTGTGTGTGTGTGTGAGAGAGAGAGAGAGAGAGAGAGAGAGAGAGAGAGAGAGAGAGAGAGAGCGAGCTTTGGACATTATGACACTCACCTTCCCCATGCTTTGATTTGATTGTGTTTGCGTTGGTGTTTAGCTTTATCCCGACACTGCCACCAGACAACAGCAAATTTACTAAAGTTGTACTTTGTAAATTTGCTCAGGTTTGCCAAAAATAATTTATCCATATTGATAAAAGCCATCCTTTCCCCAGAATGACTTACATATTGATGGAGTTCAGAGATTCTTTTCTCACAAGCTAACAATTCATGTGTGTGTCTGACGGAGTGTGTGTCTGACCTAGTGTGTCTGTCTGTGTGTGTCTAGTGCAGGGGTCACCAACATGGAGGAGAGGTAGATTTTTCAGTCACTAAACATCTAGACCATGGGTGACCAACATGGTGCCCACCGGCACCAGGTCGCGCACAAGGACAACATGAGTTGCCCGCGAGCCTGTTCAGGGGTCGGGAACCTATGGCTCGCGAGCCAGACGTGGCTCTTTTGATGACTGCATCTGGCTCTCAGATAAATCAGGTGGCCTTTCTTAACAGAATAACTAATACATAATTTCGCTGTCCTTTAAATAAAAATACAGAAAAAAGGCATCATATAAAACAAAAACATAAATTAATCTCACACATTTCAATCTATACATCTATTTTCAATGCCACTTCTCGCTGTGGCGTGCAGCGGAGAGCCAATCCT
>CM045740.1:38615724-38618224 GCA_024760905.1 Plotosus lineatus | reverse complement strand
ACACACGGAAATGGTTCTCAATGAAAATGTATGTACTGTAAACCCACGCAAGCAGGGAGTAACCACACAGAAACACCCTTGCTGAGTTTAGGACTCAGGTGAGTCCCAGGACCTTCTTGCTGTGAGGCGGACATGCTGACTATGACGCCGTTGTGCTGTCCTGAAGCCCCATTGTTGGTGTTTATAATCATGACTTTGTAATGATGACATGTCCAAGTTTTTCTATTCCTCCTTGTACGTTTGCAGCCATTCAAATCATCAGAGTCTGAATGCTAGCTTAGTTTTTGTGGTCTTGTTTGTTTACATTTTATCTGTACACAATCAGCCTTTTATCATCTAATGTATCTTCTGTTTTTCAAGCCACTGTGAAAGTTTTAGACATGTGGAATTCATTAGCCATGTCAGGACTCTTGTTCTCTTCAGATGAGGTGGGTTTTTTTTTTTTTTTTTAACCCCTCCCCATTTTCTCCTGGATTTTAGTCAAATTCAATTCCCACCCATCAGGTATTACCTTCCCTTTCACACAACCATCACTATCCAGGAGGGGGCGAAAGCATGCACACACACACACACACACACACACACACCCCTTCCATGACACGCAGTACTGTGGCGCATCTGTAGTTTGGAGTGGTCGAACACACTTTGAGGAAAATCGCTGTCCGCCCCCTCGTACAAACGAGCTGAGACACACCCATGATTGGCTGGCAATTGCTGTGAGTGACAAGGACGTGAGTGTATGCCGTCCCTCCCTCTTGTAAGACCTCGGCCATTTAGCTCCCATGGCCTCCCAGCCACGGATGGCTTGTGGCATTAACTCGGATTTGAACTTGTGACCTCTGGCTTGATAGTCACGCACCTTGTTGCTGTGCCATTGTTAGCTTCTTCTGCACCCTCAGCCCTTGTGTGCAGTGCTTTGAATCGTGCTTGTTCTGGTTTCTTTGGCAACTTGAGGAATGCATGAACTGTGAGCAGATTTTTGAAGTAGTGTGGTAGAATTCGAGGTGTTTGAAGTTGACAAATTTAGTGACTTTTATATAAATATTGATGATGAGTAAATTAGCAGGTAACTAGTTATTTGAGATTCTGGAGTTTCGTAAGTTGATAGATCACTTTTTAAAATTTTTGATAGTAGTATTTATTTATTTACTGTAACCTTCGTAATCATTCTGATCATCCAAGAAGACTATCATATGCTTTCTCTGGAAATGGTTAACTGGCCCATTCCTCCATGGGCTCATATTTCACTAGCCTCGCCGCGATTGGATGCAAAGATGACACTACACTCATAGAGCGTTTGGCTAATATTTGGTAATCTTTGGTATTCTTGCGTATTTTTCACTCAGCTGCCATTAGCAGGCAGGAAAAAATACAACCACGAAACATTGCAGAGCTGCAGCAACAGGTTTACATCCTAAACCTTTTAGCTGTCCAGTTGTTCTAAATTAATACGCTGTGCTGATTGGTTTTGGTGTGCTTGATCGTTATCACGAATTGTGGACCGTTAGCACACAGGTATCTGATAAACATATCTTGTCAACATGACACCCTGTTGTTCCTAACCTTTTCAGGCAAGCGCACATCTGGTGGTTTCACTACTATTTCTGAAATGCTCTGCAGTCAGGAGCATGGAGGTAAAAATAAATCAGATGAGTGACTGCACAAGCCACAGTGTGCGCATTTTAAGACAATCTCGACACGATTTTTGTGGACCGACAGAGACAGTGTTGTTGCAACGACAAAACATGTGACACAGTTGTGTAGTAACTACTTTAGCTGCATGAATTTACCAGGGCTGGTCCTGGAGGTGCATGGTGCACAGTTTCATTCGTCTCCTGATTAACACGACGGTGGAATGGGACTTGCTGGCATTTGTACTACATTTTAAAACTGTTTCATCAGCTTGACAGCCTACGGTCTTTTCATTCACTAATTTCTATTCTATTAATGGCAGGTCCTATTTTTTTTTGTTTTATTTATTTTTTATTTTTTGTCTGACCCATTTTTGTCATAGTTATTAGGTTATGAGGTAACACAAGTTGAACATGTGTAAAGTTTTATGAAACGATTCCTCTTAATGTTCGAATGAATTTTGGGCATTAGTTTGAACATTATTTCTGGACACATCACAATGTTTATAAATGCAGAAGGTGGTATTATGGCTGGCTGGTCTTTTAGTGGTTAGCCTGACATCAGTGGGGGAGTCAGCAGCACTTTCCCTACCTCCACATAAATGGCTGAAGTGCCCTTGAACAAGGTACATAACCCCCAACTGCTCTCTGGGTGCCCCCAATGTGTGTGGGAGCCCACTGCTCCAATGAAATGCAGAGGAAATAATTTTCTTTGGTTGCTGCTCCCACGACCTGACCCCGGAAGAAGTGGATGATGATGATGATGATGATGATAATTATGATTTCCCTTCTGTGATTAATGTGGTATATGTGTGTGTGTGTGATGTATCATACTGTGGTTGTGTTGTGTGTGTGGTGTGTGTATATGT
>CM045740.1:38560724-38610724 GCA_024760905.1 Plotosus lineatus | reverse complement strand
TCTCCCGGATGGCGGAGCTTCTCACCCCTATCTCTAAGGAGAACCCGCCACCCGAAGGAAGCTCATTTCAGCCGCTTGTATCCGTGATCTTGTTCTTTCGGTCATTACCCAAAGCTCGTGACCATAGGTGAGGGTTGGAACGTAGATCGACTGGTAAATTGAGAGCTTCGCCTTGCGGCTCAGCTCCTTTTTCACCACGACCAGGACCGGTACAGGCACCGGCTTAACAGCAGAGGCTGCAGCGATCCGTCTGTCGATCTCTCGCTCCATCCTTCCCTCACTCGTAAACAAGACCCCAAGATAGCTTAAACTCCTCCACTTGGGGCAGGACCTCATCCCGACCCAGAGGTGCATTCCACCATTGTCCGACTGAGAACCATGGCCTCGGACTTGGAGGTACTGATCTTCATCCCGGCTGCTTCGCACTCAGCTGCGAATCGCTCCAATGAGAGCTGGAGGGCCCGACTTGATGAAGCCAAAGGACAACATCATCCGCAAAAAGCAGAGATGATATCCGATGGCCACCGAACCAGAACCCCTCATCGCCTCGACCTGCGCCTAGAAATTCTGTCCATAAAAATTATGAACAGAATCGGTGACAAAGAGACAGCCTTAGCGGACTCCAACTCCCACGGAAAGCGAATCCGAGGCTGCTGTTACCAATACGGACCAAACTCTGGCTCGGTGATACAGCGACCGAATAGCTCGTAACAACGGATCCGGGCGCCATACTCTCGGAGCCGCCCCACAAGATCTTTGAGGGACACGGTGAAAGCCTTCTCCAAATCCACAAAGCACATGTGGACAGATTGGGCAAACTCCATGCCCCTCCAGAATCCTGTGGAGGCGTATAGAGTTGGTCAAGAGTGCTGCGGCCAGGGCGAAAACCACATTGTTCCTCCTGAATCCGAGGTTAGGCTATCGGTCGGATCCTCCTCTCTAATACCCTGCATAGACTTTACCAGGTAGGCTGAGGAGTGTAATTCCCGATAATTGGAACACACCCTCCGGTCCCCTTCTTAAAGTGGGACCACCACCCCAGTTTGCCAATCCAGAGGTACAGCCCCCGATGACCCACGCGATGTTGCAGAGGCGTGTCAGCCAAGACAGTCCTACAACATCCAGAGTCCTGAGGTATTCGGGCGGATCTCGTCAACCCGAGGCTTCGACCACCGAGGGCTTTTTGACAGCCTCAGTGACCTCCACTCCAGTGATGGCGGACCCTCACCCGAACCCCAGGGTCTTCCTCTTCCACGGAGGCGTGTTGGTGGGATTGAGAAGGTCCTCAAAGTATTCCCTCCACCTCTCAACAACATCCCCAGTCAAGGTAAGCAGCTCCCCACCTCCACCGTAAACAGTGTTTGTGAAGAACTGCTTCCCCCTCCTGAAGCGTCGGATGGTGGCCCAGAACCTTTGAGGCCAACCGATAATCACTCTCAGGCCCTCACCGAACTCCTCCCACGCCCGAGATTTTTGCATCTCGACAGCCTCTCGGCTGCAGCACGTTGGCCTGCAGTACCCGTTTGCTGCCTCAGGAGTCCCACAGGCTAATAAAACCCGATAGGCCTCCTTCTTCAGCTGGGCGGCCCCCTTCACATGAGGTGTCCACCACCAGGTTAGGGATTACATACGACAAGCACCGACGACCTTACGGCCACAGCTAGAGTTGTGCATTCTTCATCAGCTAGAGTTGTGAAATTCTTTATTTTCCTTAATTTTTTAATTTTATTTGATGAATATTTTTGAAAAACTCATGATGCACTGAAACACATAGTAGCGAGGGATCAGTGTACACACACACCATGAGAGAGAGAGAGAGAGAGAGAGAATCAGGGGTCCCCACAGGAAATCATGTGATTCGCTCGTTTGATTTGGCATCGGTTTTTACGTCGGATCCCTTCCTGACACAACCCTTTTGCAATGAATCCTGAAAACTTAGTGTCAAATTTCGCACCCGGTGTCCGAAGACAAATTGGTTGGACATTATCTAGGAGAATATTTATAGTGAATTAATTACCTTTTCAAGCTTGACTGATTTGGAGTCAACTCCATCAATCTGGCAACCCAGATATACTGTCTGCCTCATTGATTTTTCCAATTCATTCAAGTCCAAATCCCTGTTTCGGTTTATGTCAGATTAATTACTTCGTTTGTGGTTTATTTACTGATTAACAGTGCGTGGAATACTTAAAAAGAAATGTTACTTGAGTTTCCAGGTCTGTACCAAATGTGAGACGACTGAAGGCTTGTTCCAATGTTGAAGTGTCTCTGCACTGTTAACACCGAGGATGTTGTGAAGGTGAACGATTTGAATAAAGAAAATATTTAGTGATGATTGACAGCATTACACCAACATCTACAATGGTAGCAATCTTTCCGGCCTGAAAATAAGTGAAATATCAGGGATTTGTTTAAAAGTTATGAAGTGTGCCATGTCCAAGTACTGAAGAAACCCAGAAAGGTCACGTGTTTTCTCCAATTTCTGACTTTTGAGAATGATTGACATGAAAACTTCTTAGGAATAAGTTCGCTCTTGTAAATAACCTTAGTGATACTAAATTTGACTTTGTTGTTGTAGTTTCTGTCGCGGGTAACATGGTGGTATAGTGTTAGCATGTGTATCTCACAGTGAGAAGGACCCGGGTTCGATTCCCAGGCTCGGCAAAGATGTCTCTGTATGGAGTTTCCATGTTCTCCCTATGTTTGCGTGTTTTTTCTTGGGATACTCAGGTTTCCTCTCACAGTCTCTCAAGCATGCCTGTTGGGTTAACTGGCTGTTCCAGATTGGTCCGAGGTATTGGAGATTTGCTGTTGTTATTTGTGTAGTTTGTCTGCTGGCGGGGGGCGCATTGCAGCTTGCACAGTGAACACTCCATTATCGGTAATTCTATATCCACGTCACAACCTCCCGCAATCCCATAGATGAAGCGGATTTTAGGATCACCACCGAAGACCTTGCACCCAGTTACTCACCCCCCCATGTACCCCACATGTCAGTCAATGTTATGACAATCACTGTTAAAAGCAAGTGTTCGGAACTCACTCCTAAAGCATGGCATCCGACAGTGCTACCAATAAACCCGTTTAGAGAAGGTGGATGTGAAATTTCCTTTTTCAGGTACTGTGTCCTCTTGCAAACAATCCAACGGGCTTTCCATTCCACCACGTCCACCGTGATGACAGCTCTGTTCTGTGTTGAGGTAGTTAGCTAACTTGCTTGTTGTACGTTACTTACGAATGCTTAGCTCGATCATAAAAATAAGGCAAAACATGGTGGAGCGAAGTGGTGGCGCCATATTTGAATTTTTATTTTTGTTCTTCTTTTTTTTGTTTTGTTTTGTTCTAGGACTCGCCAAAAATATCCTGAACGAAAGTCGTACAATGTTGTATTGGTAGCCCTGAGAAATATAATTCTGTGTGTGTGTGTGTTAGCTTCCCTGCAGCGAGCTTTCACTTCCTCAGTAAACTGCAGCACAGACTGGAATTTGTGTCTCATATCTCCATTAATGACAGATGCAAGGATTTCTGAGTTTTTTGACTGTTTCCTGACTGTCAACTTGGGGAAGGTGGGGGGGGGGGGGGGGGTTGGGGGTTGGGGGGGGGTGACATCACTCATTACTTTCATTTATACATCACCTCCTGCACATGAATCATTTAATCCAACAGAAAGAAAATATCACCACGTATAAAGTCCAAGTTCTGGGAACAGTAAAATGTTGTTTGTTCAGCAGGAGTGGCCCGTCTTCTCCATTTCAAACCTCTGGCTCACAAGATGCAGCCAGAGTTGACTATTAAAAGATCAAATCAGACGCGTTAATAATAATCAAAACTAAAAGGAGATCCGGGAGCGTCACGTACATGCAGCGTTAAGGTCGTTTAAACTGTTAAGGATGTGTGAGCAGAAGTCTTTGAATTCATCTGGATTTATTTATCAGTGTGAATCTAGTTCGAGTTCCAACACACACACACACACACACACACACACACCTAGAGGAAGTTTAGAAACACAGGTTGTTTTAGTGGTTTGAGGGTTGAAAGTATACACTTTTCTTTCTGTTCCTCTCTTTTTCTCTCACACACACACACACTCAGAAAAAAGGGGCTCAGATCACTTTCGGTTTATTTTAGGCTGCACAAAGACGAACCTTTGTCTTCTATCCTAATGCTAAACAGAACTCTCAGCATGTGCAAGTATTTTGCTGAGTTGCAGTGTGTGTGTGTGTGTGTGTGTGTGTGTGTGTGTTTAAGGTGTGGTGTAAAGGTTTGCCTTGGTTCCGAGTGAGATGTTGGTGCCACTTTCTATTTATAATAACCTTTGTCTGTGTGTGTGTGTTTGTATGTGCACACAGGCTTCATGCTGATTAGTATAGTACTGTACACACATCTTTTGGTGGTTTATCATGTACAATTTTTATCAATTAAAGCATTTGGGTTTTTTTCATGTATGTTTGCTTTGAGATTCATTGATTGATTGGTCAGCTTTACTTTCTCCTCCTCTCGTATTCGCAACAGCAATCAGTAACTTGAGGTTTAAGAATGTTTCATTATCTATTGCTACTGTAATCCTAGAAAATGCCAACCAATCACTGCCTCACAGTTCTCTGGGAAATATCCAGTTGAATAATGGATTTTTCTTCCTGCCCATGTGTTGAACTTACTGTGCAGTCAGAGTGTAGCTCGAGGGTGTGTGTGGGGTGTGTGTGGGAGAGGGAGTTTAGCTGTAGCCTTGGAGAGGTGTTATTGTTAAATTTTGTGCCCATACCAAATTACCCCCAGCGTCAGGTGGCTTAGTGGTTAAGAGGTCAGTGGTTCAATATTCACTATCACCACTATTGGGCCCCTGCGCAAGGCCCTTAACCCTCAATTCCTCAGTTGTATGAATAAAATGACGGCTATGCAGCTGCTCGTGACGAAAGTCAGCAATGGTTCTTTTACATTAGGGGTCGGCAACCTTTTCCATTCAAAGAGCCATTTGGTCTCGTTTTCCACAGTAAAGAAAACACTGGGAGCCGCAAATCCTTTTTTGAAATTTCAAATCAAATAACACTGCATGTACTGTTTTTCCCCCTTTTCCTTTATGTTAATATAAAGAACAATGTGTTGCATTGATTTAAATGACTGCAGAGACAATTACATTCTAATTCTGCTTGCAACAAAAACATTTAGATTCAAAAAAAGATGTTGAATAAAAAGTTACTTTCGATGAAAATTTCTAATGTCTATTTGAGTCCTAAGGCAGAGGCGGCCTAGTGGTAAAGGTGCTAGATCACTTATCCTAAGGTTGGGGGTTCAAGCCCCACTCTCCACGGGTTGTCACTGTTTCCCCAGTGCAGCTAACTGGGTTATCAAAGGCCGGCCATGTCTCTCACTGTCTATGGTGTGAGGTTCACGTATAAGAACCATTTGCTGACTTTCGACAAGAGAAGCTGCATAGCGTTCTGTGTCTTTCTGCCCTGCGATGGCCTGGCGAGCCGTCTAGGGTGTACTCCGCCCTCACCCGGGGTCGGCTTGGATGGGCACCAGTCACCCGAATTAGGATGAAGCGGTTCAGAAAATGAATGAATGTATTGGAGTCCTTCTTGTATTTTTCTAAAGAAAAAGAATATCTATCCCACAAAGCGTGGGACGGGGTGCAGCCAGATGTGTTAACGGGTTGGGTAGCCTAACTCACCATCACTCCCTTTGTGGGATCCTCTTTTTCTTTATTTGTTATATTAGTTGTTTTGTCAAAGTTTTAATTTACAAAAATGTCAGCAACACGGAAAAGTATATGAAGACTTATTTTAAGAAGGAGCCTTCTCAATATTCTTTTTAATAATATAAATTCTTAATACTGCACTGACCGACCTATTCTCAGAATGGAGACTGAACCACACCCAGTCTTTTATTTTGTCCTTGGGAGGAGAGTTATTTATTTCGGAGATTGCTGTGCATAAACCAAATCTCATTCACCGTCTCTTACTTCAGCTGTGATTTCTGTTCCTGGATTACATACAAACCCCGGCCGAGGGAAAAATCTCTCTCGCTCGCTGCGCTGCTGCTGGGATGGCAAGAACACTGCTTGCCATGAGCACAAGGGTTTGGAAATACCGTGGCATGCTCCCTCCTCCAAGACAGCAGATGAAAAACACTGAGACTTTTAATATAAAATAATGTAACGATAGCCATGTTCACAAGAACACACACACGCACACACCCCGCCCTCGCCAAATAAATATCCGCTCACACCAGTGACTGTTAATTTTTGTCTATGTAATTTTCAACTCTAAAAGAGCATTTTTGGATGGTTACTCACATGGGTACCCAACTGTTGCAGGACTCTGCCTTACGCAGATTCTCCCGTCATTCAGGCGAAGACTGGTTTAACTTTATACCCCTGGGAGCCCACAGTGCTTCCGTTGCGAATAAATAACCAGCATTTTCTTTTTGGAGTTGTTTTTGGTGATGCAGTGGTTTTTGTATATGAAGTATGTTTGCATCCGTCGGCCACCGTAAAGTACACACTCGTTATTTTTGAAAGACACGGTGCCACATCAGAGAGGTGAAAGAGCTGCATGCAGCTCCGGAGCCGCGGGTTGCCAACCCCTGTTTTACATCAACCTCCAACCACAGACAGTGAGAGACATGGTCGGCCTTTGATAACCCAGTTAGCTTCACTGGGGGGGACAACAGTGACTATCTTTTGACAGTGTGGCTTGAATCTTTGACCTTGAGATCAGTGATCCAGCACCTTATCACTGGGCCACCACTACGCTTACCGTTTTGTACATTTGTAGTACATTTAGTTTCAAGCTGTTCTGGAAGATACACCTGGGATTGTTCTACTTCCCTGATTTTTTTTATTTATTTTCAGAATCGTGAACCGCTACAGACCAGCTAGAGCATCACCATGTAATTTACAGTGGCACTTTTCTCTGGAATAACTTGTGCTCAGACCAAATTACCCCAGTGTAACTCCCTGTATAATAAGGTTTTATTTTACAGCTTGATACCAATGGGTGTCATTTTCAATATGATAATGGTTCCAAAACTTCTTATTCCAGGCTTAACTTGCTGGCTGAACAGTCATTATTGGGTAGGTCGTGTCCAGCCTTATTTAGGAATTTCATAGCCTTTCACGATGTGTGGACTTGTGTATTGCCCCTCTAACTTCCTGCATACTAACGATTCATACGTGATTTATTAGATGTGTTGACGAATCAGATTGTGCGTACTGTCATTGCCATATCATATTTGTCGTGATGTTTTTCACTTGACTGTCAGGGGTTGGAATGGTTTTAATGTTATGGTTGAAAGGGTGAGACGCAAAGGGTTCCGTTTTTTTACATCATGAATTAAAAAGTAATAGAATATGCGAGTCACTACAAAGAATGTCATACCGGATCGGTCGAGGCCCGGGTTAACAACGACCGCCATTAGTGCTGTCAACCAATAGGGTGCTGGTGGAAATTGGACTACTATCGGTCGAAGAAGGAGAGGCGGGAGGTGTGTCCGTAGGCAGAGAGAGAAGAGGAAAGGCATGAATCTAGGACTGAAAGTCAGGACTTCGAATGTTGGAACTATGGCAGGAAAAGGTAGAGAGCTGGCTGACATGATGCAGAGGAGGAAGGTGGACATGCTGTGTTGTGTGTTCAGGAGACCAGGTGGAAAGGTAGCAAGGCTAGAAGCTTAGGAGCAGGGTTTAAGCTGTTTTTTTCATGGTGTGGATGGGAAGAGAAATGGAGTAGGAGTCATCTTGAAGGAGGAGTTTGTCAGGAATGTTCTCGACGTGAAGAGAGTGTCAGACAGAGTGATGAGTCTCAAGTTAGAAATTGAAGGCGTGATGGTCAATGTTGTTAGTGCTTATGCCCCACAGGCAGGATGTGAGCAAAATGGAGAGATTCTGGAGTGAGTTAGATGAAGTAATGCAGAGTACCCCCAGAGGTGAAAGAGTGGTCATTGGGGTTGACTTCAGTGGACATGTTGATGCGGGCAACAGAGGGGACGAGGAAGTGATGGGCAGATTTGGTATCCAGGACGGGAACACAGAAGGACAGATGTTGGTAGATTTTGCAAAAAGGATGGAAATGGCTGTGGTAAATACTTTCTTCCAGAAGAGACAGGTGCATAGGGTGACTTATAAAAGCGGAGGTAGGAGCACACAAGTAGACTACATACACAGAGAAATAGAGATGAGAAGGACGTGCAGGAAGTTAGTGATTAAGGACAGAGAGGGAAATGTATTGACTGATGACAGAAGTGTGCTGGGAAGATGGAAAGAGTACTTTGAAGAGCTGATGAATAAGGAAAATGAGAAAGAAAAAAAAGAATAGAAGAGGTGACCGTTGAGGACCAGGAAGTAGCAAAGATTAGTAAGGGTGAAGTGAGGAGGGCATTGAAGAGGATAAAGAATGGAAAGGCAGTTGGCCCTGATGACATACTGGTGGAGGTATGGAAGTGTCTAGGGGAGGAAGCAGTAGATTTCCTGACAAGAATATTCAACAAGATCTTAGAAAGTGAGCAGATGCCAGAGGAATGGAGGAGAAGTGTGCTTGTGCCCATTTTTAAGAACAAGGGAGATGTACAGAGTTGTGGCAACTACAGAGGGATAAAGTTGATGAGCTATACAATGAAGCTATGGGAAAGAATAGTGGAAGCAAGACTAAGGGCAGAGGTCAGCATTTGTGAACAACAGTTTGGTTTCATGCCAAGAAAGAGCACCACAGATGCAGTGTTTGCCTTGAGGATGTTAATAGAGAAGTGCAGAGAAGGTCAGGCGGAGCTGCATTGTGCCTTTGTGGATCTGGAGAAAGCATATGACAGGGTGCCGAGCGAGGAACTGTGGTATTGTATGAGGAAGTCTGGAGTGGCAGAGAAGTATGTTGGAGTGGTGCAGGACATGTATGAGAGATGTAAGACAGTGGTGGGGTGTGCTGTCGGTGTGACAGAAGAGTTTAAGGTGGAGGTGGGACTGCATCAGGGGTCAGCTCTGAGCCCCTTCTTGTTTGCTCTGGTGATGGACAGGTTGACAGACGAGGTGAGACAAGAATCTCCATGGACTATGATGTTTGCAGATGACATTGTGATCTGTAGTGAGAGCAGAGAACGAGTGCAGGAAAATCTAGAGAGGTGGAGGTATGACCTGGAAAGGAGGGGAATGAGGGTTAGCCTCAGTAAAACAGAATACATGTGTGTGAATGACAAGGACCCAAGAGGAACGGTGAGCTTACAGGGAGCAGAGATAAGAAAGGTGGAGGATTTTAAGTACTTAGGCTCAACAATCCAGAGCAACGGAGAGTGTGGAAAAGAGGTGAAGAAGCGTGTGCAGGCAGGTTGGAATGGTTGGAGAAAAGTGTCTGGAGTGATGTGTGACAGGAAGGTATCGGCAAGAATGAAGGGAAAAGTGTACAAGACGGTATGTTACATACATGTTGTATGGTTTAGAAACGGTGGCCCTGGGGAAAAGACAGGAGGCAGCGCTGGGGGTAGCAGAGATGAAAATGTTGAGGTTCTCTTTGGGAGTAACGAGGATGGATAGGATCAGGAATGAGAACATCAGAGGGACAGCGCATGTAAGACCTTTTGGAGACAAAGTCAGAGAGGCCAGATTGAGATGGTTTGGACATGTACAGAGGAGGGATAGTGAGTATATTGGTAGTAGGATGCTGAGGTTGGAACTACCAGGCAGAAGGCCGAGAGGGAGACCAAAGAGACGATTCATGGATATAGTGAAGCAGGACATGAAGGTAGCTGGTATAAGAGAAGATGCAAAGGATAGGGTGAGATGGAGGCAGATGATTCGCTTTGGCGACCCCTGAAGGGAATAGCCGAAAGGAAAAGAAGAAGAATTAAAAAGTGGATCATAGTATTACTTTTAATGTTGGCTAATATCTTTCGATGGAAAATTGTAAATGAAAACCGAGTAAAACTTTCGTCATAATCAGCGGATAAATATTTCATGCTTGCCCAGGCGTCTCTTTCAAAACATTGAGTAGAATATTAAATGAAAATTGCAAACATGAATCTGCTTTCAGATGAGGAAACACTGACCAGGTTACGGGTTTCACCTCAACAGGTGTACTATTATGCTGCTCGATTTGACTTGTGTTATCTCTTCTGTGTTGTTAATTTCTAATTTGGCATCATGTGCTCATTATACGTTCATAAATTATGGGCTTTTTGTAACATCCATATTTAAGAAATCAGCATACATTAGAAATGTTTATGTATTTTAATAACAGTATATTTAAATTTGAGTGAAGCATCACTGGTGCATTTGTTTCGTCTCATATTAACCACAAGGGTGTTTCATATCAGGCAAAAAACCAAGCACAACAAAGTGACTAAGAGGATCTTCAGAACTTACCTCAGTGCTCTGAGTGATGTCAGAGTGTAGGAAGTGGGTGTGTAATGGGTGTGTACGTGCACTTCAGTTTCCAGAGGACATGACCATCGTTTGTAGTTTTGTCAAACTATAACTTAAACTTATCATCTTTGAAATCTGTGATACTCCGTGGGCTTTTCAGGACAGTATCAATGTTGAGTAGTTCTGTTGACTCTTGTTGCCCTCATATTCAATTCTATTCAAATAGAAAGTAAGAGCACAAACCTCTGCCAAGCCCAGCAATCCCCCATCGGAACCAAAATATCCAAAATTCATACTATGCATCTATGTTAAAGAATTCTTTAAAAAATTCCTGTATCCATAATTTGATTCAGATGAATTCATTTTTGGAAATTCCATGCATAATTTTTGGTGTGATCCTGCTAACAAAACATAAACAAACACCTAACCAGAACTATAGCCTCCTTTATGGAAGTACAACTGCATGAGCACGATCCAGTTTTCATATTTGTACAAATTTCATATTCACCATGTTGACCACACAGACTGTTTATGGAAACACAGTTTTTGGTGACCGAGTACACAAGAGAATCATTAGACTGCTTAAAGCTAGTAGGAAGTTGTGACAGGTGAAATAAGGATGCTGTACAACCACAGAGGACACAAACAAAACTTGTGTATGTATGCAGGATTGAGGTGGATGACCTTCAAGAGCAAGAGGAGGTATTCAAAGTTACATTGGCAGAAATTCACCAAAGACTGATCAGTATTTTCCAATTTTCCAAAGGATCTTACTTATCATTTTCTGACAACTGAGCAGTGACAGCTTTGTGGTACTGGGGCTTGAACCCCCAAACTTCTTTTTAGTCAGCCAGGGCCTTAACTACTGAGCCACCAGTGCCCTCTCAACCACTTATCAACTCCTTAATTTTATGTGATTTATACATTGAAAGGTGGATGGGCAAGTAGTGTTCAAGGAGAGATGGACAAGAAGTCAATGCACCCCTTTTTGTCTAGTGCGTGAGTGGTAAGTTTGTTTTTGTTTGCACCACACCCCCTTGGGGCCATATGTGTATTTTCTTATTTATTCGCAAATATCATTTTTGAAGAAAACAATTGTCCACACTGGGCAAGAAGTAATAAAGTATTTTAATTACTTGTCAAGATTCTGGAAGCAGCCACGCACGCGCACACACACACACACACACACACACACACACACACACACTATACCATACAGTGCTGGCTTTAAGTGTTGAGTCATTGCACTCCAAAGCTAATAGATTTGAGTACGTTGTCAGAACAGAGCTCGCGCTGAGCTCTCAGCCTTTGACTCAGGCTGAGTAACGACATCACGCAGACTCTTTGTCACAAACTGACGCAGAGACATTTCAAATAAAGCTTTCCACCGAGGACAATCGCTGCGAATAGAAACGACTGTCGTTGTTCGGCGTTTTCTGAAGCGCTCTTGCACACATTCAACGGGGGCTAAATTAAAAAAGATGTTCTTTCAACAAATGAAAACCTGGTTATTGTGAACATAGTTTTATTTTTACCACACATTCTGATTCTGTGGATTCCTGGGAGATGGGGATTATAGACAATGAGCGTATACGGTTTGCGTAATTTAAAGGGATTTATTGCATTTGTTGTTTTTCTGCAATTGATCTTCATATTTAAAAACTTGTCCAAGTTAACGTTTCTAGAAATATATTCTTGTTTGAGGCGTACAGCAGCCTGATGATTCTTCTGTTTCTGAATCATTGATAAATCACATAATCACAGCAGATATGTCACCTATTCATTTATGCTGTGAGTCTCCTGTTCTCCCACATACTGAAGGTGGTTTACCAGATCTAAACTTCCAGAACTGTTAGAGATGACGTTTTCCGATGACCAACAGTACAGTACTCCTGTGCAAGTGAAACAATTATCGATTGGCAGAAAAAGAACCGATGTGTGCCAAAAAAGCATTCCTCAACCCCCACCAGCCTGAATGAATGGGTGATACCAAGAGATTCATAAGACCTCATTGATTTGTGTGTGTGTGTGTGTGTGTGCGCGTACATGGGGAACTTTGGTTGTAGTGTCCATACGAACATGGTAAAGACACATGACACATCATCCCTGGGATTCATATATAATTTAACCCCTACAGACATTGTCTGTCAATTTAACAGTCAATAAATTAAAATTGAGAAGTTAATATCTATTTATTTGCTCGTGCGATTTGCTGCAATGTGTTTTGTAAGAAAATTTTAGGGAAATGAAATCACCAAGGTTTGAAACGACCAACAAAGGAAAAACTAGAGTGGCCGTCATAGAGTGCGAGGACATTTTGCTATCCAACATAAATGTGTAATGCAGGGGTTAGGAAGACCATGCACCAAATGCACATCAAAGCTGAAAATGTTCCATTAAACACATGAACGTCTGTGCCTCAAAATTTTAGGGCGCATTAGCTTTTGACTGTATTAACTAGCTATCAAAGCCACCTATGATATGTTAATGTGTCCGTAAATTTCTCCCAGTTTATTTAAACAAAACACCACTTCAAGCAGAGGGGAGCAGGAGTGTCCTTGAACAGGATCAACCCAAAATCAACTGTGTGGCAAATACCTGGTTTATGGTATGGTCTCGGTCATGCTGGATGATGTCACTGCTGCGGAAATAAGTACAGGTCCCAGTTCAGCATTGACCAGGAGCTGAGAGTTCAGTATTGTGCTTTCAACCCTGCTTCGAAAAGCTGTGCACTGTGACACGTGCTCATTGTACCATTAATCCGGACTTGATCATTTCTGCAGCAGTGACGTCATCCAGCATGACAGAGCCGTGTCTGATGTAGGTAGGATCAGTTCCTCTGCTGTGCTGTGGGGTTTTCTACACTGAGCAGTTTGGTACTCCACCTTATCTGTTGCGAACAGAGCTCAGTTTGCTGGAATATCATTCACAAAGCGGGATGGTTGTTGGCAATACTCGGCACGTTTTCGCTGAAAAAACTCATGCAGCTCATCATGTGACCGAGGTGTGACGTGTTTAAGTGACACCTGAATTTATTTGGGTTCATACGATCCGCTGCCAATGTTTTCAGACACAGTAAACGCAGCGGCCTTTTCTCGTTTCTCACCGCAGCACAGTGAAGTCGAGTGCTACATTCGCTTCATCATACCTCCTTAACTTAACTTTTGGGAGACTTTTGTTTCTCTCACTGTCTCCGTCTCTGTCCGCCTCTCTTTCCGACCCTGTTAAAAATTTCCATGGTGGGTTTATTAACGTCACTTCTTATTTTACCTCTGGGCACACTCTGATAGTGAGGCAGCCACTTTCATCTGCTGTAGTGGATGTAGAATTACACTTTATCCTAATACGGCAAAAGCAAAAAAAAAAAAAAAAAAAAGCATGTTCCCTGGGGTCACACGCAAACCCCCGAACATCTCAGAAATGCCTAATTCGACATAAGCGCCCTGCTTCAATAAGCCCCCCAAAAAAAAAAAAAAAAAAAAAAAAAAAGTTGTTGATCTTATGTTGAATAAACGCCCATGTGTCCTGGGAGCAAAATCGTAGATCAAAATTATAAATTTATTCTATCAGTCTCTGTAATGGTAAAATGAGGCGTTCACTTCCTGTAAAAGTGAGTTTACACGGTATTGAAAGACCACTGGGGAATGCCGAGAATGTTCTTTAGTAACAACACATTTGATTGTTCCGCCGTGCTTTAAAAAGCAGGAAAATATTTTGCTGTGTTCTCTTGGTAAATGTCCAACAACCGATGAACCATTAGAAACTGCTACAACAAAACTATGGGATGCTCTGAATGAATGGAGCGATGAGCCTATATAATTTATACATATATATATACATATATACATATATACATATATATATATATACACACACACACACACATGCACACACACAATATATATATATATATATATATATATATATATATATATCTTCTTCTTTCTTCTTTTACTTTCGGCTGCTCCCTTCAGGGGTCGCCACAGCAAATCATCCGCCTCCACCTCACCCTGTCCTCCGCATCTTCTTTTCTGTCTCCCACGACCTTCATGTCTTCCTTCACCACATCCATAAATCTCTTCTTTGGTCTTCCTCGAGGCCTTCTGCCTGGTAGTTCCAACCTCAGCATCCTACTGCCAATATACTCACTATTCCTCCTCTGTACATGTCCAAACCATCTCAATCTAGCCTCTCTGACTTTGTCTCCAAAACATCTTACACGGGCTGTCCCTCTGATGTACTCATTTCTGATCCTATCCATCCTCGTTACTCCCAAAGAGAACCTCAACATTTTCATCTCTGTTCCCTCCAGCTCTGCCTCCTGTCTTTTCCTCAGTGCCACTGTTTCTTAACCATACAACACCGCTGGCCTCATCACCATCTTGTACACTTTTCCTAAATGGAAGTAGTTTAGTGGGTTGTTTTTCGTTTTTATTTGTTTCAGGTTTTTTGTTTTTTTTTTGCACAATTGGCCTTGTTTTGCGGCATTTTCTTGAACTTTTCCCTATATATATATATATATATGTATGTATGTATGTTTGTATGTATGTTTATATATATGTATGTATGTTTATATGTATGTATGTTTATATATGTATATATATATATATATAGTGTGTATGTGTGTGTGTGTGTGTATATATATATATATATATATATATATATATATATATATATATATATATATATATATATATATATAAATAATATAGGGTGTGTGTGTGTATATATATATGTATGTGTGTGTGTAGACACTTAGTATGCCTCCAAAGAAACGACTCCACCCTGAAAAGGAACAAAATATGCTTTTTTTTTTTTTTTTTTTTTTTTTTTTTTTTTAAGGTTTCTATTGGAGTGAATTGAAAATAAAAGCAGGCGATTAAAGAAAGTTTCTGAAAATTATTTATACCGCAGACTGTTATGATTATTGAGAGATTAACATTCATGAATTACATTCTCAGTGATTTGTCAGCTGTGTGAACAACGCTCCATTACTTTTTTCTTTGGGCCCATTGATGGCAAAAATGGCTCATTATTTATTTTTGGATGTATTTGTGACATTGTCCCTTTCATAACCTATGCACTCGTCTTACAGTGCGCAAGTCCTCACATGGTTTTCTCTTGTTATTCCACAGTACTGGCATGTCTGTCTGCATTCATTTCAAGCTTGGAGTGTTTGAAGGCCTTTGACCTTGATTTTACCCTTTCCAGGTCCCGCAAGGTCAAAGATAGTTGTTCTTTTGAAAAAAAAACCCACATTTGGTTTCCTGCAAGTCTGTTTTTTTTTAAGCAGTAAAGGCATTTGTATCTTCATTTTTATAAATTATTTGCACGGAAATTACCCAAGGTCAAAGTCAATTGTGTCATTTGAATGTGTTTCTATAATTTCATATTTTCCTCCCATGATCTCTGGGTCAACGTCACTTTTTCATGAGACATTAGCAGTTTCATTTTTAACATGGGAAATGTTGATCTCCAAAACTTAATGACCTTGATGTTTGACCTTGATATTCCAAAACTGAATAATCTCTGGGGCATGGACAGGGTTGTGTCCCCACCAAGCTTGGTGAAAGTCCAGGCACAGGTGCGGTCAGAAATTTGTTCGGATGGACAGTCGTTCCAGGATCTCAGCCAAAATTCCATGTTTTGGCAGAACCACTAAAACAATTCCCTGAACCTAGTGTGTTTCCTTTCGATTGGTTGTTCATGTTATCATCTTTTTGCACAAAGTCGTTTTTCCTTCAGCTGTGGCATGGTATCATTGTGTTCACTAGGTGGCAGCAGAGGGTGTGTGAAGGAGCTTGGGTTTTACCCAGAATGTTGATTTAGGACCAGGCTGCTGTGTTCATCTCTGTTTTCATAATACTGTGAAGGAAAATCATCATAAATCACATGCTGGACCCCTGGGAGGCTTGAAAAATATAGGCCAGAGTAGTTGGCGTGTGTGGTTTGGTGTTGGAGGATAAGGCATGGGTAGGGGCAGTGGTGGTGGTGGGGGGTGCTGTGTTTACTGAGGTACTAATGGACTTCAGTTGAGGTAAAACAGCTGCTCGTGTATGGGTGTGGTCTGGACTTCTGATGTTTAGAGTGTGTAAGCCCCACAGTGGGTGTGTGTGGTGACTAATGGATTTTAGTGATCTGGAGAGAAGTAATAGCCTCAGCATGAGGTATTGGCCTTCGGTGTCATGTTTTTCTGTTTTGTTAAAACCCTCTTTACTTCACAGCCAGTGTTAATCAGCCAAATGTGTCAAGATTAGGAGGTTCTACCATTAGCTGGAAGCAAATGTTAACGTTTGCTAAAGGTTTTCTTGTGGTATACGATTAAATTTTTTGAGATTTGACAGATTTCCATTATTTTTCCTTCCCTGACAAAAAGTTTTGGTGGAGATATGGTATTCACTAGCATTTGTTTGTTTGTGAACAAAATTCTGACCACACTCTGATGTGGATTTTCACCAAACTTGGTGGGGGCACTGTCCCACCTGAGACCCTGAGGTGATTTGATTTTAGAATGTCAAGGTCGAACGTCAAGGTGAGCATGAGGTCAAAAAGTTTTGGAGATTGAGCACTGATAACTTTGCAACACATGCTGCTGGATGTGCTTTGACTCTGGAACACTTTCAGATGAGACAACTGCACGACCTTTAAGTGTGAAACACCAGCATTTAAAACTCATTCACGTATTATATAACATGTACCATAAGTATAGGTGAGCCTAACAGTCACACTCGAGCCTAGTGGCTCATCGGGTCGGAGCTTATCCCTGTTTCTGGGACTGGAATCCTCTTGGATATGATGCTGGCCCCTTGCAGGTTACAGTCTCAGTATTTTTACAGGTACCCTTTTTATTTTGCTGGGTGGACACACTTGTGATTGAGACTTGCACAGGGGTCTTCGCCCAGTGGAGGTTTGAACCTATGACCTCATGATTATGGGTCCAGCACCCGAACCATGACACCACCGTTCTTGTAGTGTACTGAAGCATGTGGGTAATTAAGACCTATTGTCTACATTGGTCATGGTGTGTGGCAGAGATACTCTACAATGGTACCTCACTTTACGAAATTAATTCGTTCCATAGCCTTTTTCGTGACCTGCATTTTTCGTAAATTGAACAGCATTTTACATGAAAAACGCGTGATTCGTTCCAAGGCTCCCAATACTACCCCATAAACCCTTTAAAAATGATAAAAGCATACCTTTTAAGACCTCCTTCTGCTTAAATATCGTACCGATGGTCGACTGGTTTGGCCATATTCCTTTGTGATATCACTCGAGCCCGTTTTTTCTTCTCACTCGTACTGGAAATAATACGTGTCTGTGTGTGTGTATGTGTATACGCTCGCACGTGTGTGTGCGAGCGTATGTGTTGACCATGGCGTCTTAGCAGAGTTATAATCTTACAAATGTTTATGGAAGGTTAAAAGCCTGAGTCAAGAAATAAAGCTTAAAACAACAGTAACTCTGTCCTTTACACGAAAAGCATCATGGTAGATTCAGCTCCATAATAGGCAATGGGAGGTAGCTGCGTCATCCCTCCTAGCCAATGGGATCCCTCTCCAAGATGGTGTCAGGTGGACCTGTCCAAGATGGTGCTCGAGTGACGACGACATGAACGACAGCTCAGTTGCTCGCCAATGGGAGGCCAACAGAGCGGGATGTTTGAATGATATTGATGGGAGAGCAGCTCGTGCATTGTTTGAATGTTTAAATGGCACGTTTTAATGTTTGAATTTTTAAGATGGCGCTTTCGTAACGTGAACCTGTTTCGTATACAGAGACAAAAATTTTAGGAAAATGAGTTTCATAACCTGCATTTTTCGTTTGGTGAGACTTTCTTAAAGTGAGGTACCACTGTACCTTGCACTCTGAGTGTCTTGAGTTGTTGCTGTTGTTATAATATGTAGTCTTATTATTTCTTCTTGTTGTTGATATTGTTAGTATTATTTAGTATTATTTTTGTTGGTGCTGCTGGTGGTACAAATGAAAACATGAATAATATCACTCCATTTTTATTAATTTTTCATAATGATGCATCTCCAAATTGCTCATCAGCATAGGTCTAATAGCAAAAGCTGAAAAATCCTGTACCGCTTTAATAAGGTTGGTGTTTTGTTTGAGGTTTTTGGTTTCTCCTTCCATTAAAACAGCCTGATGTGGGTTGGGTGATGGACAGATTACGAGAAAGGAGGAGATGGGAAGGGCTGCTCAGGGAGCCTGGATATGCCGAGATCAATGAAAAATGGAAAAGATAAACAGCGAGCAAAGAAAAATTACTTTAGTGTGGCTCCGCCCTCTTCCTGCTCTCCAGAAACAAAGCTGACATGTCTCTGCCATGCTTTTAGATTTGGAGCTGGAAACAGTTTCATTGTGTGATTCTTCGTTTTGGCCTGCCCCCCTTTCCCCCCAAGACCAAGGGCTGTCAATCACGTTATTTCTAAATGCGTCCACGCCTTCTTATTTTATAGTAGAATAATGTTTTCGTGTCTATAAATGCTCGAGGAGAAAAAATACTTTTGAAATGAATACTGTAGGTCGAAAAGAGGCGATTTTGTTATTTGAATGTACGCGGATAGGCGGGGCTACATATTATCCTGCAGCCAGCCAACAGGGGTGCGACACCTGTCGAGGTGTCATTTTTCGGAGATGTTCCATTCATTCTGGTATGTGATTGGTTGATTTGGATAATTTCAGCTCCAGGTGGAGAGGTATTCCTAATAAAGTGGTAGCCGTGTGTCTGTTCCCTCGTGTTTGAGCTTTTCGCTGGAATTTAAATGTGACATTTGCATCGGCCTGCCAGATCAGGCAGATTAGCCGTAGTGTTAAGCTTATTATATTACAGATATGTTAATGCATTATGTATGTCGAGGGCTTCCAACTCGGATGTTTGGGCATCTGGGACCTCGCCCTGTGGGTGGGTCAGGGCCGTTTAGGGAATATATTTGGATGAGAGGAGAGAAGGGAGAGAGTGTGGGATGAATAAACATTAAACAGATAAGGCTATTCTCTCATTTTTTCTTTTCCTCCCCCTTTCCCCTCTTTTTTTTTTTTTTAGCTTAAGAGATTGAGGGGGTCTAATGTAGGGCAGAGGGGTGCGTGCGTGCGTGCGTGCGCTCACATTACAGGAGGGTCTCTGGGCAGAACTAGGCAGCGGGTGGAAAAGCGTTGGGATTGGCCTACTGGTTAGATTGCTAGTCACACACATGCATAATTAAACCTGAGTACATGCTTTGGCAAAGTTGACAAGGCTTTACTCTGTAGTGGTGACCTGTGTGTGTGTGTGTGTGTGTGTGTGTGTGTGTGTGTGTGTGGGTGTGGTACATGCAGTCCTATTACTCGAAACAGGGGTTAATTGCTCACAAGCTCTCTCTGCATTTGTGTGTGTGTGTGTGTGTGTGTGTGTGTGTGTGTGTGTGTGTGCAATAATTCCCCTGTTCCATGTTTTGAAGAGCGATATGTTTGTGCTGGAGATCAGTTTTAAAGCCGATTAGGCACTTGACTGGAACAGGCATGCGAAAGGATTTGCTTTCATGTGCATGTTATCAGTTTATATCAGAGAAAATAAAGCACCGGATGATTGACAGGCCAGTGCTTGGAGATGTTACACGACCTGCGAGGAATTGTCTGCTCGGAACTCTTCAAGATTTTAAGGTCGAGTGCAACCCAACTCTGACTCAAGTGCTGCTTGGGATCAGGGGATAGAAAGAAAAAGGGGTGGAACATTTCTGTGACTGTACGTTGGTAGAATGTTGAAAGGGCACCAGATGGCATTTCTGACCCGCCCCTCCAAGAAGCCCCTGCTCCCTCCCAAGATGAAGTGAACTTCCTCTCTTTGTTTCACTCACACACACACACACACACACACACACACACGTACATACACACACATTCCAAAAACCACTTACTTCGTTCTTATCGGCGCATTAGGAGTGTGGAATTTGGCTGAATTCTTCTATCACAAGATAATTGTTCACCAGCTGAAGACCTCGTATCTGCTGCTGCCTCATTTCTGTCCCTACCTAATAACTGTCACTGCCTCGTTTCTACCTTTGTGTATTTCCTGTTGTCTTCTGTCTACCACAGGTTCTTTCCTGTCACTGCCGAACTTGTACCACTGTGGTGGTTTTTACATTTCCTCCACGGGCCCATTACCGCCTTTCCTCATTTCCGTTCTCTTTCTGACTCGTGCCTGATTACCGCCATTGTCTAATTACTGCCACTGCTTCAAATCTACCTTTTCCCCCAGTGCAGCTAACTGGGTTATCAAAGGCGGGCCATGTCTCTCACTGTCTGTGGTGAGAGGCATGTAAAAGAACCATTGCTGACTTTGGTAAAGAGTAGCTGCAAAGTCGTCAGCGTGTTTCTGTCCCTTGCTAAAAAAGGGTTGTGACAGGAAGGGCATCCGACGTAAAAACCTCTGCCAAATCAAACGTGCGAATCAGATGATTTGCTGTGGCGACTCCCGAGTAAAAAGGGAAAAAGCCGAAAGGAAGACAGACAGACAGACTTCAAATCTACCTTTATTTTGTTTTCTCTTTGTGAACACTATTGATCGACCTGTTTTTACCGCTGTCTCGTTTTTTTTCTTTCCTTTGTTATTTTAACGCCAACCTTGTTTTTACTGTCCTCTGTTTATCGTTGCCTCGTTTCTACTGTCTTGTTACTGCATTTCCATTCTTACCGATGCCTCATTTCTATTGTCCCTTTTTTTTTTTTTTTCAATCACTGCTTTATTTCTACTATCCTGATTTTTATTATCCTGACCACCTCATTTCTTTGGCCTGTTTTTACCACCGCGTCGTTTCTTCAGTCCCGTTTTTCCCGCCACCCCATTTCTTGCAATCCGTTCTTACTGCCGCTTCGTTTCTACCTTCTCATTCTTACCACTCCTTTTCGACCACACTTGTACCACCACCTCGTTTCGACCTTCCTGTTTGTGCCGCCGCCTTGTTCCTATCGTCCTGATTTTACCACAATTTTATTTGTACTTTCAAATTTGTACTTCTGCCTCTTTTCTACCTTCCTATTTTTGTCTCTCCCATCTATCGTTTGTCTCGCAAGATAACAGCCTTCACCTCTTCATCTGCAAATTAGCAGAAAAAAAAAAACATTGAAATTTAACGAGTGATTTAATTTAATACAGATGAAATTTCCTTACGAATATATTAATAATGCATAAAACCGCTCATTAACGAACACTAAATACTTTACATGATTCAGGATATGCCTGACGGCGCAGCGTGTGTGTGTGTGTCTGTGTGTGTTCGTTCACTGGCACACTTGACCTAGAAGGACCTCAGTTTGGATTTCTTTTGTCTGGGGTTGTTATTTTTCCTTCAAGCCTTGTTTGATATTCTGTGTGTAAATCAATGAGAGGGATTCTCCCCCCCCACTTTCAGTTGGCACCATGTTTATGCCACCCTGCTGTCCCCGATCTGAAGACAATGAGCTGTGTGTGTGTGGGTGTGTATGTATGTATGTATGTAATACTGTGTGTGTCTGCCCTACATATTCTGGCTTCTTCTTTTCAGGATACACACAGAGGAGAAGTGTGTTTGTGGCGGTGTTGCTGTGTGTGTCATGCTTCATACTTCAGAGGGCTAGTGGGGAATGCCTCTTAGGTGTGTGTGTGTGTGTGTGTGTGTGTGTGTGTGTGTGTGTGTGTGTGTGTAAGGGGGTTCCTTGTTGCCTGAAGCATGTTGCATGAATTAAGTCCCTCCCGCTGTGTCTGTCTCCTTCTCTGTCTGTTCCAGGACATTTTATCCCCCATTTTACCAATTTTGATCACCCGAGTCACGCTCCCTCGTTTTCTTCTCTCCACCTCTCCTCATGTGTCGAGGGGTCAGTCGTCTTTGTTATCGAGTGACAGGTGCATCATGGGTAGTTCATGCTCACAACAGCAGCACTCTTTCACAAGTTCCATTCATCCTCTTCCCCCATCACTGTGGGGTCAGTGAGCACGGTGAGGCTGGTTGCCACGGGAACCGAGGCACAAGAAAAAGAAAGCAGTTTCCTTCCGTTCTTCCACGCTTTCCCCTCATTCGTCCTTTTACACAGCTGCAATTTCTCTCACTCCTTTTTTATTTTTTGTTCTTTATTTACTTCCCCACTCGTTTTCTTTGATTGTTTGCTCCCCTGTCAATTCCTCCTCTTCAGCATCCCTCTCCTGTCCTCTGCTTCCCTCCCATCTTTCCTCATTTTGCCGTCTTCTGTTCACTCATCTCGTTTTGTTTTTGTACTCAAATGGAATAAAGTGTAATCACATGGAGAGCTGAATAATTGCAATCCAGGCCTCACGTTAGCAAGGTCGACTTGCCCACGTATCCTTTTAAAGTGCTCCAAATTCATCAGATTGCGAGGACATCTCCAATGCTCCACCCTCCTCAGGTGACCCCAGAGATCACTGTTTATTTTCCAGTTGCCCTGGTTTGGCCACGAGAAAACTTAGAGTCCTCTTCTGGTGAAGCTGTTCCTCTGTTGATTTGAAGGTACACTTTGGGTCATTGTTGTGGTCAATGATCAAATTTATTTCCATATTGCACTTTTTATCAGAGGCCTGAGGGTTTTTGGACCTGTTAATAATGCTCTCTCCCTTAAAGGGAATGTGTGGGGAATTAGTATTACAAGCTCTTTAAAATGATCAGTGGGTCCTTCGGGCAATGTCAGTTCTTGATTTTTGTAAAGTACGCGCGAGTGCTGCCACATTACTGTTTCTACTGCTACGCATGCACAGCGACATTTTGCTTTCTTCATCGGTTGTTCCAGCCCTGGTCGTGACATAAATTGTTGTGTTTTGTCCTATTTGCTGGGCTGCGTGCACCCTATCAGCCAGTGGCGCAATGAAACATCTGCACAGGTCGTACTCTGAAGACCTTTTCTTTTGGACGCAATTCGGTTGTCTGCGAAGACCACTTTAATTGCTATGGGTGTGAAAGATTAACTTGACACGAAGGCCAAGCTTATGTCCAAAACTGGCCACAGTTCCTACAGAATTCCTTCAAAAAAGTCTGGACAAGACAAACACCTCACCAAAAGGAATCAGTGAAAGGTAAGAGTCTTTAGTATGTGGGGCGTTTTACAGCCTAAAATGTCGCCAGCTGTTTGTTTACTTGCTCTGGAGAACATGACCCAATGACACATCACTTCTGGTGGAAGGGGGCGAGCTAGTGGTTCTGGATTGGTCCAGTGTCTGTTAGCCATTCATGGGATAACATCGGCACGTTTTGTGATTTATAGGCTCATTTATGTGAAAATTAAGCTCAGTATCATTTAAATGTACAGTCGGTCCCCAACTTACGAAATTAATCCGTTCCAGAGCCCTTTTCGTATTGCAAGGATTTCGTAAGTCGGGGTGGCACCTTACATGTTAAACGCCTAATTCGTTCCAAGGCTCCAGTCTTTGGGCTGGATAAACCCTATAAACCCTTTGAAAATGATAAAAGTGCACCAATTTTGTATGAAATGTGTTAAAAGTAAAATAAATTTATTTATTAAACCATTTAAACATTTTATTAACATATTTATTAATTAAACCATTATTAAACATTTTTTATTAACACACACACACACACACACACAAAACCCTCTCTCTCTCTCTCACACACACATATTACAATGTACATGTTTATTCTAGCATTAAGGGCCATGCCCACAACATGTGGAATTCAAAGTGCATTTCCTGCTTGACCATTTACTGAATTAAAACAACTTAAAAACTAAACTAAAAACTGAAACTCTATTCCTTCTCTCTGTCTGTCTGTCTCTGTCTCTCTCTCGTGTGCGCACTGCGGGCCACGCCCACAAGATGTGAATTCAGAGCGCATTTCCTGCTTGACAAATTCAACTTTAATTTGATTCCTTGAGG
Source organism: Plotosus lineatus (assembly GCA_024760905.1). Taxonomy (NCBI): domain Eukaryota; kingdom Metazoa; phylum Chordata; class Actinopteri; order Siluriformes; family Plotosidae; genus Plotosus; species Plotosus lineatus. The sequence continues at coordinate 38,586,515 of CM045740.1, read as the reverse complement.
GACCGGAATTCCAGATGAGCTCAAATGCGCCCACATTTATTAGACATTTACTGAATTAAAACAACTTAAAAAACTAAACTTAAAAACTAGAGTGAAGCTTCCTTCTGTCTCTATCTGGGAGGCCAGCGGGACGGGATGTTGAGAGCCAGCCAATGAGAGAGCAACTCGCACGTCGTATGAAATTTTGACTGGCACGTTTGAATTTCTTTTCGTAAGAGGGGCTTGCTTCGTATCTCTTGGACGGAAACTTCGGAAAATGTTTTTCGTAATCTGGGGATTTCGTACACAGGGGTCTTCGTAAATTGGGGGCCAACTATGTTATATTACTCACAAATTCCTTTGTAAGAATGACCAATACCAGTACCAAAGTATGATGCTGCCGCCACCATGCTCCTTTTTTAATTAAAAAAAAACATTTTTTTAACTGATGTGCAGTTTTGTTCTAAAAACAAAACATTCCTTTCAGAATTAAGGTGAAAAACATGAAACCTTGTTCTCATTCAACCAGACCACATTTTCTCGCATGCTTCATGTAGCACATAGCTGTGCTGTATGCATGAACATACATTAGATTGACATGTAGAATCCAACCAATACTTGCTGTCGATACCGACAACTGTTTATCATGAGTTAGCTAAACTCTACAAAACATGTGAGGGGGGAGAACTGTCAGGAAATTGTCATGGTCTATGTCCACATCATATTAAAAAAATTATAAAAATTCACTTTTTCTCGGTTAATTGTTAAAGGACACAATAAATATCTCGATTTCGACTGTATATAAATCTTCTCTATGTTTTTAATATAGTTGATAACACTAGAGCAGAGCTTTGTGTTCTACTGTGTATGTGTGTTTGTGTGTGTTTGTGTGTGTGTGTGTGTGTGTGTCTCTGGTGGATCCTGTAACAGTAAACAGTAGAGGCATGACCTTGGATCGATGGATAGAGGTTCAGGGACTGTAACTTCTCTGAATCAACTTCATTGGACTGAAGTTTATGGTTGTGTGTGTCTGAAGTTATATTGAATGAAACCAACTCCTGTCTTGTTGTAAAGTGCACACTCTTTTACTGTGGACATCAGAAGAGAAAAAGATCAAAACTGCATGCTGTGTGTGTGTGTGTGTGTGTGTGTGTGTGTGTGTGTGAGGGAGAGAGAGAGAGAGAGAGAGAGAGACATGTATTAGCCTCACATTCCCAGAGGGGCTCCGAACTAATGTAGTCTGCTTTGTGTGTGTGTGTGCAAGAGAGAGAAGCTCCCTGTAGTAGAACATCCCCATATAATGTTTCCGATCACACATCCTCATTTTTATTTATTTATTTATTTTCACATTAAATTTCAACTTGATATGAAAATGAGAAGCATGGTATGTGAGAGCAGAAAGCAAGTCAACGACCGCGAGAGGGCTGTAGACCTGGGGTGAGAGAATGAATGAGTGTTTCAAGTGAGTTTTGTGTTTGGTGTGTGTGTGTGTGTGTGTGTGTGTGTGGGGAGGCAGGGAAAGGGGAGGAGAGAGCGCTTTTTCTCCCTTAGCAACGGTCTCCAGCTAGCGCACTTGAGTGTGTGCGTGTCTCTGAATGAGCGCAAGCATATCCACCCCCTCGACCTTTCCCTTCCCTTCTCCTCTGTCCTCGCTCACAGCTTCCCTCCATCCCTGAGCGCACGAGGCTAGGAGTGAGGGTCAAGTGAAACCGGGTGAGGGAAGGAGGGATTGTGAAGCCCTGGAGGAGTCAGCGGGAGGAGAAATGGAGCGCCTGAGCTCTCACGGGCTGCCCAGGCTCTCCTGGATTGATACACTCTACAGCAGTATGTACTCTCAGTTTTCTTCCCTCTTGTCATCTTTCATATTCCTTCAGTACTTCTCTCTCTCTTTCTGCTTTAGTGGCACCCAGGGATCGTGTGTGTGTTGCTTGGTTCAGTAAATTTGATGTTACTCGTACTTTTTATGATGATGCAATCATGGTTCAACCTAATCCATGTACCTCAGGTGAAGTTGCTTGATATGATAAAAATATTCTGATATATAAAAATATATACATCGCAAATTCGGGTTTTTTTAAGCATCATGTGACAAAGCTGCTGTTGTTCACTAGCACAATCATTAAAATGGATATTTATACGAAATATTTATTTCCATTTCCTTGTAAATTGTGTAGTAAACATTGCATAAAAATTACTTCAGCGAGGCTTGAAGAAGCCATGCGAACTCTTCAGGATGTTCTGCTGTGTTCTGATTTTTATTGCTCTCACAGCGCAACGTCTTGCCCAACACCTTTTAAAATTGTTTAATTATTAATTTTGTAAAAATTAGCAATTGTTTAAAAAAAAAAAAAAACAAAGTGCTGCATGTTTGTTCGCTCTTTTTAATTGTTGTAAACCCTTTGCAAAATCCCAAGTTTCTATTATTGTGAACATTATAATAGCTATAAATATTCTGTTGAAATAATACACCAAAAAAACCAAGGCTGAGACTGGATTTGAAGAGGGCCAGATTGTGTTTGAATTACGTCTTTTCAGCTCCAAAGTTTGAAAAATGTAAACATCTCCAATACGCTATCTGGCTAATAGTACAAGTAGAAATATAAGCTCTGTATTAATTTCTCTGCAGGAGCCTATAGCGAACAGTAGAGTTGGTGATCAAGCTAGAACATCTATATTCTCGTATATGCAGTATAGTGCATTTCAAAACTAGAAAGGCACTTCGAGGTCGCAAACCTCCACCGAGAAAAAAAATTAATTATTTTATTTTGTGAACTGATGAATACTAATTAGGGTTACGGGGATGCTGGCGCCGGTCTCAGCTGACTCTGGGTGAGGGCAGAGTACACCCTGCACAGTCTACCAGGCCTTCGCTTTCCATAAACACGCTAATGGCTATGTAGCTTGTCTTGACAAAAGTTAGCAATGGTTCTTTTACACTATAGACGGTGAGAGACATGGCCGGCATTTGATAACCCAGGTCGCTGCACCGTTGGGGGGTGGCGGGGTGGAGACATCCCGGTGACAGTGGGGCTTGAAACCCCCAACCTTCGGATCAGTAATCGAGCACCCTCCCACCGAGCAACCCCTGCCTAATCCAAAAATAAATAAATAAAAAGCAAAACGTACACAATACCCCCCGCTAGGCCTGCTTTAACCACATACTTAAAGGCCTAGCTTAAAGTGTAAAAGAATCCAGGTTTCACAATTTTAATGCATGAAGTGGTATCAGCTCCAAAGTCAAGGCTCAGGTCCACCCCTCCAAAAATCTGTTCATAACTTTTAGTGTCAAGTTGTTAAATAAACAGACAAAAAACACCCCAATTCCGATAAAAACAAACAAACAAAAAAAAACTTCATCCCTTCGGCAAAAGTGTTTTCTGTTGATGGTGTGGGCAGCCATGTTGGAGAAATGTCATGAGCAATTGGCGGAAACCTTTTGTGGGGGTGAGTCCGAGGGTGAAGATTGCCAGGTTTGAATTTCAAAACCATTCCGATAGAAACATGTTAGCATGAGCATGTTTGGTTTTTTTTTAAATTATTATTTTTTATTTCACATACAGTAGTAATGTTGTTGGCATTGCATTGGAAAAAGGAATCACATTCTGACCAATCAGATTCCAGCATTCAGGAGCGTTGTTTGTTGGAGATCAAGTTACTTAACAGATGATAAAATACTGAGATGTTGATGTATTGCATCTCTTATTGATGCACCATTCATCATCCGGCTCTTGGAGTAAAGTCATCATTGTGCGTTTTAGCGTTCCCATCAATAAGCACCACTTTGTTTACTGCTGCCGGTGGTCACATGACCTCATTTCATCTTTTTTTTTTCTCTGGATAGGATCCAAGTTTTAAGATCTTTTGAGGTGCAGGAAGGTACAGAGTGTTCCGGAAAGGGATAGAGATAAGCAAGCTGAATAAGGGGTGGGTGGGAGAAAAGCAGTTAACCAGGGAAGGGCTAATCCTTTATAAACACACCTCCCTCTGCCCAATTTCACACAGTCCCTTCTGCTTGTGTGTGTGTGTGTGTGTGTGTGTATGATGTGTGATAGAGCGGAGACGAACGCCACCCCCAACAACCTCAGGTTTAAATCCCCACATATTTTGTAGAAACCAATTTTCTTAAAGGCTTAAACCTTCAAAAGGAGTTTGGGATGTAATCAAGAGGACGGCACGCTATTGCCTGTTACAGAACACGGACATTTCTGCATCCAAATACACTCGACGAATGACGCTGATTGGCTTGAAGAATTGCAAGACTTGTCAATAGTGTTTACATCCCTGACAATCATGAAGGTGTGCCTTTAATATCAGTGAAAGGAGGCGTGGTCTCTCCCTGTCGGTCTGTGTGAAGCAGGTGTGGTCTCAGTCAGGACGGGTTGGTCTCTGTACCTGCCAGTTGCAGTGAAGGGGAGGCATGGTCTCTGTACCTCTCGGTCTCAGTGAAGGAGGTGTGTCTATGTACCTGTCAGTCTCGCTGAACGAAGCATGGTTTCTGTACCTCTGTGTCTCGGTGAAAAAGTTGTGATCTCTCCCCGGTTGTCTTGGTAAAGGAGGCGTGGTCTCGGTATCTGACAGTTTGAGTGAAGGGATGTGGTCTCAGTACCTGTTGGTCTTTGTGAAGGTGTGGTGTCTCTGTCAGTCACAGGGAAGGGAGGGATGGTCTCCATCCCTGTCATTTTCTTAAAAGGAGGTGTGTTCTCTGTACATCTTCGTGAAGGAGGCGTGGTCTCTGTACTGGTCAATCTTGGTGAAGGAGGCATTGTCTCTTCCGGTTTGTCTTGGTGAAGGAAGGAGGTATGATGCCTCTCATTTTCAGTCTCAGTGAAGCAAATGTGGTCTCTGTACCCGTCAGTCTTAGTGAAGGAGGTGTGGTCTCTACCTGTTTGTCTTGGTGAAGGCAGAGACCACACCCCTCCACTGAGACAGACAGGTGGAGACTATGTCTTCACTGAGACTGAAGGAGGGGTCTGGTCTCTGTACCCATCCGTCTCAATGGAGGGGGTGTGGTCTCTCTCGACCTGTCCGTCTCAGTGGAGGGGGTGTGGTCTCTACCTGTTTCTTTTGGTGAAGGCAGAGACCACACTGTCATTGCCCCTCCACTGAGACGGATGGGTACAGAGACCACACCCCTCCACTGAGACTGAAGGATGTGTAGTCTCCACCTGTCCGTCTCAGTGGAGAGGTGTGGTCTCTATACCTGTCCGTCTCAGGGGAGGGGGTGTGGTCTCTCTCTATCTGTCCGTCTCAGTGGAGGGGTTTTGGTCGCTTAACTGATCAGTCTCAGTGAAAGATGGTGTCTGAGTGTAACTGTATGACAGGGAAAACCTGGTTTATCGGGAAAATAAATACTTTATTGTGCTTTCCTCTAAATAAAGAATTTAAAAGCCTTTGTCTGCCAGATTACATCATACAAGTTTCTCACACCTTTTCCCTCGTTCATTTGTAATCAGCAGCTTCTCACATGAACATTAATTGGCTGAAAACACATTAACAAGGCCATTATAGTGATAACCGCAGTGTCTGTTACTGTGAAGCTGTTTTTGTTGGGCACCAATGTTGAAGTGAGATCTTTCCATAAAACACTAATCCTCTGAAATATTTATATCTGATTTATTAAATATTAAGTGACTTTCCTGCTTAATAAAAGAGCATCATTTCTGTGCTGCATCAGAGCAGAGTGCCGTTGATATCGATAACCCCAGAAATGTGTTTCTGTCTGTGAGTACAGACTTTATTACCATTCGTACCACAACAATCCGTTTTTATTTGCCTGGGTGGAGCGAGTGTGTCTGAGGATTGAGTGTTTGTTTGTTATAACCTTTATAACCATTTGTGAGGATATGTGTGTGGATGCTGAATCAGATGTGTGCATGACGGTATAATACACCCTCATCAAACGATACACAGAGCCTTGTAGCCGGGGCAGGGTCATGACAATAGAAATGTTTAATGAAAGGATTTTGGTGATTGGTCAGTAAAGTTTTGACTAGATTTGCACTATTGTCTTAGTTTAAGAAGACAAATTCAGCAGCACCACCAAAAACAACAGCCTCAACAATAATACCAACGACAAAAGCAACAGCAGTTATGACAACAACTATGATGACATCTAAAGCAACAATCATACCAGCTACATCAACAACAGTGATACCAGCAAGAGTTCATCTACAGCAACAACATTAAGGATCACAGCTGCAACAATCACAATAATAAAAGCTATAGCAATAATAATAACAACAATAATAAGAATTCGTTCATTTTCTGAACCGATTAATCCTAATTAGGGCCGCGGGGAGGTTGGTGCCCATGTCAGCTGACTCTAGGCGAGGGCAGCTTGCCAGGCAATTGCAAGGCCAACGCTCACACAACTATTCACACTCACTTTCACACCTATAGGTGATTTTGGAACAGCCAAGTTACCTACTGTGCATGTCTTTGGACTGTGGGAGGAAACCGGAGTACCCGGAGGAAACCTGTGCAAACACGGAGAGAACATGCAAACTCCACACAGAAACGCCCGAGCTGGGAATCGAATCCAGGATTGCTTCTTGCTATGAGGCTGACGTGCGAACCACTACGTCTCCATGCCACTGCTAGTAATAATAATGATGATGATAATCAGTAACAAAAACAGTTACTGTAATGTACAGTGATCCCTCGCTACTACGCACTTCAGTTTCTGCGGCTTCAGTGCATCCCGGGTTTTTCAGAAATACTCGTTGAAAAAAAAAAAATAGGGAAATTAAGGAAAATATGTAAAAAGTGAAGGAAAATGATGCAAAACAAGGCCAATTATGCAAAAAAAAAACAAAAAATCAACCCAAAATCCCTCAACATAAATACAGTAAAACCTCCACTGACGAACGCTTAAGCTCACGAACTATTCGCCTCAAGAACATTAAATTTGCGAGCATATAGTCTCTGTTGACGAACTAGTTTTCGGCGGACGAACCAAACCACGCGGTCGAACAGCGCCACGGTGGCGGCCACGAGAAGTTGACGCACGCTCACGGCGTCACAGTTCGTCACCCCCTTTCTTTGAGTGCGGAAGTGGTTTGTGTTTGCTAGACATTTTGGACCATATTGAGTGTACTTTTGCTATTATGGGACCAAAAAAGACCCCACCACAGGCGGAGATCATTGAAAAACACGAACGAGGTGTGCGTTTGTGTGACTTAGCATCCCAGTACCAGTACGCTAAGTCTACCACTATCCTTAAGAACAAGGAAGCTATTAAGTGTGCGTGTGTGGCTAAGGGTGTTTCCAAACAGTAGGCGTTTCCAAACACTCCTTCCAAACAGTAAGTCCCTCCCTCCCTCCTCCTCCCACTCCATTCCATCAAGCCATCAACTACCATCACAAAGGTAAATAAAACGACTTTATTATACAGTACAGTTTATTTCTTTAATTACAATACAATAGACATTTATTATACATAAAATAAGGTATATTTTTGTGTAGTTTTAAGGCTTATTTAGTAGAAAATTATGTTTCATGGGGACCTGGGAACGGATTATTCTCATTTTAATGGTTTCTTATGGGAAATAAATGTTCGGAAGACGAACTTTTCGCCTCACACACACTTTCTGGGAACCAATTATGTTCGTGAGCTGAGGTATCACTGTACTTAGATTTTTATGTGAGGTGCACATGTGTGTGCATGTGTGTGTGTGTGTATTGATTTATATTTTATTTACATCTTATGCATTATTTTTGAATGTTTAATTGTTGTTATAAGCATTTATAGCATTGAATATGTATATTGATATTATATACACATACATCTACGTATACGTCAGTCAGGGGCGTCGACCCTACTTCGTGGAACTTCAGTGTTCAGGGAGAGTCTCAGTCCTCATTAACTGCGAAAAGTGAGGGATCACTGTATATGTATGTGTTGTAAACAAACACAAATTCTGATTGTAACTTTATGTATTATGATTCAAGGCTGAATCGCTGATGATTGTTTAATAAGAGTTTCTGGTATTGGTTTCAGGATCATGGTGTATGATTGGTCATTTGCAGTGTCAGCCACATCAGGGTTTTTGAAGGCTTCGATTTTTTTTTTAAACCTTGGAGCTAATAAATATGTACGTCTCGATGTACTTGTGCAGTGATGCAAGGTTTTATTTATTTATTTATTTTAATTTTAGTGCTTGTATACTTCTCATGTGATGTAATGTGTTTGTTTCAAGTATTAAGTGGAGTCTTTTTGAGCTCTTTATGGTGTATGTGTGTGGAGGGGGCATAATATACACTCATCAGTCTCACTGGTATTTCAACCTCACTCGCTTTGTCTTGTGTTCAAATTCTCCTGTCTTTTTCTTTGTAACTATAGAAACAGATACAGAAAGTCTTCTCGGTATACAACGCACAGTGCGTCATTGAAATTGAAACAGAATTTTAGGGGGAACAAACAAACAAACAAACAAACAAGATAAAAGTGTCCGATGGAGCTGGGTTGGAGATCAGGTTCAAGCAGGAATGAAATACAAGTACAGAGGTGGCTGATGGCGTTTATGTAACAGCCGAGGCTTCGGAACGGTTTATCAGAGGGTTTCAGAGTGCCCGAGTGAGCAGTGAGGGAGAGTTTGTGCAGTCTTTGCTGTTGGCGTGGGTGTGTGTAAGATGCAGTAGCACCTGCCTGTGTCGCATTTTTATCATTATTGTTCTGCACTGCAGCAGCATGGCTTTCCAGAACCCATCAGGACAAATGACCCAAGGACACAAAGCCTGAAAGCTGAACTCACTTGTGCTTCTCCTGCTTAGAAACTTGCAAAACTGTCTTCAAGTCCATGTAAGCCTTGGAGCTAATAATAAAAATAACGACAACAATAACAATCGTAATGCTCAGAAACCGATTATGAAATACAGAGTGGTGGTGGCATGTTTAATTACCCCTGATGGGGTTGTTTATAAACTTTTCAAATATCTTATATGGACTTTAGCCTGTTTCAGGATGCAGAATCAATGAATATTCATGATTATGCAAATTGGGAACGCCCATATCCTCTCCGTATGCAATCCCGCTTGCGAGAACAACAACCTTTGTTTGTTTTTATTTTATAAGCTGTCTTACATGCATAAACTGCAACCTGAAACATTTCACACGAAAATGAGACAATTAACTCAGTGAAGATACTAATCATAATACTGTATTAATTCTGAAAATCATTGTAGCAGCATTAATAAAGCAATGTAATCATTTTAAAAACCTAGAGGAAGAATCATAGGACACAGTGACCCTCCATCAGGCACAAGTGGATTATTATAACTTGGAATAGTTATAATTAAATGTCTCCCCCTAGTGGACATCGCACGAACATTTGGCCCCGTATGTCAAAATAGGCTTTTGTTTTTTGGATTTTTTTTTTTCATCCCATACATCAGTCAACACCAGTATTCCATGGCTTGTTGTCTCTCACAACCTACTCAAGAAGAAAATTTCATCGAAATCCATGTTGAACTTTTTGTTATTCCGCACAGACAAACCAATGAAAAATCTAACAAACAGATGTTAAAAAAAAAAACCCAATCAAACAAAAACATCCTATAAAAGGTTTATACTGACTGAAAATTGAGTTAAAAAAGTAAATTATTAATCAAATAAAATAGCGTTAAAGTGCTGATTAATTATAACCGATTGTACAATTAACAATGGAATGTAATTCTGAGGTCTTTTAAGCCTTGAAGACCAAAGTTGGGGAAAATGACATTCGTACATCAGTGAAGATGAACCTGGAAAGTATCTATAGAAGTGCGTTGTTGAGGCGTTGTGTGTGTGGGAGGGGGGGGATCCTGCTTGTCCTGAAGTTTAATCTTCAGCCACCCGACAGCGAGTCATTATTAAGTTCATGATGTCAAGTGTAGTTAATCATTTGAAGGTTGAGAGAGAGACGGAAAGAGCTCAGCTGAGTCTGTTTGCCTCAGGTTACTCTTTTGTCAGCAAAAGCTGTGTGTGTGTGTGTGTGTGTGTGTGTGTGTGTGTGTGTGTGTGTGTGTGTGTGTGTGTGTGTGTGTGTGTGTGTGTGTGCGTGCTTGTACGTGCGACATATTAGGGATGAAAACATTTTTAAACCAACAGAGTGATTGGCTGGTGCTCAGTTTTTCAAAAGTGCTGTTTGAGGGTTAAGACTTGGTTTTAGGGTTCTGGTCAGGATTAGCTGTAGATCAGGATAAAAGTTGGAGTTAAACATTTAGTTGTTTTACTTCAGGTTACAATAAAAGAGATTAAGGAATACATTCTGTCAGTAAATATATAAAAGAAGGGTCCCCATAAAGACAGAAGTGTGTGTGTGTGTGTGTGTGTGTTCGTGTTTCCTGCCCTGCCCTTCTACCCTCCTTTGGCTTGTAACCGGGGTCTTCTTCCCTCCATTCATGGTCATAACCAATCACAGACCCCACACACCACAAGCCAGCCAACCAGTGTGCTCAAGTGTGTTTGCAGTGTATCAGGAAGTCGGGCGCTGATGAAGCGTTCAGACCAGTGGAGTGGAAGTGATGGAGGGATAGAGGGAGAGGAGAAGTGGAGTGAGATTGGGATCCATTAGTAAGTGCTTGAGTGGAGCTTGTCTTACAGTGGAAATGGTTCAAGGCAGCTCTGTCTTTTTCTTTATTCTCCTCTGTCCCCCCGGTGTCAGTTCTGTTGCCACTCAGTGTTTTGTCTCTTATTTATTTATTTGTTTGTTTGTTTGTTTGTTTGTCCTCATTTTTAGAACTATGAATTTGGGCGATGAATCTTAAACTCATCAAACAACCACTCAAAAGTACATTTGGAGTAAAAATGACTGAAGGGGTATTTATTTATTTATTTACTTACTTTATTTATTAATGTTTCAGGGTGAGCAGCAGTACATTTGACCTCAGTTTCGGTACTTTGTGGCTCAGAAAGAACATATTCCAGTGTGTCACTCCTCCACCTTTTTTGTGGGATGGTTATTCATCTCATATCTAATATTAGATATTAGTTTGGTTTTGACCCAATAACGGCACCGTTTGGGTCTCGAACTGATGCTCGGTACCCTTTCACCTCGATAACTGTAGCTATTTGAGGATCAATTCTTGTTTTGTGGTTCATTCGAACTAGTTCCTCTTTTTTTGACCCAGTAATTGTACTCTTGTTTTGGGTCTCTGATTGAAGCACTGTAAATTTCGCAGACAGGACATGATGCATTTTTAAGTCTGGTTAATAATTAGTACCTTTTGGGTCTCGGATTAAGGAACTGAGGTGGAGTGCCTTTGTGGCCTCATAAGTGTGCACTTTTTGGTCTGATTGAAGAACTGCATCTCTTTGGCCTAGTATGGAAAGCTTTTGGTTTACTGAATGAAAAATGGTACCTTTTTGGCCTGGTTAAGTTCCCCCCATTTATTTATTTATTTATTTTGGTGCCCTTTATTTCTCGAATTGAAGAACTGATGAGGAGGAGTACTTTTTTGACTGACTGTACCCTTTGTTTTTCTGATTGAGGAATGATTTCTTTTTGATCTTGGATTTCGGGACAGGACCCTTTCACCCAGTAACTGTACCATTTGGGTCTCGGATTGAGGAACTGTATGTTTTTTGACTTGGTATCTGATCCCTTTTTGGCGTTTGATTGAGGAATAGTACCATTTTGGCTCTTAAACGAGATATTTTGTGTCCTTGGCTGATATGCAGTACAGTGGTACCTCACCTTACGAAATTAATCCGTTCCAGAGGCGGTTTTGTACCTGGATTTTTCATAAGTAGAACCGCATTTTACATGAAAAAACGCATCATTCTTTCCAAGGCCCCAATACTACCCTTTAAAAATGATAAAAGCATACCTTTTAAGGCACTTACTTCGTGTTGACCATGTCCTCTCAGCAGAGTTATAATCTTACAAATGTTTATGCAAGGTTAAAAGCCTGAGCCAAAAAATAAAGTTTGTAATGAGCACACTCGAAAAACTCATGGGGCGGAATGTTGGGGGATAGTCAATCCGTGAGCAACTCGTGCATTGTTTGAATGCCACGTTTGAATGCCACGTTTGAATGGTGCGTTTGGCACGTTTCGTAAGGAGAACTTGTTTCATATACAGAGACAAAAAATTTTGGAAAATGTTTTTCGTAACCTGGATTTTTCATTTGATGGGACTATCGTAACGTGAGGTACACTGTACCTAATTTAGCCCAATGCGTGCACTTTTTTTGGTATAGTAACTTTACAGTATGGTTCTCGTATTGAGGACCTGCACCTTTTTGACTTGGTGTCTGTACTCTTTTGGTGTCTGCTGGATGAATGGTACCATTTTGTTTGTTGATTGAGAACCTTCTTTTGGCCCAAGAAGTGTACTCTGAGTCTTCGATTTAGGAAGAGGACCTTTTTAACTCAGTACCTGTACCCTTTTTTTCCCTCTGACTGAGGAACAGTACCTTTTTTGCCCAGTATCTATATATTTTGGGTCACTGATTGATGTGCAGTACTTTTTGCACCTGTCTTTCCATGTTTTTGTCCTAGTAAATTGGAGCTTTTCTGGTTGATGAATGTTACCGTTTAGCTCTGTAATTCAGCAACTCGGGAACAGTACTTTTCTGGGGGATGTAAGTGTACTGTACCTTTGGGGTCTCTGAATGAGGAACTGACCCTCTTTGCCGAAGTATCTCTACAGTTGCAGTTGATGATTGGTACCTTTGGTATCGCTGATTATCTTTTTGGTCTCTGATTGAGGAATAGTATCCATTTCATGTCTGTCTGAGGTGCAGTACCATTGTGGCTCAGTAACTTGCTTGGTTGACCAATAGTAGTATTTTAAGTGCATAATTCCACAAATGTACATTTTAGTGCAATTTAAAAAGGCCGTGGTGAATGTTTTTAATCACAGCGCTGTGTGTGTGAGATTTATGATCCAATATCATGGTTATTATATACATATTTAATCTGAAATCAATATTTCGTCTGCACTGTCTGAATCGGCTCCAAGGTCTCATGCTTTTTTGATGGCGGATGCAAAACACTGATTGACATTCCCATGATTGACCGGACCAGTTCTTGGGCTGATTAACCTGAGACAGAATGTTGCTGGGTTTTAAACTAAATGTTTAAGAATAATAACAAAGCACTCTGAGTGCAAACCTCCACCAAGCTATAGTAAAATAAAATGCACAGTTCCCCCTGCTGGGCCTACTGTAATACCACACTTCCAAAAAAAAAAATAATAATCACATGGCACAATGAGAGGGAATCCTGAAAAAAAAAAAATTCTAGATCCAGAGTCCACAAAATCTAATGGAGTCTTCCCCGTCCAAATCCCTACTATGAAATGGAAATCTGCACATAACCTTTTGTTTAATCCTGCGAACAAAGAAACACAACAAGCCACGGGTAACACAGCCTCCTAATCTGTGAGTTGCAATTTACTGGGGCGTTTTCTCTTATAGCGAATGGAAAAATCGAAATCACTGTGTGTCAGCAATACAGAACAAACTTGAACCATTATCAGAGATTCAGCCTGGACTTGCTGCACTTGTATCCCATTGATTTAAAATACATTACAGACGCCGTTTCAGCTTGAAGCACCAAAAAAAGAACTTTGGAGAGAAGTGAAGGTGGAATTCAGTAATCCGTCACGCTGTTGGCTAATCAGCTTAGCATTGGGTATAAATCAATGGTCCGAATGATAAAAGGGCTGAAGGTGAGAATTGGGGATCGTTCTCTCTGCTCTTCTTCCTCAGTCTGAAACACAGGAATAGTCAGGCTCTGTAATGTATTTAGAAAGGTTTCGGTCTAATGCGATATTATTGACCAGTCGATATAAATACTTTAAACTGCTATATTGGTCCATGGCTTGTTTTGGCCTAGGTTATGTCAATATATACCTTGGTATCTAATGCAGTCTTTTAATTCTGTCCCTTTTTATCATTGATGGTGCTGTCCAATGGATCTGGACAAAAAAAAAAAAAACAAGTTTATTCTGAGGCACCAGTGAGACCTTTTTCCTGAATATTTGAACCTCTCTCATGATGTAAAACTTCTTCCTTCTGAAAATCTGAACGAACGAACACAAACACTGCATAGTGACAACAGTGTCTTTCTCATGGAAAAGGTTTTTTTTTTTTTTTTTTTTTTTTGGACTTGACTCGGTATTTTTACTTTACTGTCCAATTAAGTGTTCCAGAAGCACATATGTGTATATATCCCGTTTGAGGCGTGTCTTCATTTACAGTTTAGCTTATCTTATTAGCAATAATCATGAAAAGTTGTATATTTTTTTGGTCTTTATTTCGAGTTTGTACCAGGTTTCGGTTATGTAACGGATATGTCTCGGTGGGATTTCACGTCCTTGTACCAGTCAGTGAACGAGTCTCAGCGAGAGCGCAATACTGTCTTTGGTTAACATTTTTTCCCACGGAAGCGTAAGTGAACCAAAAAAATGTTTTTTTTTTCAGTATTTCACCAACTCAAGCAACCGTGAGGTTTGTTTCAATTGAGTGGGTGTGGTCCATCTGGAACACTATTGGCTGTTTGTGGAATCAGTTCCAGCAACTTTTCAACATGAGCTATACATGTAGTACAAGATTAACCACAGTGGTTATTTTATTGGCGCTTTAAGTTTTTACAAACTCTGAACATGTGAATCTGAATTAATTGCGAGTAGGATAAATACGTCTTGAGCATTATGCCACATGTAAGTGTTTATCTTGCTTCAACCGAATCCTTGTGTGTTTCCACCTTCACCAAGAGCCATGTTCTCCTTGCTGTAATGGGAAAATTGTGAAGGTGCTCTGCTGAGTTTATAAAAAACAAACAAACAAAAAAAAAACCAATAGTTAAAAGAAATAGAATCATTGATATTCTGACCAAGATAGGAGTACGTCTCCGCCAGTCTCGAGCTACTATGGAGCTGCGCTCTGGCTGGTGTCTCGTCTAGTGCTACGACTTCGGGTGTGGCTGGTCAGCCCGATCCGGGAGTGGCAGTCCCTTCCACATTTGGTACAGAAGAAGAATGTAGATGGTCTGCTGGTTTGGTTTGCAGCCTTTCGTCTCTGTCTCTTGGTCTCGGACTGTTCTGCAAGCGTGGCATCGAACTTGGTGAGACCTGCTCTGACTGTGGCCATCCAAGCCCAGGTGTTGAGGTTTGATCCCAGGACCTTCAGGTCTCGCTTGCAGATGTCTTTGTAGTGCAGATGGAATCTGCCTGTTCGGCGGTGCCCTTAGGCCATTCTCAATACAGGAGGTCTTTTTGGATACGCTCATTTTCCATCCGCACCATGTGACCAAGCCAACACAAGTGACTCTTGAGCAATATGTTGTTCCAAGAAAAGAATGATTTTTTGATAAGGATTTCAAGTTTCATTTGAGACAAGAGATCCAAGGCTTGGGACTACTGTGGCCATTCCATCACTGTTCAGGTGGGTTGTGGAGGCAGAAAAATGCAGGCAGAGGAAATTTGCACGAGTCTGAGAAATTCGAGCATGTTGCAATTTTTTTTTATTTATTTTTTTTATGTGGCAGGCAGCCATTGATATTTTTAGCAGAGAAGAACTCTTCTCCAGACCTGTACAGGTACCCATAATACTTGTTTTTTTTTTTGTTTGTTTTTTTTTTTTCCCCCGTTCATGTTATTGCTGTGAATTTTATACTTTGGCAATAGTTTATAGAGAAAAGCCGTATACATGCTGTGTTCATTTATTAAATAAAATTAACGTGCTTCATGGATTAACAAGCTCTGTATGATAGTGTTATGTGTACCTATTGTGTTTTGGATATTTAATTGTGCCGTTCTTCACCTCTTGAGGACGAATATTCACCTCAATCCATCAGATCTATCTATTTATTTCTTTTGCCCCCAGGCAGGCCCACTTTACTTAACTCATCAAACTGGCGTTCCTGTTGACTTCCTGCCATGTTTTCCCATTTGTGTAATTAGCATAATTAAATCCGGCTAATGAAAAGCTTTCAATATGCCAGATTTGCACTCGACTCACTGTCGAGCAGGACAATAAACGGGAGGCGAGCGTCAAAACCTTTGAATCAATCCATTCGTTACTGAGACCCATTGTGTGCACGCGCTGGTTTATAATTAAAACCTTAATCCTAGTTTGGATAATGAGTTTGTGTCACTTTGTACGTCATATAAATTGGAAAACTGATACAGGCTTGGAAGAATAAAGACTTGCTAATTGAGGTTTGTCAGACTTGTCTTTTGCAGCCGAATGAAGAATCGTCACGACTCTGTTACGTACACCTCATTCCACCAGCGCCGTGGGGTAATTGGGCCAAGCAGGTCGTGCAGTGGGGTTGCCGTGGTAACAGTGTGAGCTAGGTGGGTGTACAGATTTGATAGAGGCATCACTTATCACTTTGAGCGTTTCTCATGCAGCTGAGAGTTATGGCAACCTGGAGAACAAGGCTGCGTACTTTTTTATTTTTTATTTATTTTTTCACTTTGTTATATTTAGACTTGTAAATGTTGTTTACTCTTTCTTTTGAAATGAAGAGCAGGCCCTGGTGATTCCTTTCATTGTTGTATATCCACGATATGTTTTTTTGGACCACGGCATTCATTGTTACTATGGAAACACTGATGTGATTGGTGGTTTGCCTTGAATCATGTCCACCAAAATTTCTGACCAATCAGCACAGAGAATCTCAACAGCTATTTCGTCCTGTATAAATAATATTTTGAAGTGGAATATTTCGTAACTCGCACTTTTTCAGCTTTCAATCTTTTCTACACCGATTTGGAGAAACAAAGACGTGTCATTCCATCCTTAACCTGATTTATTGGGATCATGAGATTGACGAAGCAGAATCTATCTCTGTCTCACTCTCATTTTCTCATTCCCTGGACGAGGGGAAGTCTCATGGCGGTATATCCATGCGTGGTAAACAGAGAAAGATGCTCCATCATGTATCTAAGGCTACGTATGCAAGCTGATTCTTCAGGGAGGTTTTTAATCAGGTTGCTGGCATGAGATATTCATATAGTCTTTTTTTTTTAAATGTGTTTTAATTTGCTGGGAAAATATCTGTAAGTAAGAACACAACTAGAAGTTGCTTCCCAAAGTATGTATCTACAGATATCATCATAGATGTTGCATCACAGTTCTTTTGGGTCATGGCTTGAGTTTTCCAGGTCTTGACACCATTCTAATACAGATTTAGTTGGGTTTTATTTGTGTTGTTGATGCATGAATGAAAAGAAAAGTCATAAATTTGTCTGAGTTTCCTCACTTCCAACTTTCTTCCCAGTGGCGGCCATTTTGAGACAAGGCCTTGGCACGTGCCATGACATTCCACACCCCCTATTCTTTAAATAACTCCGTCAGTACACAAAGATAAAACTTGGTACATTTTAAAAATTTTGTCTGTTGTGAAGGGTCTGTGTTCTTGCACATCTGTAACGGAGTGAAAATTATTCTGCCGTTGACTCATCTTACATCGAGTGTTTGTTTTGAAAGCCAATGTTTTGGTTTATCTG
The DNA here is from genome assembly GCA_024760905.1 of Plotosus lineatus. Lineage (NCBI taxonomy): Eukaryota > Metazoa > Chordata > Actinopteri > Siluriformes > Plotosidae > Plotosus > Plotosus lineatus. Next base: position 38,569,092 of record CM045740.1, on the reverse strand, counting down.
CGGTCCGCCACGAGGACTTCCTGTGATATCTGTGGATACGCGTTTCTTATTATTTTGTTTGTGAAAACGGCTTCAACAGACAAATCTCGTCATTTAAATTTTTGACAAGTATCCATTCATTCATTTTCTGAATCGCAAAAGTTCGCGCAGGGGCAGGGTACACCCTGGACAGCTCGCAAGGCCATCGCAGGGCAGAAATACGCTGACGGCAATACAGCTGACTCTTGACGAAAGTTAGCAATGGTTCTTTTACATGAACCGCTTACCGTAGATAGTGAGGGACATGGCTGGCCTTTGATAACCCAGTTAGCTGCACTGGGAGGACAGTGACAACCTTGTGGAGAGTGGGGCTTGAACCCTCAACCTTAGGCTCAGTAATCCACCAGGCTTTACCACCAGGCCACCCTTTAATAAGAAGCAATGCTGGACTTTTTTTCAAGTTTTCCGGCCTTGACGAATCCTCAACCACTCAGCGAAAACAGAAAATGCTTACGTTTTTGTACCAATGCCGATGGTTTTATAAAAATTGTTGAACTGTCTATATTAATATTGCTTGCTCGCTAATGATAAAAACTTTGTCTCCGGCCATATTGGATTCTTTGGTATTTCAGACTTGACAGATGTGCCATGTTGTCAATTCTTGGGCCGCCAATCTAATCCAATTACAGAACAACTTCATAAGTCCTTATTTCCAAAGCTTGTGATCAGATCAAGCTGATTAGTGGAAGTACAGGGATCCCTCACTTTTCGCGGTTAATTGGGACCGAGATCCCCATGCGGGGCGTGGCTGTGCAGACCCGCACACACAGATGCAACAATGTATCCAGTTTTAATGTGAGATTTTGGGTTGTTTTTTGTTTTGTGTCGGTTTAGGGGTTTTTTTTTTGCATAATTGGCCTTGTTTTTGTGACATTTTCCTTAACTTTTCCACCTATTGTTCCTTAATTTCCTTATTTTAATTCGATGAATATTTATTTATTATTTATTTTTTTTTTAATGGGATGCACTGGAGCAGCATTAATTGAAGCGTGAAGTAGCGAGGGATCCCTGTATTAGTGTTGATACGACTACCAAAGGGCTGCTTTTTTTTTTTTTTTTAAGTTGGTACAACTTGTACCTCGTCTAAATTTGTTGAAATCGTATTTTTACGAACTAACTTCACTGTCCAGGTTAGTTTGAGGTTTTGGTTGATGCTATGACATCATGTTCTGAGTGGTAAAATGCCACAGTATTGTTTAGTTATGGTTGTTTTTAATGGATGTTAACTTGTTTTGTTGTTTCAGTCACTAGTTTATCCTCGAAAGGCCCATTGTGCACAATTTATATACAATAATTTTAATAATATTATTCAGTGAACTAGTATTCGCACAAAGGTGAGCTATATTGATAGTAACTGATAAGTCCTGTCCTAGAAGTAGCTGTTCTATCAGTGAATACGTGAAATGTCAAGACAGCTTGAGATTTTGCCAACACACACTAACCTTGTATCAGGAATTGTGTCCTGTAACGGGAAACAGAGCTAATGGCTGGAAAGCCATGACATTGGAGACTTTTTCTAAAAGTGATAAACATTGTCTGATGGAAAATTTCACTAGATAAACAATGATGCAACGCGATTTTCGTGTTGGTTTCGGGGTTCTTTGGTTGTACAAACACGACATCATTTTTGTTTCAGGCAGAAAAATAAACAGATGTGTTGGCTGTCACTGGTATTTTCAAACCCTGTAATTTCCAACTGTGACATTTACATGCAGCACAGAGTAGAAGTCGACTCCACAGAGAGAAAACCACAAAGAGCTGGACGTCTCCGTACTCGGATCTCTGCATTCATCTAATTCAGCTTGCAGACTCGCCGACCTTCCTGTTTTTCAAGTGAAACCAGATCAGTTGGCTTTTGAATTTTTTTTTTTTTTAAGTGTGATGTCTTTTTCATATATTTTAATTATTTTTCAATTAATTATTTTTACTTTTATTTTTGGATTGTGGTTTTTATGAATTTATCTTTTTTGCATATTTTTTTCAAATTTTTTTAATTCCTTGATTTAATTTTTTTTAAATAATTTATAATTTTTTTTTTTAATTTTGGAATGTATTTATTTCGATTTAAATTAATTATGTGATTTTTATTTGTATTTAATTTGTTTAACTGTGACCTCTTTTAATCATTTTTAAAATTTTTAATTTTAAAAATTAAATAATTTCATGTACTGTACTTTTTAAATCTGTTGTTCCTCTTTATTCTCTTTAATACGATTTTAAATAAATCTTTTTTTGTTCAATTTTGCTTTTTGTTGAAAGGAAGAATGATTTAAGTTTAATTTTTGCGTGCTTGTGCATGTATGAGTGTGATGAGGAGAACTGCGCTGTGATTGGACCAATGCTACGTTTGGTTTTAACGGTTTCATGTACCGACTTCGTCATGATAGAGAAATTGCTGAGTGTCGATTAATAGCAGAAACAGGAAAGTGAATAAGTCCAACCCCCCCCCCTCTCTCTCGCTCTGTGTGTGTGTGAGTGAGATTTATCTAATTAATTAATTATTTAATTAAATAATTATTGAATTCTTTTCCACTCACTGTGTTGGTACAGACTGGTTGTTACTGTGAATGATGTTCACCTTGCTGTCAGTGTGAAGCGGTGTGAGAGGAAGGTGTTCCGTCCCACACATCTGGCTCTGATTGGATGGTTTTTTTTTGTGTTCTGTACCATTCAGAGGTCAAAATTCCAGTATGGCAAGAATGATGGTGTTCGGGTCAAAGTTTACACTTTTCCACCCTGACTATAAAGTATGAAGTGAACTCATAACCGAAGCTGTTGATCTGCAGGGTATTTGTGCAGAACATGAACCAACTTATTTTTTAAAAAAGTTTATTTTGTGTATTGTTTTAAAAACTTTTTGAAATACAATGTGCAGAGAAGTTTGCTGAAGCGCTGCAGCAGCCAACGTGATAAAAGCATGTTGTGTAACATTGCCATTTCTCATCTTGTAATGGAATCCAAGGCACTTTGTTTTTTGTTTTTACTTGTGTGTTTTTTTTTGTGTATTTTATTTTATTTTTTTAAACCTTTTTTGTGATGTGGGTGTTGTGAGGCGTTCACTGTTTTGGTTCTTTCGAAGAAAAGTGCAGATGGTGGGATTGGAGAGTTTGTCAACAGCCTGACGCCCACTTGCTTCTCGCTCTATCTCAATGTTTCTGCTGCTCATCTGTACCCCCCACCCCCCACCCACCCACCACATGTTTTTACTTCTTATTGATGCCTGTGTTCCGTCCATTCCATTCACTTCAGTATGACATCTAGTGATGGGACCTCGTTGACCTGGTGTGGCTCATGAACAGATGAGACCCACAGCGTGCACCACACACACACACATCATAACTAGGTGGTTATTAGAGTAGTCTCTACTTCAGAAGGGCAAAAAGGAGTCGGGCAGATCAAAGCTTTGTGCCTGGTACATTTCAAGCAGTGCTCTGTTTGTGTGTGTGTGTGTGTGTGTGTGAGAGAGAGAGAGATGAAGCAGTGCTACAATACTTTCACCCTTCTGCTGTTACCAGCTCTTATATTGTAGGCTGTTCATCAACAGCAAAAAACTAATATCACCCATTTAGAAACTGTGTCACCATAGCAACAATCTGTTCTGAGTTTCTCATATACAGTGCGTATTTCCACACCATAGTAACCATCCCACTGTTACTGGTGTGGGGTGAAGCTTGTGGTGCTCGTGGTGTGGGTGTTTGTATGTGATGGTGACTTCATTTCAGAAGATCATTCAGTACATTGAGACTTGACTTAAAACGTCAGAATTATATCCAGCATTCGCCATGGCTTCACTCTGAACATCATGGCGTCACTCAAGATGTCACGACTCCATTCAGGTCGCATTTCATTATTGTCAACATGATGATTCAACTCCACTCGGGGCATTGTGACTTCATACAGTACATCGTGACTCGAGTGTTTTATGGAAGGGTTTTTGTTGGAGAGTGAAGTGGTCTGGATTAGTCCCACTCCATCCATCGATAAGCTGTCCCTGGTACCAAAGGGCGACTGAATTAATTCATTATGGGGATGAAAATACAGCTCTCGAAACCAGCTCAGGCACGAATTGTCCCGTTCTGTAAATTGAACTGCTTCCTTGACCCGAATTGCCCCTTGTCCAAAAGTGTTTAAGACTCCTCCCTCTCCCAGTCCCGCAGCATGTCTGCAATTAACGCCTCGGATTACATTTCCTGGTTCTAATGGTGCTCTCAGTGGCCTCAGCGTATGAAATCAGGCCTGGTTTGTGTGTATGATGGTAGCCAGAAAGGTCTGAGCTTTATGAGGCTCCCCAGACACAGAAAGGATCTGGAAGATGACATCATTAATTGTGCCGAGTTGCTGACGCGAGAGAGAGACAGACCGAGAGAGAGAGAGATGTGCGTGGTTGAGATCTTTGGATTTTAACCTTTTAATAGAATTATTGTATATTACAGAGCAATTATTCCACAGGAAACTGTGATGTCATTCCACACAGCTAAAGTAGGGCAGTTGTGGCTTAGTCGTTAATGCAATGGGTCGCTTATCCAAAGGCCAGCGGCTCAATCCCACGATCACCACTTTTGGGCCCTTGAGCAAAGCCCTTAACCCTCAGTTTCTCAGATGTATAAAAATTATGATTTTAAGTCGCTCTGGATAAGATGGCAAATGTTGTAAATGTAAATCCTTCTTCTGATTGTTCAGGAGATGATAGTTCGGGTTCTCTCCGCACTTTAGCTAATCACTTAATGTTCTCGCTTCTTCTAATCCACAGTAGTTTCTTGAATAGCGCTGAAGGCAGGATGTGGGTTTTTTCTTCTTTTTTCCCCCCTCAGTAACCTGAACTTTTGAACCTAATTTTTTTTTTCTTCTTTTTCTTCTCCTGGTTATTGTTTGAAATCGGTTCCTTAAAGCACAGACGTAAAGTGTGTAGGATGTTCGAGGCGCTGTTTAGCTTATAAATAGAAACTCCGTGCGTTTAACTTGTCACACGGCATTCAATTGCATGAAAGTGAGTTGTCATGGCAACAAGCTGCTGATGGACACCCGGCAGTCTCTGAAAGCACGGACTAGGGTGTGTGTGTGTGTGTGTGTGTGTGTGTGTATATGATGGATGGGAGCTAATGAGAGCACAGCGTGGTCATTTAATGGCGTAATGGTGACCTCAGCAGAGCACGACCCATAACTCTTTGGGTTATGCAATGCAGATTAGTATTATTCGTCTCGCCACAGCTGTCAGTGAGACTGAGGAAATATAACTTTGGAAAAGTTTTCATTTCAGTACTGCTAAAAAAAAAAAAAAAAAAGAAAACATTTTTGGTAGTGCCCAAAATAACAGGATTGCGGATAGCGGCTGAAATGAGCTTCCTTCTCCCTCAGAGATTGGGTGAGAAGCTTGGCCATTCCAGAACAGTTCGGTGGAGAACTCCTGCTCCTCCACATTGAACAGAGCCAGTTGAAGTGGTTAAAATACCCCCTGGATTTTGTATCTCAAGAGATTTCCTTTCGGCCTTTTCCCTTTTTCAGGGGTCACCACAGCGAATGATTCGCATATTTGATTTGGCACAGGTTTTTATGTCGGATGCAGAAACACGCTGATGGCTTTGCAGCTACTCTTTATGAAAGTCAGCAATGGTTCTTTTGCATGAACCTCTCACCATAGACAGTGAGAGACATGGCCCACCTTTGATAACCCAGTTAGCTGCACTGGGGGGGCAGTGACAACCTTGTGGAGAATGGGACTCGAACCCCCAACCTTCAGATCAGCGATCCAGTGCCCTATCCACTAGACCACCACTGCCCACCAAATTTTATATATATTAATATATTATATAAATGTATATATATATAGACAAACACGTGTGTCTGTGTGATGATTTTTTTTTTTCTCTCTCTCACACACACACACACACACATATTCATTGACTGTCCGGAGGAAGAATGAGTCAGCACAATGTCTGTATTTGTTTACTCACGTGTGTGTGTGTATGTGTTTGTGTGTATATATATATATATATATATAAAATATATATATATAAAAATACACACTACACAAAAAAAGTTAAGGGTATTTGTCAATAAAAAACTGAAATTAATGCCAATTCACAAAACCAAAAAATATATAGAAAATTTCCAAATGTCCATAACTTAACTGAACACCTACATATACAGTCGGCCCTCAGTATTCACGGGGGTTTGGTTCCGGCCCCTCAAGCGAATGAAAGTAATCCGCGAGTTCTGTACCCGGAAGTAAAACCCCATGTATCATATTACATGTGCAAATGATCAACCGGAAGTAAATAATATGCATCTATTACTTATTTTCTTTTCGGCTTTTTCCCATTCTCGAGAGTCGCCACAGCGAATCATTTGAGTTGCACATTTGATTTGGCATGGGTTTTTATGTCAGATGCCCTTCCTGTCACAATCCTTTAGCAAGGGACAGAAACACGCTGACTGCTTTGCAGCCTTCTCTTTACGAAGTCAGCAATGGTTCTTATACATACCTCTCACCATAGACAGTGAGAGACATGGCCCGCCTTTGATAACTCAATTAGCTGCACTAGGGGGACAATGACAACCTTTGTGGGAACTCAAACCCCCAACCTTAGGATCAGCGATCCTGCGCCCTATCCACTAGACCACCACTGCCGCCTATGTACCTATAACATGCGCTAAAATACGCCTTTCAAACAAATTCTGTAGACAGTCTTACTCATTAATACAGTATTAATGTAGTAAAGTGTAGCAGAGATTAAGAAAAACTTGAATTTTTCCTGTGATATTTATTGATGATAAAATATAAACATTATACAGCATATCCGTTCTATTAAACATACAGCACTGTACTTTTCAAAAATGCCCACTCGGGGGAGGAATTGCATATCAGGGGTTGACAACCCGCAGCTCAACTGCAAAAAGAAAATACCGCTTATTTGCTCGCATCGGAAGGACTTCGGGCTTCCAGGGGTAGTTAAACCAGCTTTCACCTGAATGATGGGGGAATCTGCCTCAGGCAGAGTCCTGCAATGGTCGGGTACCCACAGGTACCCAGTGGGTACCCTTTCAAAAATGCTCTTTTAGAGTTGAAAATTACATAGATGAAAATTAACAGTCACGAGTGTGGGCGGATATTTATTTGGTGTGGGCGGGGTGATTTTGTGTGTTTTTGATCTGCTGTGTTGGTGGATTTCCAAATTCTTGTGCTCATGGCAAGGAGTGCTCTCATCATCAGCCAGCAGCAGAGCAGTGAGCGAGAGAGATTTTTCCACCACCAGGGTTTGTAATCCAGGAACTGAAATCACAGCTGAAGTAAGAGACGGTGGATGAGATTTGTGACGCGATCCACCGAAAGTAGTAGCGCGGCTTATCCGGACTTCCGATCTTTCAAGTGATCTTCCCAATTAATTGTGGAAAATGAGGGATTCCTGTGTGTGTGTGTGTGTGTATGTGTGTATATATATATATATATATATATATATATATATATACATACACACACACACACACACACACACACACACACACACACTAATATAACCACTGGCAGGTAGAGTAGATATGCTTGATTATCTCATTGCAGTAGAACCCACCATGGAGTAGAGTGTCTTTCACAGGCAGTGAATCCAGTTCTGGAAGTCGATGTGTTGAAAAGCATGAAAAAAAAAAAAAAAAAAGCAAGCGTCAGGATCCGAGGGACCCGATCAAGGGTTAGATGGTTACACCTGAGCTTCTCCAGGTTGCAGTGTTGTGTGATAGAAAGAAGGAAAATCAGGGACCGGGTGACGGGGTCATGAACATCCAAGGTTTACTGGTGGTAGCGCTAATAGGTGAAGCGTTTCTTTTGCACAAACTAATGGGGAACACACAACAGGAATTGTCATCAATGGAGGGCATCCTAGTTCACCATCAACTTTGTGTGCGTGTGTGTCAGTCATGTAACTTAATATTTCTAAATGACTAGTGAGAATTGGTCATATGACCCTCCAAACATTTCCTCATAGTACCTGCTGAGCTTCCTCGTGTAACTGTACCAGATTTGATTTTAAGTAGGATTTGCATATGAGAGCGAGAGAGCGAGAGAGAAGTATGTTGTCATTGAGATGTTCATTTGTCGGGGACAGAGCTCATGGCTTTCTTTTTTGAGACTGTGTGCATCCTCCGCTCTTTAATCTCGCCACATGGTAAGATTACCCCATGAGTGTGTGTGTGTGAGAGACCGAGAGAGAGACAGAGAGCGAAAGACTGAGACAAACAGATGGGCAAAGCTAGAGACGTAGAGACAGAAAAAGTGAGTAAAATAATGAGGGAGGGAGAGAGAGAGAGAGAGAGAGAGAGAGCTGGTAAGATGAAT
>CM045740.1:38543224-38555724 GCA_024760905.1 Plotosus lineatus | reverse complement strand
TTTACTCATTTGAATTGATTCACTTATATTGACTCCTGTTGACACTGTACACCCCTGTGAGTCAACTTGATAATTCATTGTCTTGGATTCAAGATATTTGAACACTTGAATTTGTTTATTATTGGCACAAGATGCATGAATCTTGAGGCTGACAGTGAATCAACTCGTGAATTGATTTATGCGAATAGACTTATTTGAATCGACTCGTGGGATTTGATTCCTGTGATTCGATTTGATGATTCATTGTTTCTTGGAGTCAAAAGATTTGTGAAACAAGATTGAAAAATTCAGTTCAAAGCAACACATGAAACTGATTCAGTTTCGCACTCGAAGACTTGAAAGTCTGCATAAGCATCAACATATTTTCTTTTGTTGCATAATTTGTATAAAGATGTGTGAATCTTAAGGCCGACAGAGATTCGACTAATAAATCGGTTCAAGTGAATAGACTTCTTTGATTCGATTCGTGGGGCTTGACTCCTGGGAGCCGACTCGATAATTAATTGTATAATTGACTGAAAACATTTGAGAAACAAGGCTGATTCGGTTCAAACCGATACATAAAACTGATTCAAATCAGAACTTGAAAAGCCTTGAATATCTTTACATTTTATTATCTTTGTACGAGATTTATGAATCATAAGGCTGACAGTGATTCGACTCGTGAATCAATTCACGTGAAAAGACTCGAGCAAGCGGACACCTGTGCAGAGACTCATGCAAATTGACTCCTGATGGTCGACTCAGATGAGTCAACGAGATGACTCATTGTGTTTTGGATCATCAACATCTGGAAAACAGGACTGCTTTGTCTCGACTAAAACTCTGAACGTGAATGAACGTCCAGACAGGCAGCATGTAAACACACACACTAGCTTTGAATACAAAGAGCACATGGTTAATCACACCACTATACACCTACACCATGTTTCTGATTATTCATACCCAGGCACATCAGAGGTCTGAGTCATTCATCACTTCAGACACTGCACACGTTTTCCCAGAATGCTCCAGGACATTTCACAGAAAACATGGGGGCGCAGTTCTTTTGATTGAGGGGTTTTTTTTTGGCAGTCATGTGTGTTTGTATTCTGCGTGTTTCGACATCAGCCAACACAATTACACTGGCTGTCTGTTCTTTTCACAGTGGACTCAATGTAGCTGTGTAGAAAATCACACACTCATGTGCAGGTGTGTGTGTGTGTGTGTGTGTGAGAGAGAGAGAACTGCGTTTAGTAGTGTGTATAGTCGCTTCAAACTCCATGCATTCGTCGCCATCTGGCGGCCAAACTAATGACGTGCACAAGTGAGAATTGCATTTGTTCGTTTGTTTATTTATTTTATTTCTTGCATTCATTTCTAAAAGTTGTGGAGATATAAAACACACGGTTTGCTGCCTTTTGCACTTTGTCCCCACCAGTCTTTCACTATTTTTTAAAGTGATTCCTATTTTTATGTGCTTTCAGCATTAAATCGTGTGTGTGTGTGTGTGTGTGTGTGTGTGTGTGTGTGAGAGAGAGAGAGAGAGAGAGAGAGATAGAAAGGGAGTTCGGTAAGTCGTGTCATGATGGTTAGCATTTCTGTATTACAGTAAGAAGGTCCTGGGTTCCAGGAGCTACTGTGTGGAGTTTGCATGTTTTCCGCCTGCTTGTGTGGGTTTCCTCCAGGTTCTCAGTTTCGTCCTGCACTTGAAAGAATGCACATGAGGTGGATTAGCTGTTTGAAATTGCCCCCTGGTGTGAGTGACGGAGTAAATGTTTTTGTGTGTGTCTGTGTTTGCCCTGTGTTGGACTGGCATGCTGTTCAGGGTGGACCCCACCTTCACCCCGAGTCGGCTGAGAGAGGCTCCAGCCTTCATATGAAGTGAGAAGCACAAAGGAAATGAATGAATTAATGACTTTCTGTAAGTTTTCAGTTTACCTGGTGAAGACTTTGTTCTTTGTAATTAAAAAAAGCAACTTTATTTATTTTAGATACAGTCGGCCCCCGACTTAGGAAACCTCCTGGGTACAAAAATCCCGGGATACGAAAATAACCCCGTCTTACTAAAAGAAATTCAAACGTGCCAATCAAAATTTCACACGATGCGTGAGTTGCTCTCTCGTTGGCTGTCTCTCAACATCCCGCCCCGCTGGCCTCCCATTGGCTATGAGGGATGACTCAGAACCAGAAGGAGACCTTAAAGCGGAAATACAGTGAGGACCTGTGATCTTTCAAACAGGTATTGTAATTCCGCTTTAAATAAAACATCCCGTGTGTGTGTGTGTGTGTCTGTGTGTGTGAGTGAGTGATGGAGAGAGTGTGTGTGTGAGAGAGAGCGACACAGAAGGAAACTTAAAAAACTAAACTAAAAACGAAAGAGTTAAGTTGTTTAGTTCAGTACATGTTTAATAAATGTGGCGTATTTGAGCTCATCTGGAATTCCGATCCCTCAAGGAATCAAGTTAAAGTTGAGTTTGGACCTCCGATCTGTCAAGCAGGGAATGAGCTTTGAATTCCACGTCTTGTGGGCATGGCCCGCAGCGCTACATTAAATATTTGATGTGTATACAATACACATTTATATTTTGTGTATGTGTGTGTGAAAGATAAGAGGCAGGTGTGTCTTCTTTTTCTTCTTTTACTTTCGGCTGCTCCCTTCAGGGGTCGCCACAGCAAACCATCCGCCTCCATCTCACCCTGTCCTCTGCATCTTCTTTTCTGACTCCAATGACCTTCATGTCTTCCTTCACCACATCTATAAATCTCTTCTTTGGTTTTCCTCGAGGCCTTCTGCCTGGTAGTTCCAACCTCAGCATCCGAATACCAATATATTCACTATCTCTCCTGTGTACATGTCCAAACCATCTCAATCTAGCCTCTCTGACTTTGTCTCCAAAACATCTTACATGTGCTGTCCCTCTGAGATACTCATATCTGATCCTATCCATCCTTGTTACTCCCAGAGAGAACCTCAACATTTTTATCTCCGCAACCTCCAGCTCTGCCTCCTGCCTTTTCCTCAGTGCCACTGTTTCTAAGCCATATAACATCGCTGGCCTCACCACCGTCTTGTACACTTTTCCCTTCATTCTTGCTGACACTCTCCTATCGCACATCACACCGGACACTTTTCTCCAACCATTCCAGCCTGCCTGCACACGCTTCTTCACCTCTTTTCCACACTCTCCATTGCTCTGGATTGTTGAGCCGAAGTACTTAAAATCCTCCACCTTCGTTATCTCTGCTCCCTGTAACATCACCGTTCCTCCTGGGTCCTTCTCATTCACACACATGTATTCTGATTTTCTGAGGCTAAGCTTCATTCCTCTCCTTTCCAGGGCATACCTCTCTAGATTTTCCTGCATTTGTTCTCTGCTCTCACTACAGATCACAATGTCATCTGCAAACATCATAGTCCATGGAGATTCTTGTCTCACCTCGTCTTTCAGCCTGTCCATCACCATAGCAAACAAGAAGGGGCTCAGAGCGGACCCTTGATGCAGTCCCACCTCCACCTTGAATTCGTCGGTCACACCGACAGCACACCTCACCACTGTCTTACATCTCTCATACATGTCCTGCACCACTCTAACATACTTCTCTGCCACTCCAGGCTTCCTCATGCAATACCACAGTTCTTCTCTTGGCACCCTGTCATATTCTTTTTCTAGATCCACAAAGGCACAATGCAGTTCCCGCTGACCTTCTCTGTACTTCTCTATTAACATCCTCAAAGCGAACATTGCATCTGTGGTGCTCTTTCTTGGCATGAAATCAAACTGTTGTTCACAAATGCTGACCTCTGCCCTTAGTCTAGCTTCCACTATTCTTTCCCATAACTTCATCGTATGGCTCATCAACTTTATCCCTCTGTAGTTGCCGCAACTCTGCACGTCTCCCTTGTTCTTAAAAATGGGCACCAGCACACTTCTCCTCCACTCCTCCGGCATCTGCTCACTCTCTAGGATCTTGTTGAATGTTCTTGTCAGAAAATCTACTGCTACCTCTCCTAGACACTTCCATACCACCACAGGTATATCATCAGGACCAACTGCCTTTCCATTCTTCATCCTCTTCAATGCTCTTCTCACTTCACCCTTACTGATCTTTGCTACATCCTGCTCCTCAATGGTCACCTCTTCTACTCTTTTTTTTTCTCTCTCTCATTTTCCTCATTCATCAGCTCTTCAAAGTACTCTTTCCATCTTCCCAGCACACTTCTGTCATCAGTCAATACATTTCCCTCTCTGTCCTTTATCAATCTTACTTGCTGCACGTCCTTCCCATCTCTAGTTCTCTGCTGTGCCAACCTGTATAGATCATTTTCTCCCTCTTGACTGTCCAACCTATCATACAAGTCATCATACGCCCTCTGTTTGGCCTTTGACACCGCTACCTTCGCCTTACTGTCTCCCTGTACTCCTGTTTACTCTGTTCGGTTCTCTCTATGTTCCACTTTTTCTTAGCTAACCTCTTCCTTTGTACACACTCCTGCACTTCCTCATTGCACCACAAAGTTTCCTTATCTACTTTCCTTCCAGAGGACACACCAAGTACTCTCCTATCTGTGTCCCTGATCACATTTGCTGTGGTTGTCCAGTCCTTTGGAAGCACTTCCTGGCCACTCAAAGCCTGTTTCAACTCCTCTTTGAAGACAACACGACACTCTTCCTTTTTCTACTTCCACCACTTTATCTTCTGCTCTGCCATTGCCTTCTTCACCTTCCTCACCATCAGCGTCATCCTGCAAACCACCATCCTATGCTGTTTGGCAACACTGTCACCCACTACTACTTTGCAATTACTGACTTCCTTCAAATTACATCGCCTACACAAGATGTAGTCTACCTGTGTGCTCCTACGTCCGCTTTTATAAGTCACCCTATGCTCCTGTTTATTCTGGAAGAAAGTATTCACCACAGCCATTTCCATCCTTTTTGCAAAATCTATCAACATCTGTCCTTCTGTGTTCCTGTCCTGGATACCAAACCTGCCCATCACTTCCTCGTCCCCTATGTTGCCTGCACCAACATGTCCATTGAAGTCTGCACCAATGACCACTCTTTCACCTCTGGGGTCCTCTGCATCACTTCATCTAAGTCATTCCAGAATCTCTCCTCTTCTAGCTCACATCCTGCCTGTGGGGCATAAGCACTAACAACATTGAACACCACACCTTCAATTTCTAACTTGAGACTCATCACTCTGTCTGACACTCTTTTGACTCCTAGAACATTCCTGACAAACCCCTCCTTCAAGATGACTCCTACTCCATTTCTCTTCCCATCCACACCATGATAAAACAGCTTAAACCCTGCTCCTAAGCTTTTTGCTTTGCTACCTTTCCACCTGGCATCCTGAACACACAGTATGTCCACCTTCCTCCTCTGCATCATGTCAGCCAGCTCTCTATCTTTTCTTTGCATAGTTCCAACATTCAAAATCCCTACTCTCAGTCCTAGACTCATGCCTTTCCTCTTCTCTCTCTGCCTACGGACACACCTCCCGGCTCTCCTTCTTCGACGTTTTCGACCAACAGTAGTCCAATTTCCATCAGCACCCTGTTGATTGACAGCACTAATGGCGGTTGTTGTTAACCCGGGCCTCGACCGATCCGGTATGGGGGTAATACTTCTGATTTGTATCATAAAAGTTTGGCATTGGTTTTACGTCGGATGCCCTTCCTGACACAACCCTCTGCATTTCTTCGGGCTTGGGACCGGCATAAGGGGAGAGACACATGGCTGCATTTGTGTGTGTGTGTGTGTTAATAAAAAAATGTTTAATAATGGTTTAATTAATAATTTTCTTTTACTTTTAACACATATATCATACAAAATTGGTGTACTTTTGTCATTTTTAAAGGGTCTTTGGAGCTTTAGAACGAATCAGGCGTTTAATCAGGCGACCCCTATTGACGAAACTCCCGCGTTACGAAAAAGTTGCTGGAACGGATTAATTTCGTAAATCGGGGACCGACTGTTAGATTTTTTTTAACGCTTCATCCTAATTAAATTCCAAACTGACCCAATAGAATTCGAATTATTTCACGTATTTATTTTTTTTTAAAAGATTTTTAACTTTCTCTCTCGAGATTTAACAAGCTTTCCGAGTGTCTTTCCTCTGTGGTTCAGTTGGGTCAGGGCCCTTTGTAAGAAAAGTGGACTTGGTCGGTCGATGTGTTTTTATTTATTTTATTATTATTATTATTATTATTATTATTATTATTATTATTTATTATTATTATTTTTTTTTTGATAGCACGAAACCAAGATGCATGATTCCCTGAAATCTCCTGAATTGTTATTTTCTTCTTTACTGATTTACCATCACACAGCATCAACTGCTTCTCACATGTGATCGTGTTCCAGAGTAAACGAACGCCCTGCCGGTGCTTCAAAAAAAAAAGAGGAATGAGCATTGAGCAAGCGACTGCACCACCAGTCTTATTTCTCCGTCTGGTCTCATGGAAGGTGCAGAAAGTAAAGGCCCTTCAATTCACAGAGAAATAGTATTGCATAGTTTACACTCTGGTGTGAGTGTGTGAGAGAGAGAACAGATGAGTACGAGAGAGCAGGAGGGTTGTGTGGTCAGCACAACAGCCCCACTGTGGAGTATCGCACGCTAAGGCGACACACTGGAATCTTTATTTAAGTGTGTGTGCTTTATTGGTGGAGGTGAAGTTCGGGTTGAAGAACCAATCAGAAGAGAGGACTCAATAAAGTGTCATATGCTGAATGAAATAGTAGTATTGTTGCTGTGCTTTTTCAGAGGAGGAGATACGAGTGGACTTCTCATACTGTAGAAAGCACGTGCGCGCGCGCACACACACACACACACACACACACACACACACACAGAGTGAGAAAAGCCACAAGTCTGTGGGGAATTCTTGGGCTTTTCTCATTTGATACTTTTTACTTGTGTGTGTGTGTGTGTGTGTGTGTGTGTGTGTGTGCGTGCACGTGCGTGTGTGAGTGAGCACGTTCAGATGAGTGAGGAAGTGGAGGTGACCCGAAACACACCAGGAAGTCTAAGCAGGGGGAGGAGCCAGGGGAAGGCATGTTAATGTCAGCCTCTGTTAGAAGTCCAGTCTCTGTGGTTGTGTGGGTGGGTGGGTGAGTGTGAGTGTGTGTGCGGGTAATTGTGTGCAGTAATGTGAGGACGAGACAAGCACTCGCTGTTTTTGGTAATAGAAAAAAAAAATGAAGCACTACAGTGAGAAGGAAGAAGTGTAGGAAGGAAGAAAAACAAAAAGGCAGAGGAAATCAGTAACTTGTGGATCAGGCGCGGAGAGGTGAGACCAATGGAGCTCGGCGAGCGTGTAGTGAGCTGATAGGAGGAACGCAACAGAGTCGAGTGTTAAAAATCGAGAGATAGAGAGAGGGAGAGAGAAGTGGATAAGGCCCCAGCATGGAGGAGGAAGAAGAGGTGCTTGGTTTCTTGGACAAAGTTCTGGAGGATGAAGATGTGTTTGATTACGGGGAGGATGAGGACCTGGACTTTCCGTGCAGTCCAAGTGAGTTTAAGGTGAGAAATAAATATGAGAAGGAAAGAACAAACATGCAGGAATGAATGAAAACTTTGGCTCTGCTGCTGAATTCTGACTGGGACATGAATAACTAAAAATTGAGAGGAAGCACTGCAAAGTCTGTTGGTTCTCATCGTCTGACATCACCGTTGCTCGCTCTCTCTCTCTCTCTCTCTCTCTCTCTCTCTCTCTGTGCCTCTGTCTCTCTCTCTCTCTCTCTCTGCCTCTGTCTCTCTCCCTCTGTCTGTCTCTGTCTCGCTCTCTCTCTCTCTGTGTCTGTCTCTCTCTCTCTTTCTCTCTCTCTCTCTGTGTGTCTGTCTCTCTTTCCTGGGTCTCTGTCTCTGTATCACTGGCTCCCTCTGTGTCTCTCTCTCTCTCTCTCTCTCTCTCTCTCTCTCTCTCTCTCTTTCTCTCTGTATCTCTGTCTCACTCTCTGTGTGTGTCTTTTTCTTTCTCTGTGTGTGTGTGTGTGTGTGTGTGTGTGTGTGTGTGTCTCTCTCTCTCTCTCTCTCTCTCTCTGTGTGTGTGTGTGTGTGTGTGTGTGTCTTTATCTCTCTTCGGGGGGTATGGGGTGTGTGTTATTGTTTAACTACCCTGGCTGACAAGGATCATCACTGCTTTGCTGTTGTGGTTTATTACAGTCAACAGAATAAGAGATAACACACAGAGAGTGGCCTGTTCCTCGCCTTCCTGAAGTTTTCATTCAGAAATTACAAGACGTTCTGGATTCAAGTTGTGGGGGGAGGGGGAACAAAAACTTTTCGTTTCAAAAACTTTGTTTTTGCTGTATTTATCCCAGTTTGGCGAGATTTTGTGAATTCCGAATTGATAGAACGCATCATCATAATAGAAAATATATGTCTGATACCCTGCAGCCCAACACACGGCAGTGCGGCTGGATTTCAGGATGCGTCAACCGACAGAATACACGTAACGAATCCAAGTAACCAGGCGTAATAATCCACAACGAATCGGAACCTGTGAGGTTCACATTAGAATTTACTTGGACTCCTGTCGTGTTTTCTGGATCAACACTCTCACCCTGATGACCGTTTCTATAGCAACTGCTCATCCGCAAGTACGAGCTTGGCAGGTGCTCCGTCTATCCACATATTATGCGAAACAAACAATTTATTTATTTATTTATTTGTAATATTTTAGTTTGAGAACAGGAAACTGGAAAGTACTTCACTGTGACGTTTCAGTTGACCTGTTTGGAAGGAGTCTCCAGTGTCAGCGGTAAAGCTGTGAAGTTCCCTTTTAATTTTACCGGAAGCGTCATTTTTCAAACATATATTAAAAAAGAGGAAAAGAGAAGCTGGAAAGGGAAGGCTTGTTTATAGCTGTTATAAATTAAGCAAGAGCAGGAACTAACTTGTTCCACAAACGTGGAGCATGTTCTACACCCCACGCAAAAGATACACCTTCTCACCATGTGCTGTTCGTAGAAAATAACCTGCATCTTGCTGGTGGAGGTGTGTGAGTGGAGCTGTTTAACATACACTGTAGCATCAAAACATTCAGCTGTTTGTTTTCCTCTAAGATGAGCCTGAGTATATTAATACTTACTTATTTAACACATAGAGTCATACAGCTAAAGCAGCAACAGCAGGGTACTTTCATCATGCCACATCAAAAAAAAAAAAAAAAAGTCGACCCTGTACGGGTGCTGACATTTATTTACACGTACACAGTACTTATCTTCTTATATGGACACCTAATTAGTATCCAGTGCTGACATCAGTCCATCTATGCTCATTAAAAAGTTATGAGCATTCAAAATCCCATGTAGAGCTGGTGGCATCATGGTTAGGGTGCTGGGCTCATGATCGGGAGGTTGTTTGTTTCAATCCCAGTTCGACCCTCACCGTTCTAAGACCCCTGGGCAAGGTCTTTGCCACAAAATGTGCCTCTGTCCACCCAGCAATATAAATGGGTACCAGTAAAAAATATACTGGGAAGGTAACCTGCGATGGACTAGCGTCCCATCCAGGAGGAGTTGGGTGACGTCATGCTACGGAAACCAGGAAGAAGCACCAGCCTGATGAGCCACTGGGCTCAGGTATAAAAAGGCCGACAGTGTCTGTCTGTCTGTCTTCCTTTCGGCTTTTTCCCTTTTTTTACTCAGGAATCACCACAGCGAATCATGTGATTCGCACGTTTGATTTGGCAGAGGTTTTTACGTCGGATGCCCTTCCTGTCACAACCCTTTTTAGCAAGGGACAGAAACACGCTGACGACTTTGCAGCCTACTCTTTACGAAAGTCAGCAATGGTTCTTTTATATGCCTCTCACCATAGACAGTGAGAGACATGGCCCACCTTTGATAACCCAGTTAGCTGCACTGGGGGGGACAGTGACAACCTTGTGGAGAGTGGGACTCGAACCCCCAACCTTTGGATCAGCGATCCAGCGCCCGATACCACGAGACCACCACTGCCCCCAGCCTACAGTATCTATTCAAAATCCTATCACCTTGATTTTTAGCTCACTTGAAAGTCTGTGTATTGTTTCCTATTTGTGGTTCAACGTAAATCAATGTCTGTTGCATTGTTCCCATGAGGCTAAATTGGCGTGACAGTGGCACAGATTATTTTAGATTGGTGCTGTGCCAGTACTTTTTCTGTCTTTATTTTGTTTTAAGTTCAACAATCTACAACTTGTTCATAAATAATGTTAAACAGCTTGTCAAAATGTTCGACATCTATCGGAAATACATCGATTCACGAATGAGACATTTCGGGGCAGACTGGTTCCTGTACCACTGAGGTACCACTGTTATTTGCACAATTAATTCATTCTATGAATGCATACAATCGTACACGAGAACATCACCAATGTAAGTAGCAACCTCGACAATACAGTCATACCTCGCCTTACGAAATTACGAAATTAATCCGTTCCAGAAGTGGTTTCGTAACCTGATTTTTTTTTGTTGTTTTTTTTTTTTTTTGGTAAATTGATCCGCATTTTACATGGAAAAGGCCTGATTCATTCCAAGGTCCCCAATACTACCCCCTAAACCCTTTAAAAAATTATAAAAGTACACCTTTTAAGGCCTCCTTCTGCTTCAATATCGTACTGATGGTAGACGGGTTTCGGCCATATTCCTTTGCGATATCACTCAACCGCATGCCACGAGCCCGCTTCTTCTTTTCACTCGCACCGGTAATCACACACATGCGTGTGTGTGTGTGTGCGTGCGTGCGTGCGTGTGTTGACCATGTCTTCTTATCAAAGTTATAATATTACAAATGTTTATGCAAGGTGAAAAGCCTGAGCCAAAACATAAAGTTGCAATGAGCACACTCGAAAAACTCACGAAACAACAGTAACTCTGCCCTTTACGCGTGTTAGAACTCCGTGACGAACAATGGGTCGAAGGCACACGAAAAGCTTCACGGGTATTATGGAGATACAGCTCCCTCCTAGCCAATGGGAGGCCAACAGGGCGGGGTGTTGGGAGATAGCCAATGCGAGAGAAACTCGCGCATTGTTTGAATTTTTGAGATGGCACGTTTTATAATGTGAATTTTTTTCATATCCAGAGACAGAAATTTTAGGTAAATGCATTTCGTAGCTTGGATTTTTCATTTGATGGGTCTTTTGTAAGGTGAGGTACCACTGTATCTGGGTGATTCTGATTCAGAAAAGGATTATGACTGATTTTAAGTTGACATTAGAACTTGTGTATGTGTGTGCATTTAGCTGAAAGAAAGCTGAAAGTAGGTAGGTACAAGCAACTCGATGAGAAAGTTATTTGTTGTTCTGATAAACCAATAAAGAACTGATGACGCAGTTGAGTTGTCTGAAGGTTATAATCCAAGCCAAGCTGACGTACTCAGAGACCGACACTATAAATGTCACATGTTAAGAATTATTTAATGGGTCACCAGAACTGTAAAGGTGGAAGGCAGATGTTCTTACACGTTGCTCTCTGGCTATTTTGTTTTATGTCAAAATAATAACTGGGCTTTGTCTTCAAAATTTAATTTAAAATTCCACAGTTTGTTCAAGTTGTTGGAAATTTGACTTTGAACCCTGTAGACAGGAGGGTATCTGAAGAGTTGCATTTCCACTGATGTGAGGATTCATGATAAAATTAGTTTTAATTGGGATTTTATTGGCAGTTCATCGATTCACCCTGAGATTTTACCAAAATACTGTTTTTTTGTTCCTTTTTGCTTCTTGTTCACGCACAAACACACCAGCTTATCAGAATATTATGAGAAGGAATGTATTCAAGTTTATGTTTATGATCAAGAAAAGGTCATTTAAAGGCTCAGTAACATACATCGATCAGTCATAACAATAAAACCACTGAAAGGTATGTGTATAATGGTGATTATTTCATTACATTGGTGTCTTTTAAGGTTGGGTGTAATCAGCATCATATGAATGGTCACTTTTTGAAATTGATGTGTTACCAGCAGGAAAAAAGGGCCTGCATTTAAGACCTCAGGGACAAAGCGAGATTATCTTGGCTGGACGACTGGGTGAGAGCATCTCTAAACCCCAGGTCTTGTTCGGTGACTGGTTAGTCCCAACCAAATGTGGTACAAGGAAGGACATAGAATGTCGCTTGTGGGCACCTAGTGCCCATGGACACACGTGATGAGCCAGTGTGGTCTGATTCTGTGATTTGTTGTTAATGTCGACAAAGATGGAAAGGAGTCAGAACACAGTACTTTACAGTTTGCTGCATGTGAGGGTGTATTCGTGAAAATGCACACGCTAGACCTCCACCCACCTACCACTGAAAGTCCTTACAGTGGGCATCAGAAATAGATCATGGAACAAAGGAAGAAGGGGGACTGGTCTGAGGAATCATATTTTCTTTTATGTCATATGGGCAGCTGGGTTCTTATGTGTTGCATCCATCGTGAAAAGATGGCAACAGGTTAGACTATGTGAAGAAGACAAACCATGAGAAGTTGAAGGATGTTCTGCAATTGCTGCAAGAGCTACTAAACTGATTTTCATTGTT
>CM045740.1:38520724-38538224 GCA_024760905.1 Plotosus lineatus | reverse complement strand
TAATTTGAAGGAAGTCAGTGACTGCAAAGTAGTAGTGGGTGAGCGTGTTGCCAAACAGCATAGGATGGTGGTGTGCAGGATGACGCTGATGGTGAGGAAGGTGAAGAAGGCAAAGGCAGAGCAGAAGACCAAGTGGTGGAAGTTGAAAAAGGAACAAGGTCGTGTTGTCTTCAAGGAGGAGTTGGCCAGGAAGTGCTTCCAAATGACTGGACAGCCAATGTGATCAGGGAGACCGGTAGGAGAGTACTTGGTGTGTCCTCTGGAAGGAAAGTAGATAAGGAGATTTGGTGGTGGAATGAGGAAGTGCAGGAGTGTGTACAAAAGAAGAGGTTCGCCAAGAAGAAAAGGGACACAGAGAGGACCGAAGAGAGTAAACAGGAGTACAGGGAGACACAGCGTAAGGCGAAGGTAGCGGTGTCAAAGGCCAAACAGAGGGCGTATGATGACTTGTATGATAGGTTGGACAGTCAAGAGGGAGAAAATGATTTATACAGGTTAGCACAGCAGAGAAATAGAGATGGGAAAGATAAGATAAGATACAGCTTTATTAATCTCACAATGGAAAAATTCACTGTTACCGGCTCTTGAGGTACCATCAGTAGGGGGTGCAAAAATAGATACATATTCAAACATACATATATATTATAATAGTAAATAAATAAATAGATACATAAATAGTATAAATTAATAAACAATAAAAGAAAAGAAGGGAACGGATTTGTAGACTGGCCTATATTCAAGTGTATATGTATCTGAGGGCAGAGTAGATGGGTTGATATGGTTCACAGTCAGTGGGGTAGATGTGGTTGATTAAAGTGCACGGGATTTTTATTGCACATAACCGGTATTTTCACAGACAGTTACAAAGTGGCGTTGTACAGTCTTGACAGCGGTGGGAATGAACGACCTGCGGTAGCGCTCCTTCCTGCACTGAGGATGTCTCAGTCGTCCACTGAAGGAGCTACTCAGCTCCTCTACAGTCCTCCTCAGCTCCTCTAAGACGTGCAGCAAGTTAGAGTGATAAAGGACAGAGAGGGAAATGTACTGACTGACGACAGAAGTGTGCTGGGAAGATGGAAAGAGTACTTTGAAGGGCTGATGAATTAGGAAATTGAGAGAGAGAAAAAAGAGGAGAACTGGTGACCGTTAAGGACCAGGAAGTAGCAAAGATTAGTAAGGGTGAAGTGAGGAGGGCATTGAAGAGAATGAAGAGTGGAATAGAGTTTGTCCTGATGACATACCGGTGGAGTTATGGAAGTGTCTAGGGGAGGTAGCAGTAGATTTTCTGGCAAGAATATTCAACAAGGTCTTAGAAAGTGAGCAGATGCCGGAGGAATGAAGAAGTGTGCTTGTGCCTATTTTTAAGAACAAGGGAGATGTACAGAGTTGTGGCAACTACAGAGGGATAAAGTTGATGAGCCATACAATGAAGCTATGGGAAAGAATAGTGGAAGCTGGACTAAGGGCAGAGGTCAGCATTTGTGAACAACAGTTTGGTTTCATGCCAAGAAAGAGCACCACAGATGTTTGCTTTGAGGATGTTAATAGAGAAGTACAGAGAAGGTCAGAAGGAGCTACATTGTGCCTTTGTGGATCTGGAGAAAGCATATGACAACATATGAACTGTGGTATTGCATGAGGAAGTCTGGAGTGGCAGAGAAGTATGTTAGAGTGGTGCAGGACATGTATGAGAGATGTAAGACAGTGGTGAGGTGTGCTGTCAGTGTGACAGAAGAGTTCAAGGTGGAGGTGGGACTGCATCAAGGGTCAGCTCTGAGCCCCTTCTTGTTTGCTATGGTGATGGACAGGCTGACAGACAGCGGTTAGACAAGAATCTCCATGGACTATGATGTTTGCAGATGACATCGTGATGTGTAGTGAGAGCAGAGAACAAGTGGAGGAAAATCTAGAGAGGTGGAGGTATGCCCTGGAAAGGAGGGGAATGAAGGTTAGTCTCAGTAAGACAGAATACATGTGTGTGAACGACAAGGACCCAAGAGGAACGGTGAGGTTACAGGGGGCAGAGATGAAGGTGGAGGATTTTAAGTACTTATGCTCAACAATCCAGAGCAATGGAGAGTGTGGAAAAGAGGTGAAGAATCGTGTGCAGGCAGGCTGGAATGGATGGAGGAAAGTGTCCGATGTGATGTGTGATAGGAGAGTATCGGCAAGAATGAAAGGAAAAGTGTACAAGACGGTGATGAGGCCAGCGCTGTTGTATGGTTTAGAGACAGTGGCCCTGGGGAAAAGACAGGAGCCAGAGCTGGAGGTAGCAGAGATGAAAATGTTGAGGTTCTCTTTGGGAGTAACGAGGATGGATAGGATCAGAAACGAGAACATCAGAGGGACAGCACATGTAAGACGTTTTGGAGACAAAGTCAGAGAGGTTAGATTGAGATGGTTTGGACATGTACAGAGGAGGGATAGTGAATATATTGGTAGTAGGATGCTGAGGTTGGAACTACCAGGCAGAAGGCCCAGAGGAAGACTAAAGAGAAGATTTATGGATGTGCTGAATGTGGACATGAAGGTAGTTGGAGTAAGAGTAGAAGATGCAGAGGATAGGGTGAGATGGAGGCAGATCATTTCCTGTGGCGACCCCTGAAGGGAACAGCCGACAGGAAAAGGAGTCTTTCATGACTGCGTGGATTTAGGCATTTGACTCGTGTATACAGTCTCCATTTCACAGAAAAAGCACCCAAGCTTGAACTCTTACTAATAAACTTCATTCTAAACATCTGGCGAACGGTCATTGTGAGGAGCTGTTATTTCAATAAATATTAAAGTAAATAATCCTTTAACCTGAATCAGCTTAGCAAACCCTGAATGTGACTGTAGAGATGTGTCAGAAAGGTTGGAGTGATGTGATGTACTGCTGTCATTAAGTAAGAACCTTAATTGAACACGTCACTGTGTCGTGAACTTGACATAAACCACATCTGGTTTTCTTTTTCTCAGGGTGACGAGAAGGGTCTGGAGATGAAGAAGCTGGTACTTTCTGGATTTTTGGCAAGTGAAGAGATCTACATCAACCAGCTCGATGCCTTGCTGCTGGTATGTATTGGCACCCTCTTTTAGGTAATCTACCCAGGCCTTTTTTTGTGTTGTCCATCTCCTCATGTGTGGGTGGGGTGGGGGGTTAGTATAAAAGCACCATTTCCCTTTTGAAAGCTGTCAAGTCGGTTTCACATTGTGTCACTGATGTCATTTCCTGCAGCGCTGTCTATATCGGCCATAGTTTCACATTCAATGATATACCTTTACGAACTATCTGACCACAAAAGGACAAGCCTTGTATAGAAATAGTTTTGTTCTGGACCTGCATCCAGGTTCTGAATGTTTTTCATATCAATCCAAAGCATACCAAAACTGTATGTTCCGTCATAAATACTTTACTTTCCTCTCTGGCAGAGGCAGGTTACACAGTGCATTGTCGAATTCAGCTTAACCTGAAAATGAGACGATGGTGTTAGTGTTCATTTCTTCACCGACTTCTACAGTCTCTGAGCATCCAACAGTCTTGAAGAGAAAAGAAATATAAAATGCACTTTGGTTTAAAATAGTGGAGCAGTGTTGTTCCCTTTCTCAGGGACATGTGATGAAATCCTGTTTAAAAAAAACAAAAAACAAAACAGGCACATTAATGAGGTACTAGAATTAAAAGGTCAAAAAATAATGAGCCTGTCCCGCAATGTTAAAGAATTCTTGAAAAAATTCAGAATCCAGATGTTATGAATTATCTCCAAAATCTTATGGAGCCTTCTGTTTTCCAAACCACAGCTTGAACAAGAAAATCTGCCATAACTTTTTGCAAAAATAAATAAATAAATAAAAAACAGGCCATCTTACTGGAATTTATGCAAATTTGTTGGTTTTGACATTTTACTTATTTCTGCAAGAAATAAAACAAAGCCACAAACTCTGCTAGCTAGCAATCTACAACATGTAGAAACGTAAGAATGTTGGCATAAACCTAAAATACTCACCGATTGGTTCAAGGAATACTTCTGCATTTGAATAATGTCAAAGCTGGTTGGACGAGCCAAAGATTTCCTACTGGGAAAGTCTCGAAGTACACTTCAGCCATGACCTATCAGCACACTATGCCATACATGTGGCTCCATATAATCAAACATCCCATTTATTTACTTGTAGATTGTTTTATTGTGTATAGTCATGAACTCAAATCTGCAACATTTTATAAGGATATAAGGATGCCAAATATACACAAGAATGAGAAAGCTAACGGACAGGCTAGGCTTTGCCATCATTATTGCTTACTGTGCCTGCTACACATCTTTTTGGAAGTACAACTTTGTTCTTAGGCTTTGAATAAAAATGAAAACATCTGTAACAAAAAACGGGGATTTAGCTCAGTTGGTAGAGCGTCTGCTTTATCCTCCGGAAGGTCGGAGTTCAAATCCGGCCGCGTCATACCATAAGACGTAAAAATTTGGGAGTTGTTGCTTCCTGCTTGGCGCTCAGCATCAAAGGATAGAACTACGCAATAACTGGCGCCGCACAGTGGCGACAGGTGCCCGGAGCACAAAAAACAACAAAGAGCGCTTTGAGCATAATATTCAGTATGGATAAAGCGCTATATAAGTCTACGACAATACAATTCAATACAACATTGACTTGACACTGTGCTCTTTTAAGAAGGTAAATACCTCACTAATCACCTTTTACGAGCAAGAATATTGCTAACCAAAGGGATCATGGAGGTCTTCAAGGTGAAAATAGATTCCAAATTTTTCTGGATACAGTTTAAAGTAAAAATCTGAAGTAATAAATTTTTTCCGAAAGAAACTTTCGGCCGTGCTCACGATCCGTTTTTAATTCTGAAGCTCAAGCTTTACTTGAACTTGTATGTTAATTGTTTATAAAGCTAAAATCTGAAAGCTGAGCTGATGACTGATGAATAGATCGCACCACAGTCTTGCAGTTTGTTGTTGAATCAGCAAGTCCTGAAATTGGAGCACTTCCTCATTTATTTCAATCAGCAGTGTGATATTACTGCTTCAGTTTTCACTTTGTTTAGTACGAAGGAAGAATATTGTTTCAGTCACTGTGTTGACGTTATTATGTAAAAGAAATGTGTGTATATATTGCAGTCAGATCTGGTGCCAAAATTTGCCTGAAATTGTACACAGGACTTGATTAGAACAATAGTATGGCTCATGATGTTCAAGAGAAGACGAATGATGCAGGTATTCATTGTTCAGACTCGTTTTTTATCAGAATCAGAACTGACTAGCCTAAAAATATTATAGCTAATTCAGCGTGTTCATGCAAACTAAATGTAATAATGGCATCCAAAACAAAAAGTCACCAAGTCAGTGGCAGTTGTTGCAGATTTGTGTTATTCTATGACTTGCTGACTTGGGTCACTTTGCTCGGTGACGTTAGAAGCTTTACTGAATTTAACATAATTTACGAGCATTTTCAACTTAATACGAAACTGAAATTATGACCAGATTCGTTCATACTGACAAGAAATCCATAATAACGCAAATAAAAGCCTTTACTTGTCGGGGGGGGGGGGGGGGTTATTTTGACAATTTTCAATTGTCCAGCTTCACTCCACCTGTTATCACTGTTGCTTCAGACAGGATTAAAACCAGATGTGGTCTGTCTTTGTATGCAATTTTTCTCATAGTTATGCATTTTGATATGCTTTTCTGTTCACTCCCGGTTGTACAGAGTGGTTATTTCAGTTCCTGTACCCTTCCTGCAAGCTCGAAGCAACAAGGCTCTTCAGAACTCCGTGTTTATTATGTGTCCTTGTCGGGTTTTTTGTCGTGTTTTTATTTATTTATTTATTTTTAAACCATTCTTTAACATCGCCTTGGGTCAAAATCCCTGATGTCGAAGAGTTTCTGAAATGCAACAGCCCGTCTGACACCAACAAGCATGGGGAACTACATCAAGATCCTGCTGTGCTGGACCCATTTCAGTGCAGACTGTGAACACTGATCTGAAGCACCCGACCCTGTAGCAGACACAGGTCAAGAGCTTCTGATTTATATCTTTTCAACAAATGATGGGGCGGGGAGTATGTGTGCTCTGGGCCGTCCTTGGTCACAAAATAGAGACTTATTTCCATCACCACGTGTACTGTTCATGTCCAGTTTGACTAACGTAGGTTGACGTGGTTGTTATTTTTGGACATGTCTGGATTGAAACCGGAAAAACTGTGTCACAGACAGGAGAAGTGGGGTGGGTGGGACAACATCACACACACACACACACACACACACACACACACAACTCTGATTGTGGCATCCTGGTTCATGCTTTCCTTCAATCAGATATGATTAGTAAGTTACAGGATGTCCAGTAATCCACTCAGGGAGAAATTTTAAGTTAACGTGCTTTATTTGGAACCCCGGAGATATAAACATAAAACAAGAAAAAAGAAAACAATGATTTATTACCTTCCCGTTTATTTATTTGTCAGCCATTTGATCTACATAACAGAGAACTGTTGGTTCAAATCTCAAAAACCAGAGAATACGTCCAATGAGGAGCTGAAATGGGGGGAACAAAAAAAAAAAAAAACCCGGACACCATACTGCGATTTCATGGCATTCCTGTTTTTATTTCAGTAAATTTAAAAGTAGAGTGGTTGGTGAGACTCCACCACTGTCATTTTATGGTTATTCAAAAATGTTAATGTTCTGCCCCAAGTGGAGGAATTTAAGTATCTTGGGGTCTTGTTCACGAGTGAGGGAAGGATGGAGGAGGAGATCGACAGACGGATCGCTGCAGCCTCTGCTGTTAAACGGAGCCTTTACCGGACCGTTGTGGTGAAGCAGGAGCTGAGCCGCAAGGCGAAACTCTCAATTTACCAGTCGATCTACGTTCCAACCCTCACCTCTCGTCACGAGCTTTGGGTGGTGACCAAAAGAACAAGATCGCAGATACGAGAGGCTGAAATGAGCTTCCTTCGCCGGGTGGCGGGGTTCTCCCTTAGAGATAAGGTGAGACGCTCTATCATACGGAGAGAGCTCGGAGTAGATCCGCTGCTCCTCCACATTGAGAGGGACCAGTTGAGGTGGCTCGGGCATCTGGTCAGAATGCCTCCCGAACGCTTCCCTGGTGTGGTGTTTCGGGCATGTCCAACCGGGAAGAGACCCCTGGGTCGACCTAGAACACCCTGGAGGGACTATGTCTCTCGGCTTGTCTGGGACCGCCTCGGTCCCCCTCTCCCGGAAGAGGTGGAAGAAGTGGCTGGGGAGAGGGACGTCTGGACCTCTTTGCTCAGGTTGCTGCCCCCGTGACCTGACCCTGAACTTCACGGAATGAGCTGAAAAATGTTAATGTGGATGTTGAAGCTGAGACCTTGCTGAAAATTCTCAGATCCGAGATAAAAATAAGATATTTAATTTTTGGCTGTAGAGGGTGCTGAAGTTTTTTTTGGGTTTTTTTTGTCCAGTTTTTATTTTTTTATTTTTATTTTTTTTCATTAACTTGAAGAGAAAGTGAGGGAATGATTGTTTATAGCAGCAAATGATACCTGGGACTCACACGTTTTGGGGATATATACTGTATGTGTGTATATATGGGACATTGTTGTGGTCTGGTGGTATAGGGCGCTGGATCACTGATCCTAAGGTTGGGGGTTTGAGTCTCACTCTCCACAAGGTTGTCACTGTTGTCCCCCCAGTGCAGCGAACTGGGTTATCAAAGCTGGGCCATGTCTCTCACTGTCTATGGTGAGAGGCATGTAAAAGAACCATTGCTGACTTTCGACACGAGTAGCTGCAAAGCCGTCAGCGTGTTTCTGTCCCTTGCAAAAGGGTTGTGTCAGGAAGGGTATCCAACATAAAAACCTATGCCAAATCAAACGTGCGAATCATTTGCTGTGGCGACCACTGATAAAGGGAAAAAGCTGAAAGGAAATCCCGTGTGTGTGTGTGTGTGTGTGTATGTGTGTGTATATATATATATATATATATATATATATATATATATATAAAATAAACAACATATATATGATAAACAACATGTATATGATAAACAATATATATGATAAACAATATATATGTAACATCTAGATATTTTGTATTCATTTATTCATTCATTTTCTGAACTGCTTAAGCCTAAATAGGGTCATGAGGAGGCAATTACCCATCCCAGCCGACTCCAGGCGAGGGTGGGGTAAACCCTGGACAGCTTTCCAGGCCATCGCAGGGGCGACACTCATGCAAACATTCATCCTCACACTCGCACCTAGGGGCGATGTGGAACAGCCAGTTTAACCTACTGTGCATGTTTTTTGACAGTGGGAGGAAACCAGAGTACCCGGAGGAAACCCACACAAGCACGGGGAGAACATGCAAACTCCACACAGAAACACCCAAGCTGGGAATCGAAGCCAGGACCTTCTTGCTGTGAGGCGGACGTGCGAACCACTACACCACTTTGCCGCCGTAGATATTTCACAAGGAAAAACCTTCAACTAATTTTAGTTGCCACCTTTAGTCATGCAATATTTTCTTCTGAACAGCAGGAACCAAGTTTGCAAACAATTGCGATCAGGAACCGTCATGCCTTCTCGATCATCGTTAATGCCAGTGTTTACCAACTTTCAGGGGTGTTTTATCAGACCTGTCAACCATCGACAACCCAGATCGAAAAGTCATTCTTCCCAGCCTGTATTTCACCTTTCAAGTGTTTTAATATCCTGTGTTGAAATCGTTGACTTTCCAAATATCAGACTATATCAGTTGAATGCTATTTGTATGAATTTTCCCCTGAAAGAGTAAAGTGCTGATTCCACAGCCTGTTCTACCAGCTGGCATCGCATACCATGCAGTCAGTTTCCTGACAAATGACATTATTAAAACTCCCATGAGAAAGACTAATCCACACTGAATAGTTGTGAATTAGTGCTGAGGGTGTTCGTGTCTGTGGCGATAAGAGGAGAGTTAGTTCTAAACGTGGCATTCGTGCACAGTAAGTGGAGATAGACTGCAAACATTGACTCATTTGCATTGTTGGACTTTTCCATTATCTTTATTGTTCAAGTAATGCCATGAACATATTTTAGAACAAACATCCAGCCAGACAACTTCCAGTACATGTAAATGTTCTGAAAGCTAATCGCCACCCTAACTCTGTATCCCAACCCTAGTTTCCCTCACCTCTCCCTCTCCGTCTCTCTTTCCTCAGCCTATGCGTCCTTTGAAGGCCACGGTCACCACTTCCAAGCCTGTGCTAACAATGGAGCAGATCGAAACCATCTTCTTCAAGGTCCAAGATATCTATGAGATCCACAAGGAGTTTTACGATGCCCTCTTCCCCCATATTCAGCAGTGGGATGATAAGGTCACAGTCGGACACCTTTTCCAGAAACTGGTGAGCAGCATCTTCGTCATCACTATCAATGTTTTGAATGTCGCCGGGGAAACCTTTGAAAAATCTTGTTGACAGAGGTTGCATCTCTTGGTGGTAGCTCTTCTTTGTACTGCAGGATCTTTGAACAAAAGGAGTCAGGTTGATTGAGGATCTATGTGGCAATGATTTCTCAGGTTGTAATTTCAGGATCAGAGTAATTTACCGCAGCAGAATTATCAGGGTTCTGCAACTTGGGTTTGTGCAATTTTTGGTTTCTCTAATGTCACGAGTCAATAACCACAAGCCCCCCTGTACCTTTGGGGTATGGTAATTGGTCAGCAACTGCAGGATACTTTAGTAAGCTGTAAATTCAAGGTAGGTTTAAATTTATTCTGGTAAATCGAGTATTTGAAATTTTTGATTTAAATGAATCTGGTGTATTTTAATGGATTTTCGATCTACAGAGGGACTTTTGAATCATGTAACTCGGTGCAACTTTAGACTGCAGCAGCTTCAGGGTAACATCAGATTACTGTCAGATAAGACTTCAGTAAATTCAGGGTAACTTTTAAATTATAACTCGGGATCGTTGTAGCCTTGGGTTAACTTAAGGCTTCTGTAACTTTCGGGCAATGTTATACTGCTGTGACTTCAAGGTAGTTATAGAACTCTTTAAATGTACCGTAACTTAGATTTCTTACCTTGCAACAGAGACTTCTACTGTATATCTGCAGGGTAATATTAGCCTTCTATATCTACAGGGTAATTTCAGACTTCTGCATCCACAGGGTAACTTTACCCTTCTGTATCTACAGGGTAATATTAGCCTTCTGCATCGACATGGTAACTTTAGACTTCTGTATCTACAAGGGAGCTTTAGACATCTGCATCTACAGAGTAACATTAGCCCTCTGCATCGACAGGGTGACTTGAGCCTTCCATATCTACAGGGTGACTAGACTTCTGCATCTACAGGGTAGCTTTAGACTTCTGCATCTACTGGGTAACCTTCACCTTCTGTACCGTATTTTGAGGACTATACGTCGCTCCGGAGTACAAGTTGCATTGGCCAAAAAATGCATCATAAAGAAGAAGAAACAGATATAAGTCGCACTGGATTATAAGTTCCAAACCCATGGAAACTGTCTACCCTGGCTTGGAAATCTGCTGGCAGTTTATTTGACGTGGTCCTCGCTATGATAGGCAGTTCCATGAAGCAGTAACACCAAGAAGGTCCTCACACAAAATCATTTCAATTCATCTTCTTGACAACTACCTGGATGTGGAGTCGCAACTGCACTGTTGACAAGCCACTCCCTGCAGCACGTTGCTCAAACCTCCATGTGTAAGCTTGTTTCTCTCGCTCTGACCATCTACCTTTTAGTCCACATTAGCTTTTTTGTTTTCTTTATTGCAGTAATAATCTCCGCTTTTCTGCCCTCTTCTTGCCTTCTTGCAGTTGTGAGTGTAAAAGTAAACATGTGAAATTGTTGATTATAATATTTCACTACCTGGACGTGGAGACACAACTGCACTGTTGACAAGCCCCTCCCTGCAGCACGTTGCTCAAGCACTTACGTGCGAGCTCGTTCCTCTAGCTGTGGCCATCTAGCTTTTAGCACATGATGAGCTTTTTTTGTTTTCTTCATTGCAGTAATAGCAATCTCCACTTTTCTCCAGTCACTCAAGTTTCTCGATCACTCCAAACTTTGTTTCTGCTGCCGAATTACCATTTTCTGTTGCATATTTCACTGCTTGCAGCTCATCATCCGCAGAATCGAATTTTCTTTTTGGGGACATTTCTTCAGTGGTGGATGAGCAGGTATGGTACCCAAGCCTGGAGTGCCATCTTGGGCTTGTGAGTGTAAAAATAACAAACGTGAAATTATGGCATGAATAGCGCTCTGGAGTGTACGCCGCACCTTCAGCCAAAGTATGAAAAAAGTGTGACTTATGGTCCAGAAAATACGATATTTACAGGGTAACCTTTTAGACGTTTGTCTTATATAACTACGAGATCACTTGAGATTTGTGTAATTACAGGATAAGTTTAGACTTTTGTCGGGCAATGGGTTGAAAAGTTGATCGGGTGAGTATGGAGTAACTATATTGAGCATCTGAATGAAGTCTTGTATAGTGGGGCCAATAAGTACTGGGCAATGTAAAAATGTGCAAGTTCACCCATTTAAAAAGATGAGAGGTTTGTAATTTTCATCAACGGTACACATCAAGCTTGAGAGACAGAATGTAAAAAAAAAATCCAGGAAATCACATTGTATGATTTTTAAACAATTTATTTGTGAAAATGGGAGGCCAATAAGTCTTGGGCAGCTAGAAAACAAACATTATTTCAGCCCCCACTCGTTAACAGTATGAATGACCCCTGTTTGAACTGATTAGATGCACAAGAGACACCTGCACACACCTTCAAACTGTCGGACTGCAGTCTTCACCATGACCAAGACCAGAGAGCTTCCCAAAGACACCAGAGATAAAATTGTACAACTGGACAATGCTGGGATGAGTCAAACTGCAATTGGTAAACAACTTTGTGAGAAAAGATCAACAGTTGGAAACATTATTAGAAAATGGAAGAAGTATAACATCACTGACGACCTCCCGAGGTGTGGCGCTCCATGCAAGATCTCACCTCGAGGGGTTCAAAGGATCCTGAGAACAGTGAGTAAGCAGCCCAGAACTACACGGCAGGAACTGGTCAATGATTTGAAGACGGCAGGAACCACCGTCACAAAGATGACAATAACTAACACACTACGTCGTCATGAGATGAAATCCCGCATTGCTCGAAAGGTTCTCCGACTAAACAAAAAACATGTAAAGGCCCGTCTGAAATATGCTGAAGACTATCTGGACGATCCAGAGGAGGATTGGGAGAATGTGATGTGGTCAGATGAGACCGAAATTGAATTTCTTGGTTTAAACAGCACTCGCCGTGTTTGGAGGAAAAAGAATGCTCACTTGCATCCCAAGAACACCATACCTCCTGTGAAGCATGGGGGTGGACATTTCATGCTTTTGGGACACTTTTCTGCAAAAGGGACCGGAAGACTGCACCGTATCAATGGCAACATGAATTTGTGTATTGTGTATGTATTGTGACATTTTGGGTAAAAACCTCCTTCCCTCGGTCAGAGCATTAAAGATGAAACATGGTTGGGTCTTCCAGCATGATAACGATCCAAAGCACACAGCCAAGAAAACCAAGGAGTGGCTCCGTAGAAAGCATATCAAGGTTCTGGAGTGGCCGAGCCAGTCTCCAGACCTCAACCCAATCGAAAACCTGTGGAGGGAGTTAAAACGTCGAGTTGCCAAGCGACAGCTCTCAAACGTCACAGCTCTCGAGAAGATCTGTGCAGAGGAGTCGGCCAAAATACCAACTAAAGTGTGTGTAGACCTGGTCAAGAACTACAGGAACCGTTTGACCTCTGTCATTGCCAACCAAGGCTACATTACAAAGTATTAAAAGTAACTTTTGCTGGCTGCCCAATACTTATTGGCCTCCCATTTTCACAAATAAATTGTTTAAAAATCATACAATGTGATTTCCTGGATTTTTTTTACATTCTGTCTCTCAAGTTTGATGTGTACCGTTGATGAAAATTACAAACCTCTCTGATCTTTTTAAATGGATGAACTTGCACATTTTTACATTGCTCAATACTTATTGGCCACACTTCTTCTTCTTTTTCTTTTGGCTGTTCCCTTCAGGGGTCGCCACAGCAAATTATCTGCCTCCATCTCTCCCTATCCTCTGCATCATCTTCTCTTACTCCAACGACCTTCATGTCCGCCTTCTCCACATCCATAAATCTTCTCTTTGGTCTTCCTCTGGGCCTTCTGCCTGGTAGTTCCAACCTCAGCATCCTACTACCAATATACTCACTATCCCTCCTCTGTACATGTCCAAACCATCTCAATCTAGCCTCTCTGACTTTGTCTCCAAAACGTCTTGCATGTGCTGTCCCTCTGATGTTCTCGTTTCTGATCCTATCCATCCTCGTTACTCCCAAAGAGAACCTCAACATTTTCATCTCTGCTACCTCCAACTCTGCCTCCTGTCTTTTCCCCAGGGCCACTGTCTCTAAACCATACAACATCGCTGGCCTCATCACCGTCTTGTACACTTTTCCCTTCATTCTTGCCGATACTCTCCTATCACACATCACACCGGACACTTTTCTCCATCCATTCCAACCTGCCTGCACGTGCTTCTTCACCTCTTTTCCACACTCTCCATTGCTCTGGATTGTTGAGCCCAAGTACTTAAAATCCTCCACCTTCTTTATCCCTGCCCCCTGTAACCTCACCGTTCCTCTTGGGTCCTTGTCGTTCACACACATGTATTCTGTCTTACTGAGACTAACCTTCAATCCCCTCCTTTCCAGGGCATACCTCCACCTCTCTATATTTTCCTCCACTTGTTCTCTGCTCTCACTACAGATCACGATGTCATCTGCAAACATCATAGTCCATGGAGATTCTTGTCTAACCTCGTCTGTCCGCCTGTCCATCACCATAGCAAACAAGAAGGGGCTGAGAGCTGACCCTTGATGCAGTCCCACCTCCACCTTGAACTCTTCTGTCACACCGACAGCACACCTCACCACTGTCTTACATCTCTCATACATGTCCTGCACCACTCTAACATACTTCTCTGCCACTCCAGACTTCCTCATGCAATACCACAGTTCTTCTCTCGGCACCCTGTCATATGCTTTCTCCAGATCCACAAAGGCACAATGCAGCTCCTTCTGACCTTCTCTGTACTTCTCTATTAACATCCTCAAAGCAAACACTGCATCTGTGGTGCTCTTTCTTGGCATGAAACCAAACTGTTGTTCACAAATGCTGACCTCTGCCCTTAGTCTTGCTTCCACTATTCTTTCCCATAACTTCATTGTATGGCTCATCAACTTTATCCCTCTGTAGTTGCCACAATTCTGTTCATCTCCCTTGTTCTTAAAAATGGGCACAAGCACACTTCTCCATTCCTCCGGCATCTGCTCACTTTCTAAGACCTTGTTGAATATTCTTGTCAGAAAATCTACTGCTGCCTCTCCTAGACACTTCCATACCTCAACTGGTATGTCATCAGCGCCAACTGCCTTTCCACTCTTCATCCTCTTCAATGCCCTCCTCACTTCTCCCTTACTAATCTTTGCTACTTCCTGCTCCTCAACGGTCACCCCTTCTACTCTTTTTTTTTTCTCTCTCTCTCATTTTCCTCATTCATCAGCTCTTCAAAGTAATCTTTCCATCTTCCCAGCACACTTCTGTCATCAGTCAATACATTTCCCTTTCTGTCCTTTATCACTCTAACTTGCTGCACATCTTTCCCATCTCTATTTCTCTGCTGTGCTAACCTGAATAAATCATTTTCTCCCTCCTTACTCTCCAACCTATCATACAAGTCATCATAAGCCCTCTACTTATTGGCCAAACTGTGTGTACCAAAGGGATCAGAATGCTGCAACACCACTGAAAGAAGAGAGACAGAGACAAAGTGGAGACTGTACAGGGAAATAAACCCCATGTGTCAAAATTATACCACAATGGGCAGCCTATGAACTTTTCAGCCCACCCTTGTAAGTTCAACTTCCGCAATTGAAAAATAAATTAAAAGCTCCAGAAGTTCAGAGTAACTTCAGCGTCCTCTAAATTTAGGGTTCTGTAAATTCAAGTAACTCCTGCAATCTGTTTAACTCTGGGATGAATTACTTTCTGTAACTGCTGTAGCTTGTGTTCTCTGTTTTCCAGTTTCTGTTTTCAGGCTGGTTTTGCATTTTCTTTTTCTGAATACCTGCTGCAGTGTGCATGTAGCTTAACATGATTGGTGTTCTTATTTTACCCAAAAAAAAAAAAAAAAAAAAAAACAAGAGCGGTAAGCTGTAATCAGAACAGCTTTCAGGAATTCGTATTAGAAACTCAGAGCCTCCAGAAATGCTCATCAGTGCATGTCCATTGATTTAATGATGGGCAGCAGGTCTGTGGAGAAACTTTGGGGATTTGGGAAACGTTTTGGTAACGAGCTGCACTGAATGTGTGAGCGTGCTGTGGGTTTGGGTCCTGTGTGTTGTCTGTGAATGTCAGGTTGACTCAATTTTGTTGTGTTGTTTGAGTTACGAGCCTGGTCTGTGTCTTAATTATTGGCTATCATGGGCTTGCAGTGCTACAGTGAGTTCCTCGTTCTCTCACCTCATTTTTTTAATGAATGTTCTCGAAGCCAAAATGAAGCCTGCGTTATTTTTGTTTCATGCAAATGCATATTTGTGTGTGTGTGTGTGGGGGGGGGTATTAAATGCGATTACAGCACTCATTAAACTTGAAACTACTTGTTCTAGGTTTCTACTTCTGTGGGTGTGAGAACTTTTACTGTATTTAAGGTCCAGACATTTTTTTTAAGAGCAAGATGATGTTTTAAGGTTCCTGTGGCTTTACAGAGGGGCACAGTGTCTGCAGTTTGAGAAAATCGTGAAGAATGTGTTGGGGTCATGGGGCCGAATTTGCGATGATCTTGAGGAAACTCGGTGGATTCTTGATTATCCTGATGGAGCTTGGTGGATCTTTGATGATCTTGGTGAATTCGTAGTGATCTTGAAGGAACTTTTAAGATCTGTGATGATCTTGAGAGAGCTTGGTGGATCCGTGGTGATCTTGACAGAACCTGGTGAATCCGTGGTGATCTTGAGAGTTCTTGGTGGATCCGTGGTGATCTTGATGGTACCTGGTGGATCCGCGGTGATCTTGACGGAACCTGGTGGATCCGCAGTGATCTTGACGGAACCTGGTGGATCTGCGGTGATCTTGACGGAACCTGGTGGATCTGCGGTGATCTTGACGGAACCTGGTGGATCTGCGGTGATCTTGACGGAACCTGGTGGATCCACGGTCATCTTGAGGGTTCTTGGTGGATCCACGGTGATCTTGACGGAACCTGGTGGATCCACGGTGATCTTGACAGAACCTGGTCGATCCGTTGTCTTCTTGAGGGTTCTTGGCGGCTCTGCGGTGATCTTGATGAAGCCTGGTGGATCTGCGGTGATCTTGACGGAGCAGTGATGATCTTGAGGGCGCTTGTTGGATTGCGCTGATTGCAAGTATCACGTATGATGGCAATTTTAATCGAACTTTGTGAATTGAAGTCGAGCCTAACAGACCTGAGGAGGTGTGGCTTCTCATTCACAGAATGTTTACAAATTTGTCTTGCTTTATTCGTGGTGTCACATTTTTGTGACCTGGTAAGTGAACTTATCCAAAACACTTCAAACTTGTTTGAAATTTCCGCAAATATCGCAAAACAAGACTCTGACGTGTAGAAGTTTCAAACTCCTCTCAGTCGGTTTGGAGAGGTTGTCATTTTGATCACAAATTGTTTTTGTTCACAAAGAAAAACGACTGTGGACATTTCTACGCGGAAAGTCTGAGAGGAAAAATAGGAGACTTGCTGGCATCTGCCATATTCCGTGAATTTTGTCATTGTATTTTATTCTTAAAAAGCGAACAAAGCGCGACTGATTTTCACGGAAGTGGATTTGCGTTGTTTCGCCAAACATCGGCAAACTAATCACAACTTACTTGCCAATCAGTCAAAAATTGACATGTAATTTTCTTGCTGGTTTTGTGCGATATGGGAGTCTTTTAAGCCTCTCTCTCCCATTAATGGATGAGAGAAATCAAAAAATTATTCTCATATTTAAAGCAGCACAGTTCACACCCTGATATACGAAGGAGGATTTAATGTGAGTGAATAATTAATCATATGAATTAAAGATGCTTGTGTCGTTCAGTGTGAGGGGAAAAGAGCAGCGCTGTGGTTCAATCACACCATCTGGGAGAGTATGGAAAGTACTGAGGGGGCAGGGCAGAGGAGAGTCAAAGGGGAAAGTCGCTGGAAGAGGAAGAAGGAGCAAACAGCACGATAACGAATGGAATAGCGAGAACTTAAATGAGACATGATGAGGGGAGAGGAAAAACTGACACAGTAATAAACAGAGAGAGAAAGAATGAGAGAGAGTTTGTGACAGATGAAAGGAGAATGAGGGATAAGGACACCACGTGAGAAATAAAGAAATGGTTCGAGAGCGGCAGAGGGAAATCAAAAGAAAATAGAGAAATAAACACTGAGTAAAGGAAGAGT
>CM045740.1:38453224-38518224 GCA_024760905.1 Plotosus lineatus | reverse complement strand
TCAATCATCTTTCTTTCTCCCTCAATCATCTTTCTTTCTCGTTCATTCCCTCCTCTCATTCTTTCTCCCACTCTTACTCTCTCATGGAGTCTCTTCCTCCCTCCCTCTCTCTCTCTTTCTCTCAGTCACATTCTCTCTTTTCCACTCTTCTTTTTCATTCTCTTGCTTTTTCATTTATTCTCTTATCAATCGCTTATTCTCTCACCTTTTTCCCTTTCAATTTTCTCTCATAGTCATTTTCTCTTCTCGCTCTCTCTCTCTGACACAGGCATTTTTCAGTGATCTTAAGAAACTCTGCCTTGAAGTGGTGTGTGCGCGGGTTCCTGTTTGCGGGTTCCTGTGTGTGTGTGTGTGTGTGTGTGTGTCTGTCACTGTGTATGAAGTTACTAGGTGAGAGGCAGGGAGGATGGGCATGACGACGGCAGCATGACTGCAACGCACGCACACACACACACACACACACACACACACACACACGTATCTCTCTCTTACAGCCACGCGTAACGTCCCTGAATAAATCTGACACTCTTCAGGATTTTCATTTATATGAATAAAAGGATTTGATCCCCAAAGGAAGTGGAAATCTTTCTTCCTTTTTTAAGAAGTTAAGAGTGGCAGATGAACAAAAGTTTGTGCGCCTTCGTGTGTCAGAAATTCAGAACAGAAATCCGACCCATGACATGAGCGAGACAGTGATGGTGACACGAGAGAAAACTGAACAGGAAGCAGCCCCAGGAAAAGACCTCCTCGTCTTCTGCTCGTGAGAGTCCAGGTATAGAGGAGGTAAAGTCTGAGAGGAACGAGTGGGATGGAAACTAACGCACTTTCTCAGGGTCACTGTTGACTCACTCGCTCATTCATTTGCCAAACTGCTCAGTCTGAGGCTCATGGGAGGCTGGCGCCTATCTCAGCCGACACCGGCCAAAATCGGGGTATACCCTAAACCAGGGATCACCAACGTGGTGCCCGTGGGCACCAGGTAGCCCGCAAGGACAATATAAGTTGCCCGCGGACCTGTTCACTGCTATTTTTAGGACAGGCCCATTTTTAGGACAGCGCCACTCTCCATTGAGCTGCATATAATTTTTTTGAATATATTTTTAAATCAAGTCAATATCTTCACATAGATGAATATCATTAATTATTAATAATAACATCTAATTAAATCTAATTAAATGTAAATTGAGCAAATTTGTAATTTCAGAGGTGTGTATCGACCTAGTAGCCCTTCGCATTAATTGGTACCCATGAAGTAGCTCTCAGTTTCAAAAAGGTTGGTGACCCCTGCCCTAAACTGTTTCCCAGAACATCATGGGGCCAACACACCCACAGTTACTCCTCGGGTCAAATTGGAACAGCCAGTAGGAAAAATGTGCATGATTTTGGATTTGCTGTAAGCTGGATGTGCTAACCTCAGTGCCACCATGCAGGACTGTACTGAAGCCCATAATGATTCTACTTTTGTGTTTCGTGGCTTTTGTGTAATTTTATACCCACCAAGTGCTTTCTGTAGCCCTCAAAGGCTAACACACAGGACTATTTTTAAAATATGTTGTGTTCGGATGCTTCAGCGAGCTCACAGTCATGTTTATCCAAGCTGAGAGCCTCTGGTCCAGGGCTGGTGAAGAAAAATTGAAATTTGAATTTCAAAGGATGAAGGCAGGACTGCAGTCAGCATGAACACACTACACTGGGAAGGGAAAAAGGCTTCAGGGGGTGGCTGTTATCGGAAAATAATCACTGCTGAGGTGGTGTGACCTGGTAGTATGTGTTAACGCTATAATAATGACACGTCCGAGAGAAAGTGAGAGAGAACTCGGTGTGAGAGAGAGAGAGAGAGAGAGAATGAGAGGGATAATATGAGAATCGAACAGGGAATAGAAGCAAGAAGAAATAAAGGCATCGAAGGAGTGAGGGAGGAATGTGTCAGAGATAAAAAGTTTACACACCCCTGTCAAAAATCTGAAAACATTTTTGGTTGGGAATTTTTTTTTTCTGTGAATAAAGATTGCAAAACCCTTCCGTTTGAACTGGGGTGTGAAGACTTTCTATATTCATTGTGCACAACATATTCTCAGGAATGTATGATATTGTGGAAAAAATGGGTCAGACAAATCAAAAGGAGGAGGGTGGAAAATAAAATGATAAAATAATAAGAAAGCACGCATGACACAAAGAGAGGGAGATATGAAATAATGAGAAAGAGAAGAGATCTAAAAATGAAGAAATGGGAAGAGTAACAAATAAAAAGAGACAGCAAGATGTCTTCCACGTGACACTCGTCATTATTTTTGTGATGTAACGAACGTTTATTATTTTCTCGTTTCTTTTCATTGGTATGTTCATATTAACACTTGCACAGCAACAGCTATAATCCGTCATTTCCTCTCAACGTTCATAAAAACTGGAGGAATTCACTGCGGAAGGGAAATCCAGAGACCTGATGTCTGAAGGTTCTGATAATCTTCATTCTGTGAGCGGAAATGGAGTCCAAGGTCACCACCAAACTGACTGTATAGACTCGTGGCTCGCCGGCGCATGTGGTGCTTCTGGTTGAATTTGGTGTCTCATGATTTTTTTTTAAATTATTTATCTATGGTGCGAGGCATGTAAAAGAACCATTGCTGATTTTGTTAAAGAGTAGCTGCAAAGTCATCAGCGTGTTTCTGTCCCTTGCTTAAGGGTTGTGTCAGAAAGGGCATCCAACATAAAAACCTATGCCAAATCAAATGTGCGACTCAGATGATTCACTGGCGACCCCTGATAAAGGGGAAAAGCCGAAAGGAAAAGATTTCGATTAAATGAACTTTCATAATTTATAATGAAAGTCATAATGTGAAGACATTTCTTTCCCATTTCCTGTCTTAATACATAACACTTTTTTTTTTCTTGAAGAAATTGTATTTTTAAATGGGATTTACAGTGGTACATTTATCTTGTATCACTAGTCCTGTGATGCATTTGGGTTAATAACTGGGGGTGTGTATAAAAACCGAAGGCGAGAAGAGCACATTTTTGTGATGCTTTTTACAGAAGCTAGAATTTCATGAAACTGCTCCAGGTGGTGGTGGTGGTGGTGGTGTGCCATATTTTTCACCTGCCCTTTCTCATCTATTCCTTTATTTGGCTCTCTTATTGTTGTGTATCGTTGGTCTTCAGGGAGCATTTGAATTTTTTATTCTTCTTTTTTCTATCACTCTCTCTATCTGTATCTCAGGCGAGTCAGCTTGGCGTGTACAAAGCCTTCGTTGACAACTACAAAATGGCTGTGGAAACAGTGGAGAAATGCAGCCAGTCCAACTCCCAGTTCCAGAAGATCTCCGAGGTTTGTTCCCTCATTGAGAATTCCCATTGTACCACCTCTACCTCTCCATCCTTTCACAGGAAGTCATTCATTTTCATATGGTGCAAACAGTGTATGTAAATGCAGCTTTTCGGATCCCAGTGTACAAAAACATTTACTTAAGGGTTTTACCCTAAAGGTGCAATTTGGGATCTTACTTTGCAAGTATTGCACTCGGCTTGCTTGTATGTGTGTTATGTTTTCAGACATGTAGTGAGAAGGTGTAGGAACATAACACGATGCTGATTGAGCTTGAATAAGAAACGTACAGAATATTTGAGAAGCCTGAGAAGCTGTAGCACCTGCAGTGTCCTTTCTCTTCATTTTTCTGCATAGCAACAGTTTAGGTGTGTGTGTGTGTGTGTGTGTGTGTGTGTGTGTGTGTGTGTGGGGTGGGGTGTTTTGCTGACATGGAAATCTCCTTCATAATGTCTTTCATGTTAAGCGCTGTTCTTCTCTGTTGAACAGAATGTCAGAGTCAAGGGGCCGAAAGACTCTAAAGACTGCACCAACATTGTCAACATGGAGGGTAAGCCAAACGAGTGTGTGTATTGGTGTGTGTTACTGGCCATTGTGATCCTGTGGTGGGGCAATTAGATGGAGATGGAAAATAAAAATCCACCAACTGTGATTTCGTGAAAATGGGTCTGTCATCACACAAGGAAGAAGAGAGGCAGTGGGTGTGTTACGATTGATGATGCTAATAAAATGCAAATAATTATTGGGGACAAAAATGAGAATAATGCTAAATTTATTTTGATGGTTTTTCATTGATTTTTTTTTTTGTCTTTGCTGTATCACTGTTAAATAAAAATTGAGTTCATCAGCCTTTTTCGTATTTAGCATTGGGAGGTCCTGGGAGATCTCCCCATTGACACATGTGGATGCTTCAGTCCAGGAGGAAATAAATAAATAAATAAATAAATCACCCAGCAGTTCCCAGCTGCACTTTGCAGCAAAAGAAGAAAAGATTAACACAAAGTTTTCTTTTTTCTGTTGTTCACTAGCTGAAGGCATTTGTATCACATAACTTGATGTCATGTTCCCTGTTGCCGTTAATATTCAGTGTTTGGTAGGCACTGAATGGCACTCAAAACTTGAACAGAACAAGCGTGAGATTGGGTTTTTATGTTGTGCGAGCCTGAGCAGTGGTGTATGAGCCTCAAATTTTTTTTTTTTTTTGTATTTTTTTTATTTTTATTGATGGCTTATCCAGTGGTGCATAACAGCCAATCAGAATGAATTTAGCGCACAGGAGCTCTGTTGCTTTTCCCATGCCATGGTCATCAAAGGTGTGCGTGTGTGCGCGCGTCTAATAGCTTTGATGAAATGCTTCAGTTAGCATGAAAGACAGTTTGTTAGTTCTGCTCATATTTCTAGTTTAATTTGAAAATACTCTTAACCTGAATGCAAATGTATCCGTGGAAAGGCCAGGAATAAAACAATAACATTTATGGCTCCAGGAAGTAGCCAGTATATAAAGTACACATTTGAATAATTAGCCAGTACTTGGGTGCTGGATTTGTTTAAACCTTTAACATTGGCAGTGCCAAAGCCAGAAAAAAATCGCTTTGTTACATTCTCAAATGCCAAAGCTGAAAAAAATTCTATATAATCTTCATATAACATATAAGGTTATATAATCGTATTTATTTGTTACTTCTACATTCAATATCAAATAGGGAGGTAATTTCACTAAAATGCATGGCATTTTCAGCTTTAACATTGGGCACTTCTAGCTACTTCTGTACAATGTTAAACAAACCCTGATTAATGACCTTGGATAGAATCTAAAAATAAAGCCTTCTGCTTGCTAGCTTGTACTTAGCTACTTTTTTTCTACAATTGAATAATATGGAAATACGTAATGTTAAAAACCAACTTGACTAGAGAGTAGCTAATATGCTACTGACCATATAATTGCAGTACAGACCAAACATGCTAGCATGAGGCTGTAGTTTTATGCTCAGGTCATGAGCAAACTGCTAAAATGAGTCATCTCTAATTGTGTAAATCAGGGATTTTACACTTTTTTAAATCCAGTAATAGATACTTTTAAGCCGAAGAGTTGAACTCTTCCTGAGTCACCTAACATGAGCTACTTTCCTTGGTTTGCTATAAACTGAGAGTTAAATCATTGCAAGACGAAAACGTCAAATAGTGTTTGTGGTTTTTCAGAAAGTCTGACAAGCTAGCAACATTAGCACCGTCCTGTGTGAGTACTGTAAATTGTTTCTCAGCAGGCAGTTTTTAAAGTGCGGTTTTTGTGAAAGTACTATGATGATCTGTTTGTGTGTGAGAGAAAATTAAAATGTATAAAAATATATGATGTTTTGCCCAACGAATGAAATGTGAGGACAATATCCAGCTGTGGACACATTTGTTAGTGACATGCTAACTGTTTAGCTGGGAGCGCTATTGTGGCATTTAGCTTGATATCATGAATATAATAACGGTGAAAATGAGAAAAAGATGAGTTGGAGATAATGTGGTTTATTCAGACTTGAAAATAAAGTTGGAGCACAGCTGTGTGTTTGTGTGTGTGCGTGTGTGTGCGCGCGCGCGCTCTGATTTGTTTCCATTTTTTTTTTTTTATACCCCACATTAGAGCAGTACTTAGCTTCAGCAACACAAAAACTCCCATCACCATAAAATTAGAATTGTCTAAATATGTCTGTGTTCATTTGTGTCTGGACACG
This sequence comes from Plotosus lineatus, assembly GCA_024760905.1. Lineage (NCBI taxonomy): Eukaryota > Metazoa > Chordata > Actinopteri > Siluriformes > Plotosidae > Plotosus > Plotosus lineatus. The sequence continues at coordinate 38,512,182 of CM045740.1, read as the reverse complement.
CTGAATTTCTCACTTTATTTCTCTACCTCTCTCACTCTGTTACACATACAGTAGAAGGTGTAAGAGTCATTAGAACAGTAGAGAGAGAGAGAGAGAGAGAGAGAGGGGGATAAAGAGAGAGCCTCAAGGAGTGTGGAGATGAGAGAGGGAGAGGAGAAGAGAGGTAGAGAAAGATTCCCAGGGAGAAAGAGAACACGCGCGCGAGAGAGAGAGAGAGAGAGAGAGAGAGAGAGAGGCAGGCAAGACAGACGGAGAAGCAGCAGAAGACGGGATGAACAACTGATAACTAGAGAGAGTGAGAGTGAAGAGGGAATCGTATAATGGAGGTTCTCCTGGTGCTCCGGCTGTGCTGTAACTGCACTTACGGTAATTCTTTAATCGGAAAGCCTGCTTGACATTTGTTTGAAACATACCGATTTGAATGTGGCTCACTCTGAGCTGTGATGCATGGTCTGTCGTGGTGATGCTTTTTCTGGTATCTTACTTCCTTTCCAACTTCCTATAACTCGGAGCTTTCCCAGCGGCTAAGTCCCACAAGCTCCACTCAGCACTGGTAATTAACGTGCAGTGGAGACATCCTCTAGCATCTGAGAGAGAGAGAGAGAGAGAGAGAGAGAGAGAGTGCAGACATTCACCTCTTTACAAACAAGTCACGTTCCAGAGAAGTTCTTTGGTTCTGGCGCAGCAGAATATCAACGCGTTGTCCTGGACATGTGGTCATATGACATACCGTGTGTATGTGGCAGGGAATATTAGCATGTTGCATTGTGGTATGGTGCACGCTTCAGAACGTAAATGACATTTAGTTATGGTAAGAATAGATTGTGTGACATGTCAGCTTGTGGTCAGCTGTGCCCTAAATGTGTAATCAGGGAAGGGAGTTTAGGCAAAACCACAGTGTTCGTGGTTTATTAAATGAAGTCGTGTACAATGGAATGCTGTGCTCTGACAATAGTTGACTGCAAGCTTTGTATTAATAAAACACTTATTATTATTTAAATAAAGTATTTATTTGTTTAATTTTCTTAAAGTCTCTCGTATCAGGTGTAAAAATGCAGACTTGAGAACTGGGCTCTCTGTGGGGCGCTGTCAGGTTTCAGGGACAGTCTAGATCGAATTGTAGCATGAGGAAATTTTAAGTGGTTCTTTATCATTGGCCTATATACATGTTTTTTGGAAGTGTTGTATTAGGGCTTACCCAGCAGGGGGTTCTGTTTACTTGTGTAACTGTATATTCAACCGCAGATGTGCTTGAGTCAAGGAAGAGTCCATTAGACTTTGGAGATGGTTCAGATCAAATTCTGTCTCGGGGAATTTGTATTTTTCACATTGTGGAGTGAGACAATTTTTGAGAGTGTTACACATGGTGTGCTTAATAGGGGTTTTCGCTCTCCACGTGTTCTGGCTTTGTTATTGATTTGTTGAGCGAAGCTCAGCTAACTCGTCTCACACATGGCTCAGAACAGTCGAAAACATACGGTGATGTTGGAAAACAGTTACTGTACAGAAAAAAAGAGGAATATAGAGATCCCTCACTTTCCGCGGTTAATGAGCACCGAGATTCCCCCCCCCCCGCAACCGCTGAATTCTGCGAAGTAGGATCAACGCTCCGACTGACGAATATGTACATGTATATGTGTATATAATATAAATAAATACATATTCAATGCTATGAATGCTTATAATAACAATTAAACATTCAAAAATACTGCATACGAAGAAAATAAAATATAAATACGCACATGTAGACGTGCGTATATACACACACACACACACACACACACACACACATGTGTACCTCACATAAAAATGTAAGTAGTTTTGTTGGGGGGGTTTTGGGTTGTTTTTTGTCTGGTTTGTTTTTTGCATAATTGGCCTTGTTTTGTTGGCTGCAAAGTCATCAGCGTGTTTCTGTCCCTTGCTAAAAAGGGTTGTGACAGTAAGGGCGTCCGACGTAAAAACCTCTGCCAAATCAAACGTGCGAATCAGATGATTCGCTGTGGCAACTCCCGAGTAAAAGGGAAAAAGCCGAAAGGAAGACAGACAGACAGGCCTTGTTTTGTGGCATTTTCCTTAACTTTTCGCCTATTTTTCCTTAATTTCTGATTTTTAATTTTTTAATGAATATTTTTGAAAAACTCACGATGCGCTGAAGCCACAGAAACTGAAGCAGGAAGTAGCGAGGGATCACTATAACACACTTTAGGTGTCTTTCTGGAATATACTTGAAATTTGGGCAGGACAGTATCTCTGCCTAGTACATTGTTGATAATGTTCTTCGAAGGGTGTTGCCTCCATATATTTTATGTCTTTATGGTATGTATAATGTAACTCACAGAATTAACAGGAAGGGTAGTTGTACGGCATAGTGTATGTTATCACAAAATCAATAAAATCTCCATGACTTAAGGAATGTGTTTTTTTTTTTGTTTGTTTTTTTTTTAACTTTCCATTTGTCTTTTGTTACTTTGCCCGCTGTACCTCTGGGTAGTTTAGAAGGGTTATGTTACATTCCAGCACTTGGTGTGCTCTACTAATCAAAGGAATGACAGCCAGAGAGAGAGAGACTAGTAATGACAATACACAGCAATTAGGGATTAAAAAACTGCAGCAGTGCTGATTTTTGTTTTTTGGGGTTTTTTTCTCTTTTGGTTCTGCTGGGGATGACACAGCAGCCATATGGACGTGTGGTTTGAAACAACAGCAGTGCCAGACTGAAACTGCAAAGCAGGAAAAGCCTCCAAGAGGTGGAACACACGCAGTCACTTAGAATGAGGCTTCCAGCTGAGACTGGAGCTGTGTGCTGAAAGAAAGTTAGCGGAGCAGCCCGTGACTAATTTTTTACCTGCTAAGCTTCTAGTTATCAAAAAGTTGAGTGTGATTTTACAGACTACAGTGGTACCTCAATTTACGAAATTAATCCGTTCCGGAAGTGGTTTCGGTTTCATAACTTGGATTTTTTTGTAAGTTGAACCGCATCTTCCATGTAAAACGTGTGATTCGTTCCAAGCCTCCCAATACTACCCCCCAAACCCTTTAAATATTATAAAATCATACCTTTTAAGGCCTCCTTCTGCTTCAATATCATACTAATGGTCGGCAGGTTTGGCCATATTCCTTTGCCATATCACTCAACAGTATGCCACAAGCCCGCTTCTTTTCACTCGCACCGTGTGTGTGTGTGTGTGTGTGTGTGTGTGTGCGCGCACGTGTTGACCATGTCTTCTTAGCCTAGTTATAATCTTACAAATGTTTATGCAAGGTTAAAAGCCTGAGTCAAAAAATAAAGTTGCAATGAGCACACTCAAAAAAACTCATGAAACAAGCTGCTGCTCACAGGAACTGCATCATCCCTCCTAGCCAATGGGAGGCCAGCGGGATATTGGGCGATAGCCGTTGGGATATAGTCAATGGGCGGCCAGCGGGGCGGGATGTTGGGAGAGTCAATGGGAGAGCAACTTGTGCATTGTTTTAATGTTTGAATGGTGAGGTTCGTAAGGAGAAATTGTTTCGTTTACAGAGACAAAAAATTTTGGAAAATGTTTTTTGAAACCGAGATTTTTCATTTGCTGGGACGATCATAAGGTGAGGTACCACTATACTGTTCAAGAGCGATAACCTGGGGAGGTAGGGACTACTATATATCTCTGCTAATAAGGCGTTTTAACTTTAAAAAAAAAAAAAAAAAAAGACTCAATAAATAATAACAATTGTAAATTTCCTGATAAAAAGAACCAAGTGTTCACCTATGGATATTATTCCCTGACTGTAAAAATGGAATTTCGTCAAAATTAAAGTCCCTGTGATATTTCATTAGCCAGCTAGTGTTGTGTAAATGTGCATAGTGTCAGGTTGCGGCAAAACATCACAGGATGGTGCGAGTTTGTTCAGGTTTTTTTTTTTTTTTTTTTTTTTGGTCCCAACTCAAACAGAAAAAAAGTGTGGTGAGTGGATTAGACGGGTCAATCAATTACGGGCAGACTGGAAACCACACAGAATTCATTCCGTTATTTGTAATGACCATTTTACCCACATTTGTTTTGATGCAATTCTAACACCTCAGTGCAAAATGGCTGGAGGATTGACGGCAGTCATTCAACCAGCACTGCTAAGGTGTCAACATTAACATGATGACGTTCATAACCTGTCAAGAAGCTTGAAGGGAAACGAGTAAGTAATTAAATCTATTTAATTTAAAATTAAATCCCCAGAAGGCCTATTACTCCAAATTGGAGCTCGGTAAATAAAGGGAGACACTTAAAGTGTAAAATGTGCTTCCTCAAATGCTCTTCAGAAGAATGAAGTCTCTCCGAGCACGTGTCATATTCGGGTAAAGGAAATTGGAAAAAAAAGATTGGCTTGACAATTTGAATGAAAAGAGTACTGTATTTGAATATCCTGAAGCCTTACTTGCGTGCCTCAACACTTATAAATAGTAAATATTTCCCTGAATTGGAAGGATGCGCGCGAGAGTCCTTTACCACAGTAGGCTTGACCTTTTACATGGGGCACCATGCATGTGTAGTGTATGATTTTTGTGGGATCCAGGGATATCCATCTGGGTACTTGACTCTTTACAGACCCCGATCCCCCACACTAAAATAAATGAATAAATAAAATTTTAAACGAGTAAGTCACCCCCCCCCCCCCACACACACACACACACACACACACACACCCCACCCCACCTCACCTCCCTCAGTGGCAGCTTAACTGGGTTATAAAAGGCAGGCCATGTATCTCACTGTCTGTAGTGGGAGGTTCATGTAAAAGAACCATTGCAGACTTTCGCCGAGAGTCGCTGCATAGCCATTAGCGTGTTTTTGCCCTGCGATGGCCTGGCGAGCTGTCTAGGGTGTACTCTGCCCTCGCCCAGAGTCGGCTGACGGGCGCCAGCCTCTCTGTGACCCGAATTAGGATAAAGTGGTTCAGAAAATGAATGAATGAGTAATAATTATGCAGATCTTCTGTACTGCTATACTGCGATAGATTGCTATGGGGTTAATTAAGTTTCGGTTACATGGCTTGTGTTTGAATCTGATTTCTCCCAAATAAGGGTGGGTTTCCTTTTTAGTCTGCTTCCTCTGAAAGTTTCCTTCTCGTTTTGGCGGAGGGAAGTTTTTTCCTTGCCAGTGTTTCCAGAAGAAATATTTATATTCTTTACCAAATGTGTTTATTTACTATATAAAGCTTCTTTGTTATAATGCTTTACAAATAAAAAAAAAAAAAAAAGTGAGCACTTGTGCGTGTATACGCAGGATGTTCTGAAATTAATCGGGCTGTTCCTATCAATACAAATCACAGTCATAAATAATTGATTAGCATCAGTTTCACTGTGAATGATTTTCCGGAGCTTGCCGTAGGTGTCTGTTGATTAGTGCTGCATAATAACGACAATAGATACAGCAGTGATGACATGAGGGAGATAATTGATTTAATAAATATATAAATGCAGTTTTCGGTTGAGTCATCAATGCATCGTCACACAGGACTTTTATCCAAGTAAAGTTTGAATCTCGGACCACTTCCTGTTCACTTGTATGACTATCTTCTTTTACTTTCGGCTGCTCCCTTCAGGGGTCGCCACAGCAAATCATCCGCCTCCACCTCACCCTGTCCTCCGCATCTTCTTTTCTGACTCCAACGACCTTCATGTCTTCCTTCACCACATCCATAAATCTCTTCTTCGGTCTTCCTCGAGGCCTTCTGCCTGGTAGTTCTAACCTCAGCATCCTACTGCCAATATACTCACTATCCCTCCTCTGTACATGTCCAAACCATCTCAATCTAGCCTCTCTGACTTTGTCTCCAAAACATCTTACGTGGGCTGTCCCTCTGATATACTCATTTCTGATCCTATCCATCCTCGTTACTCCCAGGGAGAACCTCAACATTTTCATCTCCGCTACCTCCAGCTCTGCCTCCTGCCTTTTCTTCAGCGCCACTGTTTCTAAGCCATACAACATCGCTGGCCTCACCACCATCTTGTACACTTTTCCCTTCATTCTTGCTGACACTCTCCTATCGCACATCACACCGGATACTTTTCTCCAACCATTCCAGCCTGCCTGCACACGCTTCTTCACCTCTTTTCCACACTCTCCATTGCTCTGGATTGTTGAGCCTAAGTACTTAAAATCCTCCACCTTCGTTATCTCTGCTCCCTGTAACATCACCGTTCCTCCTGGGTCCTTCTCATTCACACACATGTATTCTGATTTTCTGAGGCTAACCTTCATTCCTCTCCTTTCCAGGGCATACCTCCACCTCTCTAGATTTTCCTGCACTTGTTCTCTGCTCTCACTACAGATCACGATGTCATCTGCAAACATCATAGTCCATGGAGATTCTTGTCTCACCTCGCCTGTCAGCCTGTCCATCACCAAAGCAAACAAGAAGGGGCTCAGAGCTGACCCTTGATGCAGTCCCACCTCCACCTTGAATTGCCGGGTCACCCCGACAGCGCACCTCACCACTGTCTTACATCTCTCATACATGTCCTGCACCACTCTAACATACTTCTCTGCCACTCCAGACTTCCTCATGCAATACCACAGTTCTTCTCTTGGCACCCTGTCATATGCTTTCTCCAAATCCACAAAGGCACAATGTAGCTCCCTCTGACCTTCTCTGTACTTCTCTATTAACATCCTCAAGGCAAACATTGCATCTGTGGTGCTCTTTCTTGGCATGAAACCAAACTGTTGTTCACAAATGCTGACCTCTGCCCTTAGTCTAGCTTCCACTATTCTTTCCCATAACTTCATCGTATGGCTCATCAACTTTATCCCTCTGTAGTTGCTGCAACTCTGCACGTCTCCCTTGTTCTTAAAAATGGGCACCAGCACACTTCTCCTCCACTCCTCCGGCATCTGCTCACTCTCTAGTACCTTGTTGAATGTTCTTGTCAGAAAATCTACTGCTACCTCTCCTAGACACTTCCATACCTCCACAGGTATATCATCAGGACCAACTGCCTTTCCATTCTTCATCCTCTTCAATCCCTGATCACATTTGCTGTGGTTGTCCAGTCATTTGGAAGCACTTCCTGGCCACCCAAAGCCTGTTTCAACTCCTCCTTGAAGACAACACGACACTCTTCCTTTTTCAGCTTCCACCACCTTGTCTTCTGCTCTGCCTTTGCCTTTTTCACCTTTCTCACCATCAGAGTCATCCTGCACACCACCATCCTATGCTGTTTGGCAACACTCTCACCCACGATGACTTTGCAGTCACTGACTTCCTTCAAATTACATCGCCTACACAAGATGTAGTCTACCTGTGTGCTCCTACCTCCGCTTTTATAAGTCACCCTATGCTCCTGTTTCTTCTCGAAGAAAGTATTCACCACAGCCATTTCCATCCTATTTGCAAAATCTATCAACATCTGTCCTTCTGCGTTCCTGTCCTGGATACCAAACCTGCCCATCACTTCCTCGTCCCCTCTGTTTCCTGCACCAACATGTCCATTGAAGTCTGCACCAATGACCACTCTTTCACCTCTGGTGGTACTCTGCATCACTTCATCTAAATCACTCCAGAATCTCTCCTTCTCTTCTAGCTCACATCCTGCCTGTGGGGCATAAGCACTAACAACATTGAGCATTACACCTTCAATTTCTAACTTGAGACTCATCACTCTGTCTGACACTCTTTTCACTTTTAGAACATGTTCACTTGTATGACTATAAACAATAGAAATGTTCTGTGTCCCAGAAGGATTTGGTTAAGTGGTACAGCGTGTCTGTCAGTAATGTCATCTGGAAATGTCTTTCAGCGACTTGCTTAATTCTTAAACCCCCGATTCACAAGGTACTTGTGTCCGGAATGTCGGGCGAACACGCACTCGTTTATTTATGATTTGTCTGAAAGTAGAGCAGCATGAAACAGAATGGCAGAGCATGTTCTTCACTTCAGGCGCAGATGAGATGCGTGTCATGGACCTGGTGCCAGACTCCATATTTGTGGCATGCGTTCCTATATAGGGCGGTGAGCCTCACTGTAACTGAAAAGTTTCTGTGATTGCAGTGTGAGGTGGTACTTTTCTCTCCACACTCAGGCTGGGATGTGAGTTCTGTGAATTTTTTCTCCGGGAGGGGGTCCTTACCTTTTGTTACCTCAGCATAAAACGGAGTTATTGTGATCACTGGCATTCATTTGTTTGTTTTTGTTTTGTTTTTGTTTTTTTCAAATCCTGTGCAGGGATTTTCACCAAGTTTGGTAATACAGTAAAACCTCCGCTGACGAACGCTTAAGCTCACAAACTTTTCGCCTCAAGAACATTAAATTTGCGAGCATATAGTCTCTGCTGACGAACTAGTTTTCGGCGGACGAATCAAACCACGCGGTCGAACAGCGCCACGGTGACGGCCACGAGAAGCTGACGACGCCACGGGCGTCACAGTTCGTCACCCCCTTTCTTTGAGTGCGGAAGTGGTTTGTGTTTGATAGACATTTTGGACCATATTGAGTGTACTTTTGCTATTATGGGACCGAAAAAGACCCCACCACAGGCGGAGATCATTGAAAAACACGAACAAGGTGTGCGTTTGTGTGACTCAGCGTCCCAGTACCAGTACGCTAAGTCTACCACCATCCTTAAGAACAAGGAAGCTATTAAGGGTGCGTGTGGCTAAGGGTGTTTCCAAACAGTAGGCGTTTCCAAACACGCCTTCCAAACAGTAAGTCCCTCCCTCCCTCCTCCTCCCACTCCATTCCATCAAGCCATCAACTACCATCACAAAGGTAAATAAAACGACTTTATTATACAGTACAGTTTATTTCTTTAATTACAATACAATAGCACATTTATTATACATAAAATAAGGTATATTTTTGTGTAGTTTTAAGGCTTATTTAGTAGAAAATTATGTTTTATGGGGACCTGGGAACGGATTATTCTCATTTTAATGGTTTCTTATGGGAAATAAATGTTCGGAAGACGAACTTTTCACCTTACACACACTTTCTGGGAACCAATTATGTTCGTGAGCTGAGGCATCACTGTACATTTTTGGAGATAGGGGTGCTTGTGACTGTGAAGCAAGTGTTGATAGACATACTGTTGCTATCGAGCATGAATAAGGAGCTGAAATGGACCGTCAAATCAGCCACTTACTTTTGACCTTGGATAACCTTGAAATCTCAAAAACCAGCGATGTCATGAAACCTTTAAACGAGAGAATTTCCCACTAATTCTGTCACACCAATACACGACAGAACACCTGGGTAATTAAACCCAGGAACTATCAAGACATAATTTTCTTTATTATCCACCGTAGTACAGTGGTACCCCGCCTTACGAAATTAATCCGTTCCAGAGCTTTTTTCGTAACCTGCATTTTTCATGAGTTGAACCGCATTTTACATGTAATTCATTCCAAGGCTTACAATACTACCCCCTAAAACCTTTAAAAATTATAAAAGCATCCCTTTTAAGACCTCCTTCTGCTTCAATATCGTACCGATGGTAGACGGGTTTGGTCATATTCCTTTGCGATATCACTCGAGCCTGTTTCTTCTTCTCACTTGCACCGGAAATCACACGTGTGTGTGTGTATGTGCGCGCATGTCTGTGTGTGTGCGCGTTGACCATGTCTTCTTCGCAGAGTTATAATCTTACAAATGTTTATGGAAGGTTAAAAGCCTGAGTCAAGAAATAAAGCATAAAACAACAGTAACTCTGTCCTTTACACGAAAAGCATCATGGTGGATTCAGCTCTATAATAGACAATGACAGGTAGCTGCGTCATTCCTCCTCAGCAATGGGATCCATGTCCAAGATGGCGTCAGGTGGAACTGTCCAAGATGGCGCTCGAGTGAAGGCGACATAAACGACAGCTCAGTTGTTAGCAAATGGGAGTCCAGCAGGGCGGGATGTTTGAACGTCATTGATGGGAGAGCAGCTCGTGCATTGTTTGAATGGCGCGTTTGAATTTTTAAGATGGCGCTTTTGTAACGTGAACTTGTTTCGCAGACAAAGACGAATTTATGGAAAATGCTTTTAGGAACCTAAATTTTTCGTTTGGTGAGACTTTTGTAAGGTGAGGTACCACTGTATTTGGTTGTTGTGCTGGTGTACATGATGAGACCAACACGGGGTTAAACTCTATCTACACAGTGGTGGAAAAGAAAGAAAGGAAGGAGTTGAATCGAGAAGGTGCTGTCGCATGAACCAAACCTGAGGCAGATTATCAAAACCGTGTGGACAGAGCCGTAGGTGCTTGATTGCGGCACGTGGCGCCGTTTTCATCTTCACAGCCTCTTTGATCAGTGAGGCGTGTAATAGGCTTTTGGAAGATGAGATTTCCTGTGTTTGCGCATGGTGATATGAATGTGTGTTCTCTAAACGATGACACTGAAGTTGCACTTGAGTTCTTACTCCGTGTGCTATCTAACGCATGTACACTGTGTTTTTTCCCCCCCTGCAGCTCTCCTGTATAAACCCATCGACCGTGTGACCCGCAGCACCCTCGTCCTTCATGTAAGCGTAACATTTTTCGAATTCTCCTCTTTCATTCCTCAAAGTATGTTTTTGTGAGTCGTGGTATCAGTGTTCAACATATCCTACTGTTCGTCTCGTCTTATTCTTTGCTTAGTCCGACAAGGCAACCTGGTGCTTTACACAGCCGACATTGGGTGGCGGTGGGCTGATAGACTTACCAGACCATGACAGGGCGGCGCATACACGCACACATCCAGTCACACTCACACCTGAGGGCAATCTGAAGCGGCCAGTTAGCTGAATGTGCATTTCTTTGGACTTTGGGAGGAAACCGAATTACCCTGAGGAAACACATTCAAACAAGTGGAAAATATACAAACTCTACACTGAATCGAACTCATGACCACCTAGCTATGAAGCGGAAGTAATAACCGCTATGCCACTATGTCGCCTAACTTGACACACACACACACACCAGCACCATGCCGATTTACTTCATACACACACACACCACACAGCTTTACTTTATACATACATACATACATACACACACACACCATGCCGATTTACTTTATACATACATACACACACCATGCCGATTTACTTTATATATACATACACACACCATGCCGATTTACTTTATATATACATACACACACCATGCCGATTTACTTTATATATACATACACACACCATGCCGATTTACTTTGTACACACACACACACACACACACACCATGCAGCTTTATTTTATACACATACACACCATGCCGATTTACGTTACACACCATGTCACTTTACTTCATACACACACGCACCATGCAGCTTTACTTTATACACACACACACATACACACATCATTATCCCTTCTTATTAAAAATAGACTGAGCCATGTTACGTGAATGAAAAATGTCTGACGTGAGCTGAACTGGGTGTACTGGGATTGTCACACTCATAAGCTGGGATGGTGGATGAATGAAGTAACGAGGAACACACATTCATCCACATTTACTACTTGTCTTTGGGTGTGTTGGGATGGACAAACTTTTTCTCATGCAGTCGACATACTGGTTAAGATGGTAAACGATTGCTTCACTGTAATCTCTTGCTCAGCACTGCGAGCTAATTCAGACTTTCCTCGAATCCCCTCTCATATCTGAGGTGATTCGCATTCACATGCTAACTCTTGCAGAGATTGTAAAATGCAGATGAAAATGAAAAAGCAAGCATACAGTGTCAGGTATAAAAGATGTTCAGTAACCATACCAGTGACTGCCGGGGAAATGTATTTTTGAAGTATATTACATTTTTCATGAGGTCAGCAGATGTGACCTGGCAGGACATGATAAAAAGTATGTGGGTTGTGAATTCGGCTAACTCCCTTTTCCTGAATGGTTCTAAAATTGGAATCTGCTGATCTAAAGCTACTCCAGTAATTTCTACAACTCAAACAAGAAACTAATCATCTTACATCTTCACAGTACTTTTTTTTTTCTTCTGACATTGAAACTATCGAAGTGACCCAGTGGTGTAGACGTAGAGCTGCTGGGCTCATAATTGAGAAGATGTGGGTTTGAATCCCCATTAGATTCTCACTGTGCTAAGACCACCTGGGCAAGGTCTTAACCTCTGTCCACCAAGCAGGACAAATGGTACCAGGACTGTGATGGACTAGTGTTCCATCCAAAAGGAGGTGAAGTCCTAGTTGCCTTACATAATGGAAACCGGGCTGAGCTCCATTCTGATGAGCCAGCAAGCTCGGGTGCAAAAAGCCCAGATTTACCCACAGCAAAGCGTGTTATACGTCTCTGTTTATACTGCTTTTTGACACCAGAATAACGGGGTGGGGTGTGTGTGCTGTTCATCATCACAAGTCCATTAAATCATCCATACACCCCCCCCGTAGCACAGCTGTAGCTTTGATTTGATTGATTCCCAATTTTTTTGTTTGTGATCATTCAGGATCTACTGAAACACACTCCTAAGGAGCATCCAGATTTTGCCCTGCTGCAGGACGCGCTCCGAATCTCCCAGAATTTCCTGTCCAGTATCAACGAGGAGATTGATCCACGCCGCACTGCCGTCACTACCCCCAAAGGAGAGGTGTGTCTGCGTGCATGTGTGTGCTTGCTTGGTATTCACACCGTGAGAGATTTCCTTTCGGCTTTTTCCCGTTCTCAGGGGTCGTGAATGCGATGATGCACAGCGAATGCACGTTTGATTTGAGAATGGTTTTTACGTTGGATACCCTTCCTGACACAACCCTTTAGCAAAGGACAGAAACACGCTGAAGGCTTTGCAGCTGCTCTTGTCAAAAGTCAGCAATGGTTCTTTTACACGAACCTCTCACCATAGACGACAGTGAGAGAAATGGCCCGCGTTTGATAACCCAGTTAGCTGCACTGCGGGGGACCATGACAACCTTGTGGAGAGTGGGACTCGAACCCCCAACCTTTGGATCAGTGATCCAGCACCCTATACCACTAGACCACCACTGCCCCCTAGTTGTTCACAGAGTAAGGACTGGAACACAGTGGTACTTCACCTTATAAAATTAATTCGTTCCAGAGCATGTTTCGTCACCTGGATTTTTCGTAAGTAGAACCGCATTTTACATGTAAAATGCGTGATTCGTTCCAAAGCCCCCAATACTACTCTTTAAAAATGATAAAAGCATACCTTTTAAGGTACTTACTTCGTGTTGACCATGTCTTCTTAGCAGAGTTATAATCTTACAAATGTTTATGCAAGGTTAAAAGCCTGATCCAAAAAATAAAGTTTGCAATGAGCACACTCAAAAAAACTCATGAACAAGCTGCTGCTCAAGGGAGCTGTGTCATCCCTCCTAGCCAATGGGAGGCCAGCAGGGCGGGATGTTGGAAGATGATCGATGGGAGAGCAGCTCGTGCATTATTTGAATGGCGCTTTTTAATGTTTGAATGGCGCGTTTCGGAAGGAGAACTTGTTTCATATAGAGAGACAAAAAATTTTGGAAAATGTTTATCGTAACCTGGATTTTTCGTTTGCTGGGACTATCGTAAGGTGAGGTACCACTGTATATTGTCACCAACAAAGGTACTTTTTTTTTTAAGTGCTCTTTGAGTGTTAAAAGTTGGTGTTGGAGTTTAGGTTCAGGTTGAGAATGCAATTAAGGTTGGTATCAAGGTCTAGAGAATGTATTATGGTAAAAATGTCCCCAGATTTCACAAGATAGAAGTACAGGATTTTGTGTGCTTGGAGCTTGATTGGATCAACAAAGTAAACAAAAAAAAATCACTCTGTATCCATGATGAAAACCTTATTTAGTGTATAATCCATTCTATTAGTTGGACTTATTAGTCATGGGGTGTTTTCAACACTGTCAAGTGTGAGTGACTCTCCGTGAAATCATCGACGCATCTATGACGTCTTGCCAGATCGCTCTTCTCTCACGTTCTCTCTCTTTCGCACTTATTCACTCGCTGGCCCTCTGAAGATTCCAGGAAGTCTGTAACATGTCTTTATTGATTTCCACCATTATTCCATCAGCTCTTCTTGAAAATTGAGGTTAACATTTGTTCTTATACTCTGTGTGTGTGTGTGTGTGTGTGTGTGTGTGTGTGTGTGTGTTTGGCAGACACGTCAGTTGGTGAAGGACGGCTTCCTTGTGGAGGTATCTGAGAGTACGCGTAAACTCCGCCATGTCTTTCTGTTCACTGACTTGCTGCTGTGTGCCAAGATGAAGAAGACTGCAGTGGGGTACGGTGTATACACACACACACACACACACACAGTCTAACATCTGAGAGGATGTTAAAAAAAGGATCCTGTGACGTATTTATTGATAAACTGGATTAATCACGTCCTGCTGCAGTGTTAATTTCCTCAGAGATCCGTTGCTGTCATGCATCCAATCTAAGTAGCTTTATTTCTGGAAGGGCTCCTCTGTTTAGTTATCCAGGCTCCGTCTATTTACCGTCGTCAGGGAGACACTGGCGATGATTGATTGCTTCTGTTACCGTGGCAATCTTGCTACAATGTTCCCATAAGGATAAATCTTGAACACACACACAAAACGAAACCTTACACATGTATTTTTTTAAAAAGTATCTAGGGGGCCCATTAATGTTTGGGGTTTTATTGTTTGTTTGTTTGTTTTTTTTTCTTCTGACCTCCAATAGAATTACAGCATCTCACCTGGGTTCCGGACATCTGCCAAATCACCAATTCAGCATCTATTAGTTTTATTCATTTCCCCCTGACAGAATCATCATTCATTTTTGCAGTGCAGGGATCCCTCACTTTTCGCGGTTAATTGGGACCGAGATCACCACGCGACCACCAGATTCCGTGAAATATGATCACACCCAACTTCCACCTGACTGACATATACGTACATGTATATGTGTATATAATCTCAATAAATACATATTCAGTGCTATAACTGCTGATAATAACAAACATGAAAAAACAATGCATAAGATGTAAATAAAATATAAATACACACACATACAGACGTGCAGGTACGCACGCACGCGCTCAGATGTGCAAATCACAACAATGTAACTTGTTTTGATGGGAGGTTTTGGGTTGTTGTTTTTTTTTGGTGTTGGTTTCAGGTTTTTTTTTTTTTTTTTTTTTGCATAATTTGCATTTGACCTTGTTTTTTTGGCATATTTCTTAACTTTTTCCCCCTATTCTTTCTTAATTTCTTTAATTTTTTAATTCGATTAATATTTTTAGAAAAAACCGC
The DNA here is from genome assembly GCA_024760905.1 of Plotosus lineatus. Classification (NCBI taxonomy): domain Eukaryota; kingdom Metazoa; phylum Chordata; class Actinopteri; order Siluriformes; family Plotosidae; genus Plotosus; species Plotosus lineatus. Next base: position 38,497,007 of record CM045740.1, on the reverse strand, counting down.
GATGCACTGAAGCCGCATAAATTGAAGCACGAAGTAGCGAGGGATCCCTGTATTTTAAGATACTTGGGATGAATGCAGGGGCCAACATGGTATACAGCAAGAGAATGGGGGGAGAGAGAGAGAGAGAGAGAGAGAGAGAGAGAGTGGGGAAGTGTTTAATATGCTAATTATACACTGCGCTAAGACCAGGTTTATCCAACATTATCACATTTTAAAGGTGTATCGGAGGTTATTAGTGACACATTTAAATTATGTTCAGTACATTTGCTTTCTCGGTTTGCTCACACAGCTTATTGCAATAAAAACAATGACTACTGTTGTTGTTGTTCATCCTTCGAGGTCGAATGTGACCGTGACTTCATATCAGATCGATAATCTGCGGTATGGGTGAAGTCATGACTTGCACTTGACTTGGATTTAAGTGAGGGAGAGTCGCGCATAACGTCAGCCTCACGCTCTCATCCCGGTCGATCTGATGTTGTTGAGATGGCTGGAGATCGGTTGGGATGCAGTGGCTGACCAGCAGTGTAACTAGTCTAAGTGTAAGTGACTACGGGTCAGTGAAGATGTGTTGATCAAACAGTATGATAGAGGTGTGCACATATAGGTGTGTTCATTCTGTCAGCCAGCCGAAAATATTTTTACATGCACCATTTAATTTAACATTTGTGTGAAATACTCTCACATTAACCAATTAGTTCTCGCAGTCATACCAAGTACTCTCACATTTTTAGTAGTAGTAGGCCTCCGCCAGTCTCGAGGGACTATGGAACTGCACTCTGGCTGGTGTCTCGCCTGGTGGTACAACTTCGGGTGTGGCTGGTCAGCCCGATCCAAGAGTGGCAGTCCCTTCCACATTTGGTACAGAGGAAGACTGGAGATGGTCTGCTGGTTTGGTCTGCAGCCTTCCCTCTCTGCCGTTTGGTCTCGGACTGTTCTGCCAGCGCGGCGTCGAACCTGGTGAGACCTGCCCTGACTGTTGCCCTCCAAGCCAACCAGTCTGAGGCCGTTGCTTCCCAGGTGTTGAGGTTTGCCCCCAGGACCTTCAGGTCTCGCTTGCAGACGTCTTTGTAGCGCAGATGAGGTCTGCCTGTTGGGCGGTGCTCTTGGGCCAGTTCTCCATACAGGAGATCTTTTGGGATCCACCTGTCTTCCATCCGCACCACATGGCCAAACGTCGCTGCACATTAGCAACACAATAATACCCAGGGGCAATTTGGAATCGGCATTTATTTAAATTTATACGTCTTTGGACTGTGGGAGGAAACCATGTGAACTCCACACAGAAACATCCGAACCCGGGACTAGCAACCTCGGACCTCCTTATCCATTATAATCTAGTATTCCTGAACTGTTTTCTCCATCAGGAACCATTTATCGCCCCCTTTCTCCCAAAATCGTCTCGCGTGAATCATTTAGCTTTCGTGTTCAAACAAAAGGTTCTAACATCTCCCATTTTTCTTCTTCTTCTTCTTCCTTTTTCTTCAGGAGGCACCAGCAGTATGAGTGTAAATGGTACATCCCTCTGGCAGATCTCACCTTCCAGACGCTGGACGACTCGGACTCCTGTACACATGTTCAGACGCTTCCCGAACACGAGATAGAGGAGATGAAGATCAAGATCTCAGCCATCAAGAATGAGATCCAGAAAGAGAGGGTCAGGTCATGATATTTATTTCTGAACCTTAAAGCCTATTTCTACTCAAAGTAACAGGCATAGATCACGGGAGATAAAAAAGGTTCCTGGCTTTTAAATATTTGAGGTCGCTACAGGCTGGTGCTGCTCGGCTCCCACACACTCACCGATATAAAGGGAAGTTTGACTCTTTTTTGGAAAGTCCATGTGTTTACTTTTGCCAACAATGACTCATTACTGGCGAGAGGTATTACTGAAAGCAGTTCCTCCTGTAGTTGGGTCAAGGCTGCTGTTTACTATTGTTTATAAAAAGGACGAACTCCTACTGGTGGCGCGATGCTTCCGAAAATAAAGCCCCATCTAGTTCCCAACACCCCTCCTTCACCCTGCTCCGCCAGCACACACACACACACACACGCACACACACACATCTTTTACAAGAATTCAGGGGATTCCTTGAAACCTATGTTCTTGTTGGCTTCCAGTAAGACGCATTTGTAAACAAACACAGTGTGAAGGTGATTACATCTCTGTTAAACACGCCCACTTTACACAATTATACAACATCACAGTTCTCTGCAACATACACACAGAGCCTTGAGAAAGGAAGAGGACGGGTGAGCGAAATCGTTACCGAAATCCTACGGACGTGTCGTTAGGCGGTGAAACAGATTTTTGGGATAGGCCAGGAAATCAGCTTGGTGACACACTGAGGTGTAACTCTTCCCTCAACATAATTTTAAAAGGCACAGTTCTCGGAGTGGTCAGCATGTCTGTCATGACAGCAAGATGGTTCTGGGTTCCAGTCCCGGGCTTGGTGGGTTTCCTTCAGATATTCCGGTTTTCTCTCACACTCCAGAGACATAAATATTAGAATAATTGCCTCTGGGTCTCAAAGTATGTGGAAATGGTTGTGCATGAGATGGCTCTGCAATGGTCTGGTGAGCTGTTCGGGGTGTTTCCCACATTGGCCAAGTGTTGGCTGAGATACATACCAGCCTCTTGGTGACCTAGGGAGGATTCAGCAGTTTAGGAAATGGGTGAGTGGCATTTCATGACAGGAGGTTGTTACAGATTTGATTACGTGACCCTATTTTACTCGTTTACTGTGCGCTTGAATACACAGTGACATTGAATAATGGTGCAACTGTGGAAACATCACGACTGACATGTTTGTCTGTTTATTTTTAAACAGAAGGCTCAGAAAGGCCAGAGCCGCAATGTTGACCGCTTGAGAAAGAAGATGAATGAGCAGGAGTCGTGTCTTCTGCTCCACTCCCCCACAATCCCCTTCCGCATTCACAACAAGAACGGCAAGGTAACACCCACCACTGTGGAATAACACACTGTAACACTCAACGCAGTTAAATAATGCACTGTAACACCCACCGCTCTTAAATAACACACCATAATACCAATCACTGTTAAATAACACACCATAACACCAAACACTGATGAATAATACACTGTAACACCCACCACTCTTAAATAACACACCATAACACCCACCACTGTTAAATAACACACAGTAACACCCAACACTGCTAAATAACACACCGTAACACCCACCACTGTTGAATAACACACCGTAACACCCACCACTGTTGAATAACACACTGTAACACCCAACACTGCTGAATAACACACTGCAACCCCCCCCACTGCTAAATAACACACTGTAACACCTACCACTGTGGAATAACACACTGTAACACTTACCACTGTGGTATAACACACTGTAACACCCACCACTGTGTAATAACACACTGTAACACCCACCACTGGTAAATAACACATCGTCACACTAAACACTGGTAAATAACACACCGTAACACCCAACACTGCTGAATAACACACTGAAACCCCCCCACTGCTAAATAACACACTGTAACACCTACCACTGTGGAATAACACACTGTAACACCCACCACTGTGTAATAACACACTGTAACAGCCAACACTGTTAAATAACACACCGTAACAGCCAACACTGTTAAATAACACACCGTAACAGCCAACACTGTTAAATAACACACCGTAACAGCCAACACTGGTAAATAACACACCGTAACAACCAACACTGGTAAATAACACACCGTAACAGCCAACACTGTTAAATAACACACCGTAACAGCCAACACTGTTAAATAACACACCGTAACAGCCAACACTGTTAAATAACACACCGTAACAGCCAACACTCTTAAATAACACACCGTAACACCCAACACTGCTAAAGAGCACACCATAACACCCACCACTGTTGAATAACTCACCGTAACACCCACCACTGTTGAATAACACACCGTAACAGCCAACACTGTTAAATAACACACCGTAACAGCCAACACTGTTAAATAACACACCGTAACAGCCAACACTGGTAAATAACACACCGTAACACCCACCACTGTTAAATAACACACCGTAACACCCACCACTGCTAAAGAGCACACCATAACACCCACCACTGTTGAATAACTCACCGTAACACCCACCACTGTTGAATAACTCACCGTAACACCCACCACTGTTGAATAACACACTGTAACAGCCAACACTGCTGAATAACACACTGTAACACCCAACACTGCTGAATAACACACTGCAACCCCCCCCACTGCTAAATAACACACTGTAACACCTACCACTGTGGAATAACACACTGTAACACTTACCACTGTGGTATAACACACTGTAACACCCACCACTGTGTAATAACACACTGTAACACCCACCACTGGTAAATAACACATCGTCACACTAAACACTGGTAAATAACACACCGTAACACCCAACACTGCTGAATAACACACTGTAACACCTACCACTGTGGAATAACATACTGTAACACCTACCACTGTGGAATAACACACTGTAACACCCACCACTGTGTAATAACACACTGTAACACCCACCACTGGTAAATAACACACCGTAACAGCCAACACTGTTAAATAACACACCGTAACAGCCAACACTGTTAAATAACACACCGTAACAGCCAACACTGTTAAATAACACACCGTAACAGCCAACACTGTTAAATAACACACCGTAGCAGCCAACACTGTTAAATAACACACCGTAGCAGCCAACACTGTTAAATAACACACCGTAGCAGCCAACACTGTTAAATAACACACCGTAACAGCCAACACTGGTAAATAACACACCGTAACAGCCAACACTCTTAAATAACACACCGTAACACCCAACACTGCTAAAGAGCACACCATAACACCCACCACTGTTGAATAACTCACCGTAACACCCAACACTGTTGAATAACACACCGTAACAGCCAACACTGTTGAATAACACACCGTAACAGCCAACACTGTTGAATAACACACCGTAACAGCCAACACTGTTGAATAACTCACCGTAACAGCCAACACTGTTGAATAACTCACCGTAACAGCCAACACTGTTGAATAACTCACCGTAACAGCCAACACTGTTGAATGACTCACCGTAACAGCCAACACTGTTGAATAACGCACCGTAACACCCACCACTGCTAAAGAGCACACCGTAACACCCACCACTGTTAAATAACACACCGTAACACCCACCACTGCTAAAGAGCACACCGTAACACCCACCACTGTTAAATAACTCACCGTAACAGCCAACACTGTTAAATAACACACCGTAACACCCACCACTGCTAAAGAGCACACCGTAACACCCACCACTGTTAAACAACACACCGTAACACCCACCACTGTTAAACAACACACCGTAACACCCACCACTGTTAAATAACACACCGTAACACCCACCACTGTTAAATAACACACCGTAACACCCACTACTGTTAAATAGCACACCGTAACACCCACCACTGCTAAATAGCACACCGTAACACCCACCATTGCTAAATAGCACTCCGTAACACCCACCACTGTTAAATAACTCACCGTAACAGCCAACACTGATAAATAACACACTGTAAAACACACCACTGCTGAATAACACATTGTAACCCAGACCAATGCTAAATAACCCACTAAACAGCAAGGTAAAATGTGTAACCTCAATCAACACATTGATACACAGTGCTCCAAATTAGCAGACATTTAAAATACCAAATTAAGTGAAATCCAGCATCTGCAATTGTGTGGAACTGAATGCTCCTTCCACTAGAGGGCAGCATTGCTTTTTTTCCCTTGAAGTATTTTCAATCTCTCTCTTTCTCTCTCTCTCTCTCTCTCTCAGAGCTACTTGTTCCTGCTTTCCTCAGACTATGAAAGGTCCGAATGGAGAGAGAGCATTCAGAAGCTCCAAAAAAAAGGTCCAAAAGACACACACACACTTTACACGCTCAAATATCAACAGTATCATGGAGAGGTTTGAGAGGCTGTACACACACATGTACACACATCCTTGAAGTTTGTCACTAATTCTGCTCGTGTTTTTGGCCACTGCAGACATCCAGACTTGTGTGCTGAGCTCACTGGAGCTCCAGGTCCTCACCAGCTCCTGCTTCAAGCTGCGCACCGTCCACAACATTCCTGTCACGACTAATAAAGATGGTAATGCACACAAACACAGCAGTGCAAACCGAGGCTTGTAAATCTGCACATGCTGACTAACGTATCCTAAATGTACCTTAAACCACAGGAGCTTTTTAAAAATATCAGGCTTTGACACACAAGTCCAACGTACACACACACACACACACACACACCACATGCACACACACACACACACACACACACACACACACACACACACACACACACACACACACACACTCCCAAGAAGAGAAATAACAGAATTCAGTTTAGCACCTGGTACCAATCCACCGATAACCTCTGACCCATTTCTCTCTCATGTTCCCTCACTCGATGCTGAGTTAGTGAGGAAAGTAACTTCTTCCCCTGTTTATTTTTCCTGCCTGTTCGGATCCGGCCGGCATTAAAGCCATCTGTCAGACCCGCAGCGAGATCTCGGATCTGCTGAGCCGAGCATAGCAAGGCACTGTAGGAGAAAAGGTTTTGTTTCTGCATATAAACCACTTTCTCAGAAGACTTCCCGCAGTGTATTCTTGACTGCGATCGAGAGATAATAAAACCCAAACACCCCCCCTATTCGAAAAAATAAGAGTCAAAGATCACTGAGCTGAAGCTGCTGCCTTGAGGAAACTCAACAAAACAAAAAGCCATTATCCTTGAGACGAGGTGTAGTAGAGAGTAAAACACACTGCTGTTGTTCCTCGACTGAAACGAAAAGAAGCGTGTAACGCTGAGAATGATGATCAAATTCTGCTGTCCCCACAGAAATTATGGGAAGATTTGTAAAAACTGTTCACGTTTCGTGCTAGTCCGGTGTTAGGCATCATTCGATTTCATGTCTCATGTCTTTAAAATTTTATATTGGGGGGGGGGGGCATTTTGGAAGGATGGATCGTTACTGTATAAAAGAGTATTGATTTGGCCTTTGATTGGTTTCTGTATCTGCCTGGCTTCCAGACTCAAAAACGTTACACCACCAAGACTTTCGAGTGTAGATGCAGCTAAACGAGCCGTGTTCCCAGGGAGTTGGCGCTGATGAGTTTACTATTTTTGGGGTTTCATTTGACGCACTCGTATGAACAAACGTCTACTGTTAATTGGGAAGAAAACATTTATTGGACTGTTAAAAGGCTGTGGACTTTATATACAGTAACATAAAATGTGTTTTATGTTAGAAGCATGAAGTGGGCTAATGTGATGCCCCCTGGTGGTAAGTTGTGATATACGTATATACAGACAGAGTGTGTGTGTGTGTGTGTGTATGTATGTATGTGTGTGTGTGTGTGTGTATATGTGTGTGTATACTCAGAAAATTCTCTCTATATATATATACATATATATTATATATATATATGGAAATATGTGTGTGTGTGTGTGTGTGTGTGTGTGTGTATATATATATATATATATATATATATATATATATATATATATATATAACGTGTGTGTATATATGTGTGTGTGTGTGTGTGTATATATATACACACTAGTCCTTCTAAAAAAATTAGCATATTGTGATAAAGTTCATTATTTGCTGTAATGTACTGATAAACATTAAACTTTCATATATTTTAGATTCATTGCACCCCAACTAAAATATTTCAGGTCTTTTATTGGTTTAATACTGATGATTTTAGGATACAGCTCATGAAAACCAAAAATCCCCATCTCAAAAAATTAGCATATTTCATCCGACCAATAAAAAAAGTGTTTTTAATACAAAAAAAAAAAATCAACCTTCAACTAATTATGTTCAGTTATGCACTCAATACTTGGTCGGGAATCCTTTTGCAGAAATGGAACTGCTGAGGTGTTATGGAGGCCCAGGATGGTTTGTTAGCGGCCTTAAGCTCATCCACAGTGTTGGGTCTGGTGTCTCTCAACTTTCTCTTCACAATATCCCACAGATTCTCTATGGGGTTCAGGTCAGGAGAGTTGGCAGGCCAATTGAGCACAGTAATAGCATGGTCAGTAAACCATTTAGCAGTGGTTTTGTCACTGTGAGCAGGTGCCAGGTCGTGCTGAAAAATGAAATCTTCATCTCCATAAAGCTTTTCAGCAGATGGAAGCATGAAGTGCTCCAACATCTCCTGATAGCTCGCTGCATTGACCCTGCCCTTGATAAAACACAGTGGACCAACACCATGTCCACCTGGCACCTTGATTTCCGAATGACATGCAAAATTTGCTTTCATCTGAAAAAAGTACTTTGGACCACTGAGCAGCAGTCCAGTGCTGCTTCTCTGTAGCCCAGGTCAGCCGCTTCTGTTGCTGTTTCTGGTTCAAAAGTGGCTTGACCTGGGGAATGCGGCACCTGTGGTTCATTTCCTGCACACGCCTGTGCACGGTGGCTCTGGATGTTTCTACTCCAGACTTAGTCCGCTGTTTCCACAGGTCCCCCAAGGTCTGGAATCGGCCCTTCTTTCACGTTTTCCTTCCTGAAGTGCCTTGATGTAGCACTCTGGGAACAGCCTATTCGCTCAGAGATTTCTTTCTGTATCTTACCCTCTTGCTTGAGGGTGTCAATGATGGCCTTCTGGACAGCAGGCAGGTCGGCAGTCTTACCCATGATTGCGGTTTTGAGTAATGAACCAGGCTGGGAGTTTTTAAAAGCCTCAAGAATCTTTTGCAGGTGTTTCGGAGTAAAGTTTAATGACTCCTCAAAAAATTAGCATATTGTGATAAAGTTCATTATTTTCTGTAATGTACTGATAAAAATTAAACTTTCATATATTTTAGATTCAATTGCACACCAACTGAAATATTTCAGGTCTTTTATTGTTTTAATACTGATGATTTTGGCATACAGCTCATGAAAACCCAAAATTCCTATCTCAAAAAATTAGCATATCATGTTCAGGTAGTCTAAACGAGCTATTAACCTAATCATCTGAATCAACCAATTAACTCTAAACACCTGCAGAAGATTCCTGAGGCTTTTAAAAACTCCCAGCCTGGTTCATTACTCACAACCACAATCATGGGTAAGACTGCCGACCTGACTGCTGTCCAGAAGGCCATCATTGACACCCTCAAGCGAGCGGGTAGCCAATGGGAGGCCAGCGGGGCGGGATGTTGGGAGACAGCCAATAAGAGAGCTGCTCGCGCATCGTGTGAAATTTTGATTGGCGCTTTTCGTAAGAGGAGGTTGTTTTCGTATCCCGGGTGACGAAAACTTAGGAAAATGTTTTTCGTAACCCGGAATTTTTGTACCCAGGGGGTTTTGTAAGTATACATACGTGTGTGTGTGTGTGTGTGTGTGTGTGTGTGTGTGTGTGTATCTGTATGTGTGCACACCAGGGGTCACCAACCTTTTTGAAACTGAGAGCTGCTTCTTGGGTACCAATTAATGCGAAGGGCTACCAGGTCAATACACACTTCTGAAATAACAAATTTGATCAATTTTCCTTTAAATATATGTTATTATTAATAAATAATGATATTCATCTATGTGAAGTTATTGAGTTGATTAAAAAAAAAAAAAGCAACAAAAATTAAATGCAGCTCAACGGAGAGTGGTGCGATGGAACTGCGGGCCTGTTCTAAAAATAGCAGTGAACAAGCCCGCGGGCGACTCATGTTGTCCTTGCGGGTGACTTGATGCATGCGGCCGCCATGTTAATGACCCCTATTGTGCGTGTGTCTGTGTGTGTGTGTGTGTGTGTGTGTGTGTGTGTGTGTGTGCCAAAGATTTTCAAAGGGTTCTCAGATTAACAGGAAGTGGATTGTGTTTCTTGCTGTTTTATGAAGCACTGCGAGAACATTAAATTAGAATATTAAAAAGGCAATACAGGGTTCGTGGGTGGGTGGGTGTGTTGCATAAAGAATATTATTTGTGTGTTGTGTTTTTCTCTTTTCTGGCTGTGTTTCCTTGAGAGAGACTGCTGGAGATCTTCTGAAACTACACATACACACGCAGGCGTATACAAAGCTCTTTTTCTGTTTATATCCTCACATAACACTTTACTGGATCAGTGTTTGATTCTGCGCCTGTTCACTTCCAACTAAACATGAACACAGGAGATGCAACCTAAGTGTTTGTGTGTGATTCTCTCTCTCGCTTTTTCGTCATGACCCTGTTACATATGCATATTATTTCTGTTGCACATGTCATTAACTTACTGATCTTCGGAGTGAAAGTGATGCCTTCAGGCAGGAGCTCAATCTTTGCACAATCCAACAAACAAACAAACAGGAAAATAGTCCATGGATTTGCTTGTGACCGCAGCATAGCGCTGTTTACATTTACAAATGTAGTCTAGTCAAGCATGTTGGGAAGTTATTCAAGGTTTTTGAAAATTCAGTTTATTCCAGAACATTCCACACAAAGTTCTGGAAAGTTTAGTTTAGATAAAACATTCATTAGTATTATAGGGTGAGTCATCAATTCTGCACTGCAATTGTTTGATATTTGGACCGAACAGACAAATACAGCCTCCTTACAATTTTCCCTCAGAAGCTCCTCCCACAAATTGTTTTTTTTTTTTTTTTTTCTGTATTAACACCAGTAGTAAAATAATAATTAAGATTGACAGGCATGGGGTTTCTGCAACAGCGTTGGCCAGTTACTGTGGATCCTGATTTATGGATACGCATTATTAAAGCAACTACACTAACAGCACCACCCCATTTCCCAATCCAGCCAATAAGAAACAGAGTACGTTGAAGCTGTGCACCAGCTCAAGCGCTGCATGTGTCTCATGAGCTGAATTCGTGTGTGTGGCTCACTTCTGTGTATAAACACCATCTATGTTTACGTGTGAATACAGAACAAATAGCGAGCAAGCTGTAAATTGATATTCGCTAAATTTGACAAAAAGTTTCCCGGATTAGAATAAAATATTTGCACTATTATTCGACATTAATTGTCGATGGTCGTGAATCTGATAGCACAGCACAGACTTTGGAGATGATTCAGATCAAATAAGGGATCCAGGAATTTTTAAAAAAGATTTTTTAACATTGTTTGATCGTTTGTAAGTGTAGTATTAGGGCAGGTCCAGCAGAGAGTGCTGTGTACTTTATTCAGCTTGGCAGAGGTTTGCGCTCAAGTGCTTTTGAGGTTTTTTTTTTGTTGTTTAGCACAACAAACAACTCAAGTAGTGCTGAATCCAAACAACTGGCTTGAATGATTCCTCAGACCAAGCTTATTTTCCCAATTCCACATTCGCTGCATTCAATTAAGTGGAACGTTAAAAAGCGTAATTACGCAGTATCGCACCACAAATGGAATTGGGGTGGGGAGCTGAAGGCAGAAATGAACTTTTGCAAAAAATTCCAAAATGTTAAGTTGAAATGTATAAATAAAGAGCATGTTTTATTCATAAGAGAATCAAATGTAAATTATGACCCTGCTGTTACTGCTGTGTAAGAGGATAAGAACGCTTCCAGATGTGCTGTTATTGGAAAACAATCAACCTCTGGGTGGTAACAGTTACTCTTCTGCATGCTGGGCAGTGTCACACCACTCCACTCTGGATTGTGTTCCTCTAACAACATGATCCCTCGTACCGCGGCCATGTTTAAAACTTGAAAGAGAGCCGACTGGAGTTTCTCAATCGCTCCACACATCCAGCACTGACAGTGACGGTGATCCGCTCATGATCTCACACCAGCCAGGTGGGAATGCTGATGTAGGCAGGGTTCTACCATGGTGTGTCTGGATGGGTGCCATGTTGAAACGGAATACCAATAGAGGAACGCAAGATGTCTGATAGATGAATGAAGTAGAAAAAAGTAATTGTCTGTCCTCCTGGGTCATAGCTCTAACACCTTTTTAATATCATGTGTGTTTCAGATGACGAGTCGAACGGCCTGTATGGTTTCCTGCATGTCATCGTCCATTCTGCCACCGGCTTCAAAGAGTCAGCTAGTGAGTAGTGTGTGTGTGTGTGTGTGTGTGTGTGTGTGTGTGTGTGTGTGTGTGTGTGTGTTTAAACTGCAATAGTTTCCTTTTATTATTTAATTCTCCCCAATATAAGTACAGTTTATGCAGCACCTATTTGAGAGGGATGTATTTCTTGTTTATTGGACTGATAAAAACATTTGGACAAGATAAGTAAATGGCCACATAAACAAGTTGAGGCAAATTAGATGGATAGACATTAAGTAGTGACGGATGGCTGTCTTGACAGATGGGACAAGGAGTAAAATAAATAATTAGAATGTAGAGGCAGACAAGTGGATGGACAAATAGAGGCAGCTTGAGACTTATACAGGTAGAAGCATAGGGACAGGTCGACATGTTGGGGCAGAGAAGCAGACAGACAGCTAGGGGCAGACAGGTAGATGGACAGGCAGACTTGTATGGTAGATGGACAGGTAGACGGATAAGTAGACAGGTAGGGACAGATGGGCAGATCGACAGGGAGAGGGTAGATAAACAGAAAGACAGGTAAATGGCAGGTTGACAGGTTGGGGAAATGGACAAGTAGACAGGTAGGAAAAAATGGACAGATTGAAACTTGGGGAAGAAAGGTGCAGGGACAGATAGACAGGAAGGGGCGGTAGGTAAAGACAGTTGGGGTGGATGGCAGACAGGTAGATTAACAAAGAGAGATATTAGGGCCGATAGAACAGGCGGACAGGTGGATGGACATATAGACAGACAGGAAGCGGCAGACATGTGGCTGGAGGAGTAGAAGGGTTGGTGGCTAGATAGACAGGGGCAGACAGAGAGACATGAAAGGCAAACGGGTTGGTGGAGATTTACACGTGTATGGGAAGGTGGGTTATGGACAGGTAGGCAAGTTGAGACAGATGGATAACACCAAATTGAAATGCAAAATAAACTTTAAAACCAGGAGATTAAACTAAAATAATTTTTTACTTTCTTTTTTTTTCTCTATTCACATTGTTTTTACCCATCAGCCAGTTTTCACCCTGGAAGTAAAATACTGATTTATTTCCTTTTAATCTCCAGAACATTGTTGCATTACAGTCTATTGATGTGAATTAGCTTAGCTTTAATTGCTTTAGCTGTAGCATATGGCAGCCTGATGCCGTAGATCAGACTGTATGTGATAACAATCAGGCGTCTGTTTTCAAGTGGTACAGACGAGCACAGCGCAGTGCAGATCGGTCGTCTGAGAAAGGCCTTCCCCGCACTAACGACTACGCTGACATCCCTCAAAAGAGGCATTGTATATGTGTGTCTCGCATCTGTTGCTTTCCTTTGTTTCTTCCCCCCCCCCCCAGCTTGGCGTGTGGTTTACATTCATTATCGATTTGCCTCGGCATATGAGAACATGCTGCTCGGACACGTTTCATCTGTCTCCCATTCACCATATTGCAAAAACAGTGTGAGCCTGAGAGAGAAAGAGCATCTTCAATGAATTATATTTATTGCCATATTATCAAAATAGTAATTGTAATCATTTTGATTTGTATTGCACAGATGTAATAGGAGCGGAAGAAAGAAATAATAACAGGAGTGAGTGAGTCATTTTTGTTTTCATGAGAGAAAAAGGGAGGCTGGTGAGGAAGTAACTGTTTATAGCTGGTGTGGTGTTACTTGTAATTGGAAATTAATGAAAAAGATCTTTCATAAAGAACTAATAGCAGAAGTGAGGTCATTCTGGAACACGATTTCAATCAGAAAACACCATGGACTAATCAAGGCATTCTTTTTCATTACAGATAAGCTGTAATAATTCTAAGCGCTTTCCGCCCTCTTCTACATAAAAATGCTCAAGCCTCAGTGGTTAGAAACAAAATTTTATGAAAACAACATTGATTTAGTGATATATTGTAGAATTCCACTCACTCACTAATTTGCTGAACCATCTAATCGCTATTAGGGTCACGAGCTGACATGAGGCGAAGATGCTCGCCAGACTATCCACACAACCATTCACACTCACACCTAGGGGCAATTTGGAAGAGCCAAGTTGTCTTTGGACTGTGGGAGGAAACCAAAGTGCCTGGAGGAAAGCCACCAGGCACGGGCACAGCATGCAAACTCCACATAGAAATGCTCAAGCCCGGGACCAGGACCTTCTTGCTGTGTGGTTAAAGTGCTAACCGCTTCCCTACCGTGTTGCCCTGTAGAAACACAGCCAATCATAATATTTTCCATCAGTTGCCTCCTTCTTACTGAAAAATTTGAGATGGGCACAGGCTCCTTGCAAACCGAGGTAGGATTAAGCAGTTCAGAAAATAAATGAAGGAATATTTTCTCTTTTTGTGAGTTCATGGTGTGTGTGTGTGTGTGCCTTATGTGATTGCACAGTGGTGTTAAAAATAGCGAATGTTTACCAATATTCACTCAGCATTGGGTAATTATTTTAGTCTATACTACACAGGAACATAAGAAAAGCAAATTAAAATAGTTGACAATCAGTCTTTCAGGGTCACTTGGAGCAGGTGGTGTCATCATTATCATGCTTTAAGAATGGAAAACTAAACCATATGAAGTTTGTTTGAGGTAAGCTCTTCAGACGAGCCCAATAGACATGGAACATGACTTGAATAGTGGTCCCAGGGTCGCTGCCGGGTTATTTATAACAAAACTGTATATATTTTGTCCACCTCCCCTTCGACTCACACAGTATATAAAAATAAAAACCCACTATCTAACCCACACAGGTAAACAAACTTTCACCTAGCTTTTGTAAAACAGTCCAAAATATCAACAGGAGCATGGAACATTAACTCGTTAGACGGAAAGTTAAACTAACAAGATGCACATAAATGCTGAAATCGGCAAGTGAACCGCAGTGAAAAGGCAACTCGGTGTTCAGCTTTTGCTCCACAGTGTAGTTAGGAAACACAGGGAAGATGTATCAGCTGGGCCTAAATTTATACAGTGGTACCTCACCTTATGAAATTAATCCGGTCCAGAGCCTTCTTCTTAACTTGGATTTTTTTCGTAAATTGAACTGCAGTTTACATGTAAAACGTGTGATTCATCCCAATACTACCCCCTAAACCCTTTAAAAATTATAAAAGTATACCTTTTAAGACCTCCTTCTGCTGCAATATCATACCGATGGTAGATGGGTTTGGCCATATTCCTATGCAATATCACTCAACCACATACCACGAGCCCACTTCTTTTCACTCGCACCGGAAATCACGCGCGCGTGTGTTAACCATGTCTTCTGAGCAGAGTTATAATCTTACAAATGTTTATGGAAGGTTAAAAGCCTGAGTCAAAAAAATAAAGCAATGAGCAGTAATTTTGTCCTTTACACAAAAAGCCTTATGGGAGATGCAACTCCATCATAGCCAATGGGAGGGAGTTGCGTCATCCCTCCTAGCTCATGGGAGGCCAGCGGGGCGGGATGTTGGGAGATAGCCAATAGGAGGGAGCTGCGTCATCCCTCTTAGCCAATGGGAGGCTAGCGAGGCGGCATGTTGGAAGATAGTCAATGGGAAAGCAGCTCGTGCATTGTTTGAATAGTGCGTTTGGTGCGTTTCGTACGGAGAACTTGTTTCGTATACAGAGACAAAAAATTTTGGAAAATGTTTTTCGTACCTTGGATTTTTCGTTTGCTGGGACTATCGTAAGGTGAGGTATTACTGTATTAGTTTGCTTTGGTTTCCATGTGGAATATAGTAAATCTTTCAATGAATTTAAAAGCAAGTCGCCACAGAGCACTGGTTTTCTTACATTTATATATAGTAATGTCAAAATTTTTAATGTGTGTACGAAGCCGTCGCAACGGTGCTGGGTGCTCACTCGCCTTGTCTTGTCAAAATAAACTATAAAAGAATTTGATTTAGTTTGCTTTTCTTATGTTCCTATATAGTATATACTCAATCAATTATGTGCCTCAGGCCCAGTGGATTTTGCTTTGGCGGAAAATGAATTATTCCAAGATAGCAAGCCAATCAAATCCCATGTGGTATATGCCAGATATACATATATATCATGTTTCCTTTTTCAGCTTATAATGTAAATCAGGACTTTTTTTTTAATTTATTTTTTTTTTTATGAATGTATTCACACAGAATTCAATTATTTTCTGTGTGCTCGCAAACTTTGGCTGAAAATAACTCACAGCTCATAGCTGCACACTGTGTGTGTGTGTGATTTTTTTTTTTTTTTTTCTCCCTCCTTCTTTCTTTTTCTCCCCTCTCAGTGATATTGAGACCATTGCACAAAGCAGGGCTGCGTATTTTTCAACACTTGAGGATCTGTCCCAGTTCTGGTTTATTAGGATTGTTATTATTTCCCACAACTGCGTCACCCGATAATCACGAGCGCAAACTTATTCCTCATGCAGCAGCTATCACAGAGTGACCACAAGCATTTGAACCTCGATCCTCCGTACATCTGCATGAGCAAACATTCCAAAACCCGGTTCTACTTATTTTCCCGTTCCTCCTAGAAACAATCGCATGCATTTTCGTAAAAAGAGCATTTATGTACGACACCATCAAGTCAAGCTTGGGGTTTTTGTTCTTTGGTTGCTGAACCAGTGACACTGTTCTTTCAGCTTTCTCTCTCTCTCTGTTTCTGGCTCCAGCAATTATTTTCATCACTAATGTGCGTTCCTTAATCTCGGACTCCTGCTGTGCTTCATTTTCATTCAAGCTGCTGTTAGAAAGCACTTTGGGGCTTCTTTACTAAACATCTCCGTTCAAGGTTTGACCCGGAAATTGGTTACACGATACCAAAGATGTCCGTAGTTGAAAAGCTGCGTAAAGGTTTATATGTGGCTCTTTTGGAAATTTAAGATGCAGCTGGATGAAAGAATTTCTTATTTATGGTTCATCATTAACGTACAGTTCACTGTGTACCAAGTAATAATGCACAAGCTCATCGTCTCTTCATTGTTGTGCATCGTGCACAACATGCGATCTAGGTCAAAGGTCAGACCGTGAAGTAATCCATCACAATGTTGTTGAAGGACACTGACTACTTGGTGCCGTGAATCAATTTAAAATGTGTGGGGATATACAAGAGCAATTACTGGGATTGAGAGACAGGGAACTGACAACGTGAAGCATCAGCTGTGTGTGTGTGTGTGGGTGGGGGGGGTGGGGGGGGTGTTTGCTTCCAGATTTCTTCTCCTAGTATTGACACACTGGGGCATGTTTACAGCATAAAGGTCTTTGCTTGAAATCTTCGATGAATTCTTAATTCATCTGAAGTCAGCAGGCCACGTGCTGTGAATATCGATTAGCTTTCTTGAAGTTGGTCCTCATGTGTGCTGTTTATTTAGTGGTGATATCAGCTCATCCAACAGAAATGCTTCTTTCAGACTTTGTGATGTTATCCATCTCTTTCATGTCCTTCTCAGATCTTTACTGCACGCTTGAAGTGGATTCCTTTGGCTACTTTGTTAGCAAAGCCAAGACGCGTGTATTCCGAGACACTGTCGAGCCACACTGGAACGAGGTAATTGGCCTCTTTTTTTTTTTATAAATAATTTTTCTGGCTTTTTGCGACGCTGATTTAAACATGTTCTGCGGTAACTGTCCAACAGGAGTTCGAAATCGAGCTGGAGGGCTCGCAGTGTTTGCGAATCCTGTGCTATGAGAAATGTTACGACAAATCCAAGCTCAACAAGGACGACAATGAGATCGTAGACAAAATCATGGGCAAGGGGCAAGTTCAGGTAGGAGGAATGCTCAATATTTTATCCATTGGCATGCACTTGCATAAGTATTCTGCCAGGTACATATTTGCTGCCGCGACTTTTGTTCGCGAAGGAAAGAGAGCTAAGTACAGTAGCACTCTTTGCCTGGATGTGTGTATTTTGGGCATATTTGTGTTACAAGCCTACTATGCATTGTATGAGATTATTATAATAAAACATTTTTTTGTGAGCCAGGTCAATAATGTATCAAATTCATAGGTAAACTATATCCACCGCACCAGTTTTAACGATCTTGTCATTATCCTTTGTGTCTAACCTGATGCTAAATTATTATTCCAACTGCATTCCTCTCCGCCTCCTCCCAAATCTAGGGCAACGTTTAAAAGCCGTAAAGAGAAGGGGAGGCAGTTCATTTCTTAGCCGTTTCTCTTGTTTGTGCTTCCACTCGTCCCTGAGGATCGCAGTCATGGGTGAACTGTGAGCTGAGAGTATTCTCTGCGCTCCTGAATGCTCTCATCCAATCACATTCACACGCTTTATGAACAACGCCTTGGTGCTTGAGGGTGACAGATGTGTTGCACAGGTGTAAAAATCAGTAGAAGAAACTTTTTTGTTTGTTTTTTTTAACCTAACCTGTGAATTTGAGCAGACGTTGGACTTGGAACATGTGATTAAATTCGCAAGTGATCAAATAGTTTTTCTTTTTCACCATCTCATCCTATACTGAAACCATGAAGGATGTGCTTTTGCATGCGTCTCTCAACTATGTCTTGTCTTGTCACCCATATTAGTTTCTCATATGAATGTTGATGTGTGGTTAAAATAACAGCTTTTTTTTCACAATTACAATACATTTAATATTCGTTAAAACATGGTGCAATGTACACTGATCAGCCCTAACATTCGCATCATCTGACTGGTCTGCGGTAAGGCTGTACCAGACACTGTAAGCTGTAGTGCACGACGTATTCTGAGACCTTTCTTTCATAGTATTAACAGTTTCAGCACGTGCTACATTATCTCGTCTCAGAGAAGACGCGCTCACCCTCAATCCTCACATAAGTAATGAGCCTCAGGCACTCATAGCACTCTTGTCAGTTCACCTTGGTTCATCATTTGTAGATACTTTCAAGTGTATACCAGCAGCACTCCACAAGATCTGTTGTTTTGGAGATGAGTAGACCCATAGTTTGCAATGTGGCACAAAGCTCATTTCTCCTGCCTCCAATACATCAAGAACTAACAGCTGACTGTCTATTGATTACTTCTTTTTGGAACACAAAATCTCACCCTGAGGCCTTCAGTACAGACTGACCCGTAGGGGAGGCCTGTACAAAAAGACCAGGGGTAGATTTCTCTTTACAGACAGCGAAAAATATTAAGTATTATTTCTATATATACGGCATTTTCACATTCACTTCACCCTCTGTCACTTGCCTGTATCTTAAGACAGCACCTTCATCTATGTTTATAAGGGCTATGGTAGCTTCCAGCTTGTTTTTCTTCCTCTGGGAAACAAGCATTTAGATGAGAAGTGAGGACTTGGTGCAAGTTCATAAACCCATCTTTAGAATACTTCCTTTATACGTTTTTTTCTTTAAAAAAATGCAGAAGCTTTTCTGAAAGCTGCTGAACATTGTGGACAGTGCAGATAGCTAACAGCTAGCTTGCATGTCCATATGTAATTTGTTTCCCATGCAACAACCAGACTGGATTTACTGCTGTTTTCATATAGAGTACGCCCCGTTATTCGCGGGAGTCCGGTTCCGGCCCCTCCCGCGAATCAAGATAATCCGCGAGTTCTGTACCTGAAAGTAAAACCCTATGTATCATATTACATGTGCGAATGATCAACCCGAAGTAAAATATTACTGAATTCAAGTGTGAGCTACTGCAGTCAGCCCGAGCAACTCGGCCACACCCCTCAGCCGGAGCGGGAAGAGTTAGAGAACACAGCCACCAAAATCAAAGTCCCCCAAAAACACAGACCAGAACAAAAAGAACAGAAAAGTGACGTTACATGAAGTGTAATAAATTGGACAAACAAAACAAAGGGATTAACATGCTACACCACAGTACATGAAATCACACACACAAACATTCTAAACATTAACTTGGGTACTGTACTGGAATAATAATTGAAAAAGACTTAAATACTACAGTGCTTTACAACAATTCAGATGATTCTTCTTCAGGCACTTCGGAGGAAACTGTCGTTTCTTCAGGAGAAAGTCTTATTTCTTCAGAAGAGACATCCAATGTCATTCCCTTTTTCTGCTGCTTAGTTGGCGTTTGAGTGGCATCATAGAGCTTAACTGGTAATTAAAACACACTAAAAAGGCTCATTGACAACTTGTGCACAAATGAGAAAAAAGGGGTGTATATATCATCTCAACCAGTCAGCAGGAGGGAAAACAGCCATTGGCTGAAGTTGAATCACGTGATAGCTACTCGGCAATCCGCAAATATGAGGGGCGCGAGTGCAAAACCACGAATAGTCAAGGGCCTACTGTATTACGCAATGAGATTAACATATCAGTGGTCATAATGTTTTAATGTGATGGCTAATTTTCACATAAACACATGAAAACATGCCTTAAAACCCACCCCTATTATGTTTTGCTTTAGAGGGTTGCCAGCTCCACTACCAAAAGGATGCCACTCGAGCGATATATTCGTAGGAGGATGGGCTGTAGATCATACTTTAAGCCTTCAGACATGAAGCTCAACCGTAATAAAAGTTTAGTTTCTTCACCCACAGTGTTAACTTCCTTCCTAGCATCTCTCCAATGCGCACAGCTCATTCTTTTTTAGCCCGTCTCGATGCCACCACAGATGGGTTTGTTTTGGCTTTGGGTCTTTATATGAATCAAGCTTTTCACGTAGCATTAAAATATCACTTTCTGAGAAATGAAGGTTTGCTGTATTGCTGAGACTGGAGTCTTACTTTACTGGAACATATCACTTTCATTACAGTTATGGAATTTACGAGCATCCAAATTTGGAAACTCACAGTCGCAAGATATCTGATGCGTCACATCCTGCTCTTGCATACCTGGTAGATGGTTCAAAAAGAACCTTGAGGATTTTGGAGCAGATGTGCATGTCCAGCTCCACACGTTTGTACCCTATTGTACTGAGTACAAGCTTTATTTCCATACAAAGAACTGATTCATGTGTGTTTGAGAATCTGATTTCATGAAAGTCAGTCTGTCGCCGAAATTGTGCAAAGATGCCTGCCATGAGTCGACTTTTTCGTCTATCTCTTCATTTTTTTATTGATCCTCTCTCCTTCCCTTCCCCACTCTGTTCCTTGCTGTGGCTTTGGCAGCATTGTGTATACAACCATAAAATGAAAACAAGCAGGGAACATTGGTCTTGCAGGCAGCCGAGAGATATTTTCACCACATGTGGAGCTGGCATTGCCTGAAAGAAGGAAAATGCTGAAAGGATAGGATGTGCTGTCCTGAAAAAGTCTTAAAATGCTGAGAACATCTGAGGTCTGTGGGCCTGGAGAGTCTGTACTTCACACGGAGGAATAGAAAGCAAGAGCAGAAATACTACAGGGTTGGGGGGGGGTATGTTAGAACAGGGCAGAATAGCCTGATCCGGTTTCTTAAAAGACACCACCTCCATCACTGACCAGCCTGAGAGGTGGAGTCAATAGTTAATTGAGTATGAGTTTGGCGCCACAAATGGATTGATTTGACATGATGACGCAAAAGAATACGTATCTTTAGATCAGGTGAATTTGAAAACTACATGCTTGCATTTATATCTAAAATATGTGCTGTGTGTCTGTCATGGATGATACCTGGTTGACACAGCATTTTACAGTATTGAGCCAAATGGCAGTTGTTAGATATACATTTGTGTATATAATCAAGTCTTGTCCTCAAAGAAAATTAAAAGAAATTGAGTAAAACCTTGCGTGCACAATTCTGTTTGAATTTTTATCATCTAAAAAATGATCAACACCTCCACACACGGAGGGCGAAAAGTCACTTGATCATCTCATTATCTCTGCCAGCAACACAGGACTAAATTGCATATGAGTACATGGCGTAGTTTTCGTATATGTATGATTCCCAACTTGTTTAAATGTACTTTCATGTAACTGTGTGTCAATTGTAGAAGAGTCTGGTTTTATTTTATTCAGAAGTTCACGGTTATATCAGATGTGTTAGTTTAATATTGGTATAATGTCATTTTTACCATCATCTTATATGAACTGAGGATGTCATGCCCTATTCTTGCGATTTTGCACTTTCAACCTGTGCACAACAAGTCAATTTTTTTGTACATGCCCAAAACTTCTACGACCGCATTTTTCATTGTATCAAAGATGAATTACACACCACACAACCACCCATGACCATGGGAATTTGCCGAATTATTGGTTGTGGTAATTAATGTCACAGGTCATTTAATTTATTAATCAAACATAAGGATTGAATTGTTTGGGACAGCATCAAAGCTATGTTGTACTGCTTTGGCCCAATACTCTTAAAAACTAGCATCATCAGGTGGTAGCAATTTTTGGTTACTTAAATAACCAAAGGGGTCAGATTATACAATTCTCAGTTCACAATCAGTATCGATGTGTCCTAGCAGTTTAACTTTGTGACACACGTACTATGAGATGGTGTAATTGAATACATGGAACTTGACAAACAAGAGACCGTCATACTGTTTTCTCCCAGATCACAGAGGAATGACGTGACTACCTTATGGTAACAAAGATTCCAGCACTGGTCGGGCTTCTGATATTTTCACTTGTCAAGCCAAGCCGGAAAGACCCAAAATTTTCCCTTTAGTCTCTTGAGAGTTTTACATGTCTTGACCCAGTCTGTGGCTTTAGAATCCAAAAAGCCCTTAAATGGTCAAGTCTTTATTTAGAGCTTGTTGCTTTGAGTGACATTTGTTGTTGTTTTTTTGTTGTTGTTTTTTTTTTTTTTTTTTTGGGGGGGGGGGGGGGGTGAGAGGGGAAAGTTCATATTTTTATTGACCATGCAGGCTTTGAACTTTGTTGCCAACCAAGAAGCCCTTTAAGTAGTCATTGGGTCCTCTCGTTTTCTACTTAGCCTGTTATGTTCACCCAACTTTCTCCTGCCCTTGAGTTAACCTCTAAACCCATGAGAACACCATGACAGTTGGGGGGGTCAGTCAACTAGTAGTGTGTCATCTGAGTTTGTCCTCTGAAAGACCCTAATGGCACTTTAAAGTGACTTTGAGTGAAGCAAATATAGAGTAAATCAATACACATATTCAGCAGTATACACACTGCCAATCAAACTTTGAGCTGCTCTACTCTACATCAGTGTTATGGAAGAAAAACACTATGGGTATTGCTTTCAAGGTTTTTGATTGATCAGAAAAACTATTAACAATAAGTGACCGATTTCCTTGTGACTGCTCCACCCTTTCCAAACTTATTTGGAGTTGTTTAGCATAGTTTTAAACAAGAGTTAATGAATGATAGCATATATTCTGGCTAAACTTTTACTTGCTATTCTACCTTATCTTTACTCTCACTCTGCTATGTCCCTACTTTTCCCTCAAGGGAGTACATGAACTATTTCAGTCTGAGACCTTTTGTGTTGTCTGCAGCTGGTGGGAGTTCTTAAGAAAGCTTTCTCAGCTGAGACCGTAGAAGAAAAAGTACTTATTTGGCTAAAAGCCTTCTTCCACCCAACCTTTTTTCATATTTAGGCATTTGGCACAGTTGTCCAAATAATTTTTCATCGAGAACCTGGGAGAACCAGATGATGGCAAAAGAGAAATAGACTTGTGTGTCATTGACACTGAAGTGGTAGAAACTATGACAGCTGAGCCCCCATCCAGTAATTTAGTGTACAAGAACAAGAGTGGGTCCAGAACTGCACCCTGGGGGATCCTGTAAGCAGTGATGTAATTGAAACTCTTGAGGCTTTATGGGACACTTGACCTGGAAGACATGATAAAAACAGGTCTGACTGTATCTCTGGATACCTGAGTAGATGTGATTGGAAATCAGTATTTTCTTGATCCAGAATCAGTATCTATTTCATGGACAAGTGAGAACACTTCAAAACTTCATGAGTTTCTTTAATGAATCTTCTTCTTCTTGTCCTTTTGGCTTTTCCCTTCAGTGGTCGCCACAGCGAATCATCTGCCTCCATCTCACCTTCATGTCCTCCTTCACCACATCCATGAATCATCTCTTTGGTCTTCCTTTGGGCCTTCTGCCTGGTAGCTCCAACCTCAACATCCTACTACCAATATACTCACTATCTCTCCTCTGAACTGGACATTTCAATCTAGCCTCTCTGACTTTGTCTCCAAAACATCTTGCATGTGCTGTCCCTCTGATGTGCTCATTCCTGATCCTATCCATCCTCGTTACTCCCAAAGAGAACCTCAACATTTTCATCTCTGCTACCTCCAGCTCTGCCTCCTGTCTTTTCCCCAGGGCCACTGTTTCTAAACCATACAACATCGCTGGCCTCAACACCGTCTTGTCCACTTTTCCTTTCATTTTTGAGTTTCTTTAATGAATAGTACCAGAATTAAGCCGTTTATGGTAAATACATCTGAACGGGTATAATTCTGACTCATCTAATTGAAGTAGTTCAACTCTAAACCCACATTAACACTTTAAAAAAAAAAAATTAATTTACCAGGTGTATTAAGAGTATGCTTGTTCAGGGTACTGGATGTTTTGTTCATGAGTATGCAGTCTCGCATTAAGTTGTGCTGTTAGATTTAATGGCCACAAATTAGCCACTTGATCCTACGATCAGGACCTCAATGCACTCTGAACCTCCCCCTGTTCAGCCTACAAAGTGCAATTACCCCAAAATTGCTTCAAGTTATATTGTACATTCCTGCATGTCCACTTGTAATTTAATCGACTGAAAAGCCAAGAAGAATGACACAAATTCCAACCATTTTGTTTCCATTGGATCCCATTTCTGTACAGGGACCTCCAGGCAGTAATGGTTTTGTACAGTTGTTCATGTGTGCGTGGCTGCTGGACAGTGGACTATGGCTTCAAAAAAGGAATAATGGATTTTGCGGGAGTAAAATTACCCCCTGGAGTCCATCATGTTGTTTTGCAATATGTCCTGTGACCATTTTTTCAGTCAGTCACTGTCAGGGGATTGGTAGACAAAGCCAGGCCTGTCAGACCTGACAGATGGGGCTGTTGGGGTGCATGCACACCCATATGCACATTGGCCTCGAGCACAGATATATACATACATTTGAAACCCTGGGGGAAAGTCGCACTAATTGGTGGCAGACAAATTTATTACATGTAAATGATATCAGTGAGGTGGCTGCTGGTGATATGAGAGAGGACCCGAAATTTAAAAGCTATAAACAGCATGACAGTGAAGAATCAATCAAGGCATCGTATCATCAGGTCTCATCGGTGATGTGGAGAAAAATATGCACGCACAGAAACACGGGGATTAGTTGGGGGGGTTCCCACTATTCATTTTCTTCCCATTACTCATCTTCTTCCTACATTTATTTGGTCACATGACCCACTAGCTGCTACACAACAGCTACCTCAAAGTGTTGCCAGCCCTCTTCCTCATACAATGCACTCAGATTCCCAAATTCATTGGCTGGTTTCCCCCATCTGTGTCCTCCAACTCAAAGCATGCTGTCCCTCCTACCCAGAGAGCACAGCCAATTTCACTCCTTGTGATGTCCTCTTTAGATTCCACACACAGACACATGCACGTATCAAAATGCCTGAAATCTACCCTAATCTTGTTTTTATGGTTCTCGGTTCACTTCAGCTCGGTACAGTGCGTTCTCATCAGAATAAACCCGGCAGTAAGACACCCTCTTGGCATCTAGTTGTGAAATTCAGTGTGTTTCTGGAATATCTGGGTCACATTTTAGTCAGAAATGAAAATCTCGATAAAATGAGCTCCATTTCTCATGCACAGATCTGCCAGGAGGACAGATTTGGCTTCGGTGTGTCATCACTTTATCCTGTTAATTCTTGTCGGAATGAACCTTGGGCTGCCAAGATTTTGCCAGTGTGTGTGAGTGTGACATAGAGAGTCTCAGTTTCTCTTTATTTTCAGTTTCATTTTTTTTGTCACAGTTCAGGCTTTAAATTTAAGATTATAAAAAGCACTAATCGATGACTGTTAGGGAATATGATCAAAACAAAGTGTTGAAGTGAGAGAAGAATGGCGGGCGGTTTTTGTGCAAAGAATCCCAGACTGTAAAATAGTCGTGTGTGAGGAGCGTTAATGAACGGAAGGAGGTGAGGGGAGAGAAGAATGGAGCAGAAGAACAAAGGGAGACTGATGGAGCACTGATGAGCGATGTGTCAGCATGCCAAGGTTATAAATTAGAAAAGGTGTGCAGCAGCCCCTCTCTGAAGCCCCTGGGGAGACATATGCATGCACACACCACCCCCAATACACAACACCGAGTATCTAATCTTTTGTGTGCCGCCCTGTTATGGCATCTTCAATAACATTCAGTCGACTGTGAGGCATGGCTTCAGCAACATTGTGGCGACCTCTGCATGTTATGTTTACAGATAATAAAAAAACTGTGTGTCATGGTGAGAGTGTCTTTCGTGTGCTGTCCTCAGGTCACCTATACGCTTCAGCCCTGCACATAACTTGGTGTCTCATCAATGTGCTGAAATAAATTTTGGTGTTTCAAATCATTCCTGTTTGGACCTGGTTTCTTAAAGGGCCAGCATACATATTTCTTCACCAGGTGCTGTTTATACAGTATTTTAAATGATAATTTCAGATTTATAGCGTAGGTGAGATTTGTCTCTTGTTCCATCTCATATATTAACTCACAGGTCAGTTTGGACAGAGGAGATTATTGCTTGCACATTTGTGGTCGAAATGAGTCCACGGTGTAAGAGAGTGCGTTTCAGCTTCTCACACCAAGAGCCATTTTATATATGTGTGTGTGTGTGTGTGTGTGTGTGTGTGAGAGAGAGAGAGAGAGAGAGAGAGAGAGAGAGAGAAACTTGGAGAGCAAACCCTACGAAGAAATACCAAGAATGGTTGGCAGAAAAGTGACATGTAAAATCCAATGAGCATTTTGTCTGGCATTATTTGTTACCTTCTTTCTATAAAATTGCACTGGAGGTGTGTGTGTGTCTGTGTGTGTGTGTGTGTGTGTGTGTGTGTGTTAACCGGCTGACTAAATAATGAAGGCAGTGGAAGGTCCTCACCAGGATAATATAACAAATAGAGATGTGTGTGTGTGTGTGTATTAAATATCTGATGTATTAATTATGGCAGTGGAAGGTCCTCACAAGGATAGTATGACAAATCAAGCTGTGTATGTTTATTAATTATCTAAATTATTATGTATGGCAATAAATGTACTGACAAGGATAGTATGACAAATAGAGCAGAATGAATCTTCTTCTTCTTCTTCTTTTCCTTTCGGCTGTTCCCTTCAGGGGTCGCCACAGCAAATGATCTGCCTCCATCTCTCCCTATCCTCTGCATCTTCTACTCCTACTCCAACGACTTTCATTGCAATTTAAGGTCCTCACAAGGACAGTATGAGAAATAGAGGTGTGTGTGTTATGGGTCTGACTTACTAATTATTGCAATGTAAGGTCCTCACAAGGATAGTATGATAAATAGGTGTATGTGTGTGTTAATTATCTGATTTATTAATTATGACAATAGATGGTCCTCACAAGGAAAGTATGACAAATAGAGCTGTGTGTGTTTACATTGGGTGAATTTGTAATCACAGCAGTGAAAGGTTCTCACAAGGACAGTATAACAAATAAAATGATGTCATTTCATTCTTGCTCTTTTCATCCAGGTGCTATAATAGAGATTGATTATGCTGGTCACTGTGCCACTGGGATGTGTAAATCATTACTCTGTACGTGCGCGCATGTGCGTGTGGAACGTGCAGAGGGAACGTGAGGTGAAAGGTGGTGCTGTGTTAACACACAAAGGGCGAGAAGGGAAAAAGGAGGAAAATGGAAAAAAAAACCCGATAGAGATAAGAAGTCTGGCGTTACGGCATGTCCATTGTGATTTGCCAGCACATTCAGTCTTATCTGCTAATACCATTCGTCTTTCTCCACTACACACACACACACACACACACACACACACACACCAGAAGGCTCACTCTAGCCAGATTTATAATAAAATATTATATTATATTAAGAAATAAAGGTTTTTTTCTTAAATGTGGTGAGGTTGCCCACTTCTCTATCTATCTCCTCATTCCTCTTTCTTTATTCTTTGAAGTTCCACCCTCCCCTCCTTCCCTCCACACGAGACCTTGGACATGGACCTTCCCTCCATTAAGCTCCCTCCATAACCTCACTGCTCCTAACATGGCTAACGGCAGTTAAAGCTAATAATCATGATGAATGACTGGTCTTTCTTTCATTAATTATAAGCGATACATTTCTAGATTGCGTGTGTGATGTCACAGAACAGAGTGCTATAATACGTCCAGTGCAGAATGATTAACTACATCTCAGGTCCTGTTTAAGGCTCCCATTAGCATAAAAGCTTTTCTCTGCTGGATACTTTTTGGACTAATTTTCCACTTGGAATAATCAAGAAAGATTGAATTTGGTGATATCAATTCTGATTAGTTGGAAGTTATTGTTAATTACTATTGTAAACCATTGTTTATCACTTTAACTTAATTTTGCATTTATGGAAGGAGTCTCCAGTGTCAGTGCAAGTTTTGTCCACATTGGGAGCTCTATGTTTGAAGTATTTTGTGCCTGACAGCTTTCATATCACCAGCTATTGACGTTCTATTAAAATGAAGCAAAAACATGTGAATCACTACTCATAGCCAAGATAACGGAACAATAAAAATATTAAATTAAATAGTTTTTACGTATATTTTGCTAAAGTAAGTATAAAATTAATTTATATGATGTTCTTTACTCAAAATATTGTTGGCAAATTGCAGAAGGGATATCACATGAAAATACTCTGCCTTAAAGTGATTATGTATAGTGTCAATCGACTTAATTGCTAAAATGTTACCACAGATATCTTAAACCTCTTAAAATTACCAATACATAAAGAGACTGGGAGATTTCTATTATTGTACCACTTACTTATTTAAGAAACTGCTTTTGGTGTGCCTCAAGGCTCTAGTTTGGGGTCCAAAACGATTTCTTATTGATATAACCATCTGTTGGGTTGTGGTGTTCTGCGGCATGTTGCAAACTGACATGACTATGCCCGTGTATAGTTTCTCTCTGTAGACTGCTACACAATCGAACACCAGTTTCGATCCACTCCCGCGTTCTCCTAACTCTGGCAATAGGCGGCAAACTCTATACAAATAATCCTGAATGGGCTTTGTGATAATTAGCGAAAGCTTAAGGCATAAATGACGGTTCCTTTTGGTGCACATGTATATTTCCTGTAGCAGGTGTAGCCTAACTGTGGTCAGATTTCAGCATTTCTTCCCATTACAGTGGAACAGAAAGAGTGAAACGACCACAGATGTCTTTATTTAAAGATTGTGAGTTGTAGTGTGTTTCACTCGTATATTTTTTTGTTTGTGTTTGTCACAGTTTGCTAAGAATTGTTGGATTTGTGTGTGTGTGTGTGTGTGTGTGTGTGTGTTGTAGAAATTGTGCCTTGCAGCAGACCTCATCTTAGTATAATTGAATATAAACACGCACATTTTACAGTCGTTCATGGCTGTTTTATATTGGCTCTCGAGTCTTCTTTGTGATGCTCGTAACATTCAGTCGTGTGAGCTGGTAATTTTGCAGACGTTTCAGGGACTCCGATACAGATTCGCACCGAAAGTGATTTTTAAACGATTCAATTTCCCACTTACGATTTAAACACAGAAGGAATTAACACAAGTTTCTGATTTCACTAATGAATTTCACCCATGTCTCACACCTGGGTCCTCACTCCAGGATTCTCATCCCTGGGTCCTCACTCGTGAATCCCTTAGTCTTGAATTTCATCACTGAATCTCACTCCTGATCCATCATAATGTAGGAAGGCTGGAATTTTGTTTTTTTAATGAGCGCTCACACCAGACTGTTGCGTCGATGCTCTCTTACCGTTGTTTCGAGACGCGTGACATGCTTTTCTCATTAGCTCTCTTGGCATGTTCCGAAATTAAAGACTTGCGACGGAACATTTGAAATCTTTTCTTTCTAGTTCTTTCTGTCCTTATTAGCTTCCCATCCCAGCTTCAGTGCGAGCTGGGATGTGGTATTTTCTTATTTTCCCTTTAGACTCCAGAAAAAGAAGTCCAAATGGGTCAAGACCCAAATGAACTGGGATACCTTAGACGCTCAACTCTTGCAGATCATTCTTCCTAATGTAGAGCAGCAAATTGAAGAAGACCGATGTGCAGCTGTGTGCGTGTGTTTTTTTTTTTTTCCTTGGTCCTATTTGTATCCTTGCTAAATGTTCCAGGAAAAGAAAAAGGGGTGAGACATTGACGTCTGCACTGAACTAGTGTTATGGGATATTTCTGGTTTGTTGAGTTTAATTTATCTTGGCGTCTTTTGTGACTTTCTGCTGAGTGTCTTTAGGTGTGTGTGTGTGTGTGTGTTAGAGAGAGAGAGAGAGAGAGAGAGAGAGTGAATAAGTGAGTGAAAGTGCAAAAGAACAGATGGGGATGAAGGTCTGTGTGTGAATAATGGATAAGAACATGGCACACATGATAAGCCCTTACATTTCACCCTGCTTCTCACATTCAGCGCGTGAATAGAAGTGTGTGTGTGAGAGAGTGTCAGAGATGGCGGGGGAAAAGCAAACAAAAATATAGTCAGCAGGTGATCTTGACGTCATATTTTGTTCTTCATTTTAGCTTGTGACACACGTGAGGAGACCGGAACAGATTTCTGGGATGTGAGCACTAGTGTGGGTGAGGAATGGAAGTTTGTGTGCCCTAATCCAGTCACCAGGCCAGTGGGAAACGTACGCACTTATCCGTGTCAGGATCCCGCCCTACTTATCCTCCGTCCAGCTTTTCTCCTGCTGTTCTTTCCCCTCTTTCAATCCTTTTTCCACTCATCATCTGAGTGACTGTGGTTTGGTTTGTTCCTTTTGGAAGCACACGCTTATATAATGTGTGTGTGTGTTTGTTCACTGCTTTCCTTGTTTAAAAAGATGAAGGTAATTTGCTGACAAAAGAATATTAAATGATTTTTATATAGATATTTATAAATAAGTATATGAGTATTTATGACAAATGTCTGTAAACTGTGATTTCTATTGTATCCAACATTGCTTGTGCCAAATGTGCTTCATTCATTCATTTTCTGAACCGCTTAATCTTAATTAGGGTCGCAGGAAGGCCAGCACCCATCTCAGCCGACTGTGGACAAGTGCGCGCACACACACACACACACACACACACACACACACACACACACACACACACACACACAACCACATATGAGAAGATTTATGGATGTGGTGAAGGAGGGCATGAAGTTCGTTAAAATAAGAGTAGAAGATGCAGAGGATAGGCTGAGATGGAGGCAGATAGTTCACTGTGGCGACCCCTGAAGGGAACAGCCGAAAGGAAAAGAAGATATATATGGTGCAGTGGTGGTCTAGCGGATAGGGCGCAGGATCGCTGATCCTAAGGTTGGGGGTTCGAGT
This sequence comes from Plotosus lineatus, assembly GCA_024760905.1. Taxonomy (NCBI): domain Eukaryota; kingdom Metazoa; phylum Chordata; class Actinopteri; order Siluriformes; family Plotosidae; genus Plotosus; species Plotosus lineatus. Next base: position 38,465,674 of record CM045740.1, on the reverse strand, counting down.
CCCCGCAAGGTTGTCACTGTGCCCCCCAGTGCAGCTAACTGGGTTATCAAAGGTGGGCCATGTCTGTCACTGTCTCTGGTGAGAGGCATGTAAAAGAACCATTGCTGACTTTCGTAAAGAGTAGCTGCAAAGCCATCAGCGTGTTTCTGTCCCTTGCTAAATGGTTGTGACAGAAAGGACATCCGATGTAAAAACCCATGCCAAATCAAATGTGCAAATCAGATGATTCGCTGTGGCGACTCTCGAGAACGGGAAAAAGCCGAAAAGTGTGTGTGTGTGTGTGTGTGTGTGTGTGTGTATATATATATATATATATATATATATATATATATATAAATGTATATATATATATATATATATATATATATATATAGAGAGAGAGAGAGAGAGGGAGGGATGGATGGATGGATGAAGAGCCATCTATAATGAAGCTTGTATACAGTACATAACACTGTAATGGTGCGGATTGGTCGTCCAGTGCAGAAATGAACAGAAGTCCGGTGTAATTGTTCACGCGCAGATTCAGGTACCTGGTGTGCTGTGAGAGGTGATGGTGCAACGCCGAGGCTTTTGTTGACCTGGTAACTGACTGTCCAGAGCAAATAATTTAAAAAGTCCCATGTAAACATGTTTGGAGTCTGGAGTTTATATGTCCTCACCATGCACATGTGGGTTTCCTCCATGTACTCCAATTTCCACCCACAGTCCGAACACATGCACATTAAGTTAATTGGCTGTTCCAAAATTGTCCCAGGACACGTGCGTCTGTATGCATGTTGTCCTGTGATGGAGGGATGAATTATTCGGAGTGTACTTTCACCCACAGTCCGCTAAGATAAGCCCCAGCTTGACCCTCATCAGAGTAAGTGGTTTGGCAAATGAGTGAATTGGAGGGGGGGGACTTTGCTGGGCTGAACAAAGAAAGAAAAAGACCGAAGGGTAAAAGAAGTAAAAATAATGCAGTTAAAGGAGCATTGCATAAAGAAAGGGCATGAAAAATTCAGAAAGAATGGAGAATGGATAGAGCGGAGAAAGGAGGAATCTGTGAAGGGCTCTTGATTCAAGAATGCAGCCAGGAAAGAAGAGGGTGGGTGGATGGAAGAAAGGAGGGAAGGATGAAAAAGAAAGAATGCCTGATGGAAGAAGAATATGAACCAAGTGAAAGAATGTAAATAGAAGATGGATGGATGAACAGTGGAAGAAAGGAGAAGAAGGGATGAAAGAAAGGTTGTTTTTTGCAGTTCAATACAAAACCAGTATAATGTATTGCTATCATCATGGGGACCTCCTGGTTACACACACATTCTCGTAATTCTGTCGAGGGGACACTTAATCGCATCGTGTCTTCCCTGCCTGTTTACTTTAAACGCAAACATCACAACTAAAACCGACCTAAACCTGGACCTAACCTCAATCCCACAACCAATCAGGCAGCCTTTTGACAAAGTGAGGACCAGGCATAATGTCCTCACTCTGGTTGTAAAAAACATATTCTGATCTTTAGTAAATGTACCAGGCATAAGCATGACAACACGGACACGCCCACATACACTTAGCACGTAAAGGTGGCTTCCAGTTTGCAGAGAGATCGCAAGACCTTCAGACCCCTTAATTACTACCAGATGTTTGTTTCCATTGTTTCTGCCCCTGTGTCAGGGATTGCCTCCCTAGGGGCACATACGCCAGAATGTTCTGTCAATGTGGTGCCAGACTTGACGTGCGGGGGGAGGGGGCTGTTTCTTTTTTTGTGTGCGCGCGTTTGTGCACATGCTTGTTAAGATCCGAGTTTTTGTCCAGACACTGCCATCTTTCCTTTTACTCGCATTGTTGTTGAATCCACTATGCAAGAGATTAATACATTCATTTTCTGACACCGCTTATCCAGAATTAGCTGGACATGCCGATGGCTATGCAGCGTCCTCTTGACGAAAGTCAGCAATGGTTCTTTTACATGAACCTCTCACCATAGACAGTGAGAGACATGGCCGGCCTTTGATAACCCAGTTAGCTGCACTGGGGAGACAGCAGTGACAACCAAGCAATGGTGAGGCTTGAACCCGTGACCTTCCTATCAATAATCTAACACCCCACCATTGGGTCATCACTGCTCCCTGTTAATGGTTTAAAGGTTACGGGATCATAATGGTTGATGTTGCTACCTTGTTGCCGGCTGGTTGTTATGGTAACTCAAGTGGTTATTAGGTTGTTGTCCATAGTACAGTATGTGATGTGTTTATTGGCTGTTGCTTGGTAGTCACCATGACATCGTGCCCTTGATTTGGCTTGTAGGTGGTTGTTGCTAGGCAGTTACTATGGAAACTTAGCTGGTCGGTGCTATATTCTAGGATGCTGCAATTGGTTGGGGCAATGCATATTTAAATTATCTTCCGGCTGTCTGAATGATACTGTGTCACTACATGTGAGTCATTGTGCCAAACATTGCAATCTGTAAAGGAAACCTTTTCAAGCTAATATAATTATTATTATTATTATTATTATTATTATTGTTACATTCAGTCAAAACTTTTTTTTTTGGGGGGGGGGGGGTCCTCCCATTTTTCTCCATAATGTGTCTAATTCCCTCCCATCAGGTATTACCTTCCCTATCATACAAGCACTACCAATTCGAACTGCAGGCATGTGTATTTTTGGGTGGTGTAACACACTCGGAGGGGAAATCTCTATCCGCCCCTCATACAGATGAGCTCACAGACACCCTTGATTGGCTGGCGATTGCTGTGACTGACAGGGAAGTGAGCATATGCCATTCCTCTTTGTGTCATTATTCGCTCTGCTCGGCTGAGCTAAGTAAGCTAATTTCTCTTGCGTGCTGTTCCTAACAGTTTTGCAATTATCAGGCACATGTGTTTGTGATGCACCTTTAATTCACTGTTAACATCAAACAGCACGTGAAAGTCATTACAAGTCGTAGTACTTGCTGTGTGCGTGGCACTGTCGTTTTAATGCCAATTTATCTTTGCTTGACATCGTGTGTTCATATTGTGGGATGTGGAAAAGGGAGGAACAGCAAGAAAGCAAAGGGACACAAATTACTGGGACGTAATACAGGAGGATGGAGACGCATGATGCACATTAGTGCTGTGATTTTGCCTTTGGCTGTTTCTCAGTGTCATGCTAACAGTGTTAGCGTCGTGTTCAGCTGTGATGAGTGAACTCATTATTGTAGGTTGAGGCAGCGGTGGCTGTTATAGATGTGTTTTTGCTGTACAATGGCTTGATTTGACTCAAACAAGGACACCGACCCTGGGCATCATCCTTTTATTTTCTCTTTTTTTGAGTGTGGAATGGATTTATTATTTGTGCAAATAACAAACACTTGTATAAATTGCTTTCCTCTCAGCACACGACTGCTGTCACATCGCCAGCTCTCAAGCTGTTTTCCCTTTCTGTCCTCGTAAAATATTAACTCCTCTGGATTTTCTTTGCTCACTGTCCTCCTATACGTAGGTAACCGAGACACAGTCCCTTGTCACACCTGTTAAAGTGTTGCCTCCTCATATGACCACCACCAACCAAGGAAGGGCCTAAGCATGAACATGTGCCCTCCCTGACATACAATGCTGCCACCCATATCTTTACAAACTGCTGCGCATGTGTATCTTGGGGTGGCCTAACCTACACCAAAAAAAAAAAAAGAAAGAAAACGCATTATCCACCTTGTTTGTACCAATGAGCTTACAGACGTGCAGGTAACTGCTGTGAGTGACAAGGAAGTGAACATATACTGTACCACCACTCCTGCCCATGAGAGTTGAGCCAATTAACTACCATTGTCTGCTGGTGGTGGATGGCTATGAATTCAAACCTGCGATCTCTAGGTTGATCGTTGCGCACCTTGGTCGAATCAGGAACCCACTGGAACTCTCAACGAATATTTGAAAGTTAGCTGTGATGTCATTCATCATCATTCATTGTTCCCACTTCTGCAGTTATGCGAACGCAGCCTAACACTCGAATAGTGAAAGGAAAGGAAACGGACAGTAAATTTCCCAGTGACATTCATGTAATATGATGGGGCAGTGGTGGTCTAGTGGTATAGGGCGCTGGATCGCTGATCCAAAGGTTGGGGGTTCAAGTCCCACTCTCCACAAGGTTGTCACTGTCCCCCCCAGTGCAGCTAACTGGGTTATCAAAGGCGGGCCATGTCTCTCACTGTCTATGGTGAGAAGCATGTAAAAGAATCATTGCTGACTTTCGTAAAGAGTAGCTGCAAAGTCGTCAGCGTGTTTCTGTCCCTCGCTAAAAAGGGTTGTGACAGGAAGGGCATCCGACGTAAAAACCTCTGCCAAATCAAACGTGCGAATCAGATGATTCGCTGTGGCGACTCCCGAGTAAAAGGGAAAAGCCGAAAGGAAGACAGACATTCATGTAATGTGGTGATTGTGTGTGTGTGTGTGTGTGTGTGTGTGTGTGTGTGTGTGTGTGTGTGTGTGTGTGTCTAAGCTCCCAGGGACATGTGGTGCTCTATTTTGTGCTTCCTGTAGCCACCCAAGTGTTAAACTATGCATGTCGTTTGATGGTATATTTGTAGAAGGGGTGCTGGAATAAGAGTTTTAGTATTTCTGCTCTATGAAAGGAGGATTTATGGGTCACTTCTGTGGTATTGAATTGGTGTATGTCAGAATATATGAATGAAAACTGGTGTGAGTGAGGCAGAACTTCCACCTCTCCCCTATTTTCTGTAAATCCCCGTTTAACGCCAAGTTTAACACACGCGCACCTAATAACGGCGCGATGAGACGGCTTGACGGCTTTCCCTAGAAAGCCTCTTGAAGACAAAAGCAACGAGCAAGCCTCATGAATTAATCATTGCTTCCCGCTGTAGAGAGAGAGAGAGGGAGAGAGAGAGTACCTGTACAAGCCACATATGAAGGACCATAATACATTTTTACCCAACCAAATGAGGACATTTTATCTGGTCCTCACTTTTTAAAGTGGCGTTTCAGGGTAAAAAACTTTGGGTTAGTTTACGATTGGGGTAAAAACTAAAAAAAAAAAGTTGGGCATTTAGTCATGATGGTGAAACTTAGGCTGGGGGTCTTAGGAATCCATTATGTTCATGAGTGTCCCCATAAGGTTAGAAGTACACGGTTGTGTGCGTGTGTGATCACTCTGCTTATCAGGTCGAGTTTCTCTTTCGGCTCCTTCCCTTCATCAATTATCCTCTTTTGTATTTCTTTTTTTTTTTTTTTTTTTTTTTTTTTGTGTCCTGTTCATACTATGGCTCATCTTATTACATTGATTTTTCGCAATTATAAATGTGGTTTCCATGGAAACCGTGTGGCTACTTCAGTCAAGGTTGTGCCATGACACACTTGGTAGCCCATCAGGTTTGTACGTGTGTGTGTGCACGTGCGTGTGCACACTCACACACTCATAAAGCCTTGGCTGCATGCTCATGATCTCGGAGCTTTGTTTCTTGAAGCTTTCGATGCAAATCATTTGCTCTGAACATGAAAGGAAGGCGATGGGTTTCATTGAAAGATACACGCACACACACACATCTAGCTTTGGAGGCATGAATGTGAAGCGTCACCTTTTTGCCTCTGTTCCTTTCCTCGCTTCAGTTTTTCCAGTGTCCTCAGTCTCAGTCCATTCATCATGTGGTAAATAAACACGCAGTTATCCATGCTAGCTTCCAAATTACTGTGAAGGTGATTGCCCCCCCCCCCCCCCCCCGAACTTGTTGGAATATTTGCCTTTTCAGAATTTTCTGCATTATTGTCTCCATCTCACTGTCTTTTCTTGTTCTCTTTTCATCACACTCATCACGCTTCAGGCAAGACAGTCATTCTGCATATAGCAAACAATTCACTTCACCGACTGACCCTGCTTAGAGAACCAAAGTATAAGCAAACAGGAAAGCTATGAAACTTCAAATAACCACTCTGTACAGGTGTGCTGAGCAGAAAAGCATCTCAATAAACCACAACACACCAAATATGTAGATGAAGGGGTGACAGAACCAGGAGAGCAAATCACGAAAGGTGGCACAGAGCTTCTTCCGTTATCGGGAAGACTTCTGGTAGACATATTTATGAAGTGCATAAATAACTGCCAGGCTTCCGCTGTCATTGGCAGGACTCGAAGTTGTCTGGATCCATCCAGTTATTAGCAACAGCGCTTATCCGTCATGAGGAAAACCAGAGCCAATCAAAGCTAACTTCAGACGACAAGTATAGGAAGGTATGTCCTTCAAAGGTCACCAATCTATTGTTCCAAGACATACTACTATTCAAGTCACGTTCACACCTATGAGTGATTTAGAGTGGCCAGTTGCGCTGGAAGGCATGTCTTCAGACTGTTCGAGGAAACTGGGGAACCGAGAGAACCCACACAAGCATGCGAAGAACAACCTCCGCACAGAAACGTCCCAGGTTCATATTCGGAGTCCTCTTGCTGTGGGCCATAGTGCTCACCACTGCACCGCCTCACTCATCCTCGGACCATAGGGTTCTAAGTTCAGATCACCTTACCCCTTTCCCGTCTCGACTCAGAGTCTGGAGCACTTGCTCTGGACGCCCCCCCCCGTGACATCCTTTGATTCCATTTCGATTTTTTTTTTTTTTTTTTTTTTTTTTTTTTTACACTTTTGACATGCCCTCCCCTTTTTCCCAGACATTCCTTTCTCGACAAGATGACGCAGACCCATAATGAGGCCGCCGCACTGGTTTTTAAAAATACCACTTGTGCTCTTCTATGCCCTCCTTCTCCTCTGCACTCAGGAGAGACACCACATGGAATGAAATACATGCTGTGGTTTGATTCAGATTAGCACTGTAGTCGAACATTGTCTTCTTCTTTTTTTAAGATGAGACAGACTCCCTGAGAGGACGTGTTATGGAAATGCGATTCCTTCGCCGTGGTTTGAAACCATTGCACAAAGCAGGCAGTGGTGGAGCAGTGGTCAAGGCATCGGGTTACTGATCACCCCTTACATGGTTTGGGATTCAACCCCAGTACCACCAGTCCGCCACTGTTGTGCCCTTGAACAAGGTCCTTAACCCTCAACTGCTTAACTATTAACGTCAACATAAATGTTCCTGTTGGGGCAGTGGTGGTCTCGTGGTTAAGGCGCAGGATCGCCGATCCTAAGGTTGGGAGTTTGAGTCCCCACAGGGTTGTCACTGTCCGTCCCCCCGTCCCCCCAGTGTAGCTAACTGGGTTATCAAAGTCAGGCCATGTCTCTCACTGTCTACAGTGAGAGGCATGTAAAGGATCCATTGCTGACTTTCGTAAAGAGTAGGCTGCAAAGCCGTCAGCGTGTTTCTACTCAAACCACTCACCAACCCGCACTGAACCAGCGTGGTGAATTATGGTTCAAACCCACAACTATGAAGGTTGTGGAGGCCATCTGCCAGTAGCGGCATGACAGGCTGATGATGATGAAAGGTTCCTGTCAAAAGTTCCACACACTAATATTTTGTTGGAAAACCTTGAGCTCTACAGACAACATGTAATCATGGCATTGTTGCTTCAGTTGGTCGGGTCAAGGCTCAGCAACATTGATGTGGCAGTAAAACTAAGGGAGCTGATGACGCCCTGATAGGATGGGGCTGAAATATTGAAAGGGTGGTTCAGGGAGCTATTTTCGGACATAAAATGGTACCACAGAGTCCTAATCATAACCCGATTGTAAGTATTTTGGATGTGCTGGAGAAGATTTTATGGAGTGGTTCAGTTTTGTCGTTATCAATTCACCATGTTGGTGAAAAATGAACCCGATTTTGAATGGAGCTAAATATTGAAGTTGCTTACATTTTTCAAAATGATGCACCAGGCAATTATGTGCGATAATCCAGGCAAAAGGCAGTGCTGCAAAATGTTAATATGCGACATATTTGGTTTTTGTTTTTTGTTTTTATCCAGGCAGTGCATAGAGACAAATAATGGTTTGTTTGTGGGGTTTTTTTTGTTGTTGTTGTTGTTTTTTTTGTTGTTTTTTTAATTGGGGGCCTTTAAAAGCTATCTCAACCCATCCAGTACACTTGTTTTATATAATCGCTACCAAGCTAATTACCATTGGAGTAATTTTGGCAACAATATAATTTCCGTGGAACAAATGGACACCCCGATGTGTTGCCAAGTCCTTTGTTTTTCACTCACCTGAAAGAATTGCCTCCAGCATAGCTCGCCATATGTTATGTAAATAATGTAGCGCCCATTTATCCTGTCAGCCAGGTTAATTGAATATGCACAGGTGTTACTGTTGTCTGTGTGGAAAGATGGACAAAAGGTGAGTACGGATGATGAAAAGAAGGCTGATTGGGATGTTGGATCGGGAACAAGAGATCAGTGCGAGGGATCAAAATCAATCGAGTTGACATTGGTGTATCGGTGAAAGTTTGCTGTGGTATTTTCTACGTTTGTTCACTTTACCGCCATCTACGTTCCTTTCTGTCGAAGCAAAAGGCAGCTCTCCCAATGTTCCGCCACCCCTCCTCCGTCCTTCTCTCTGTCCTACTCCTCCTCCTCTCTATTTCTTCGTGTGTGCGCGCGCGTATGTGTGTATGCATGTGTGTAGCTGGGAATCAGATCCTGAGCGCAGCTGAGAGGAGCAGAGTGATGCAGGCAGCTTGAGCAGGACGTTTCCTCCAGAATGAAGTGTTATCATTTTTTTAATTTTTGTCACGCCGTCCCAAATCCAAGGTGGAAATTTAGGCATTCGGAGGATCACTTACTGGTTTTTTATTTTTAAATTTTTTTTTCTCTCTCTCTTTGGTAATTGGGAAGATTTTTCAGAACTGTTGGATAATCTACTTTTGGGAAGCATTTACTTGCGTGTGTGTGTATTTTTGCCACCCCAGACCTCAGGGGGTGAGTCACCTCCACTCAAATTAGTTTTTCCTCGTACGGTGTATTTTTTTTTCCCTCCCGAGAGCTCAGGATGACGGAGATCGTGGTCACGGACTGTAATCTGAATTCGGTGTGCGAGCGACTGGAGGAACGGTGTTGCGTTGATGAATCTCCCACACCGAAGAGCCACTCCAACACGGGCGCCAAGCTGTGGGGTCGCGTCCGCAGTAAACTCCTGCGCCAAAAGGTTCTTAAATCTTCCTGTCCGTCTTAACGACCTACACTTTCTCTTCTCTCTGTTGTCCACTTTCAGGATGCACTGTTTGTTGTTCGGTGGACCTGTTTATGTTCTGCTCTCCTGGTGTTCACAGGACAGTCGTTTGTGCGTGCGTGCGTGCGTGCGTGTGTGTGTGTGTGTGTGTGTGGAAACAAGAAGAGCTGTTTGTGGCTTGTCTTACTTTTCCGGCTCCCAGCACTTACGGCACTGAGTGATCCCATCCTTCATCTTTTCCACTTTTTCTGTCTCTAGTGTCCTCCCGCTCGCATTCCCTTTAATCTTCCTTCTTCGGTTTCACCCCTATTCTCCCACTCATTGCCTTTGTGGCTTTGTTCTCCTGACCCCGGGGTGTGTGTGTGTGTGTGTGTGTGTGTGTGTGAATGCTTATGACCATCACTTCCAGGTTACTTATCACTCCTGCTTCTTTCGTGTATGCTAACGAAGCACAATTATTGACACTTGCACTCACACATCAGTGAGCCATACTTACATACAAGCGCAGTTGTGAACACACACACATACACACAAACACACACACACACACACCTGTTTTCAGCCAGGGCCAGTGTAAGGACAGTGGTGCTGAATAGCAGTGGGTTTGTGTTTCCATTCTCACCACAGCTGTTGTGGGCTGCGTTCCAATCTAGTTGAGTGTTTCTTTCGTTTGCAAGTCTCACTGCACTATAGTGTACTACACATTGAACTAATAATAATCAAAACAATTCTTTAACTAAACTATATTTTCTAATATTAGATCTGGAAACCTGTGGGTTTTTTCCCCTCTACTTAGTTTCCCCTCTACCTAGTTTCTGCAGCATGCACTGCAGCATGACTCATTTCCCAGGTGTGTGTGTGTGTGTGTGTGTGTGTGTGTTTTAACATCCCAAGAAATCTAGGCCTCTCCACTTGGGATACAGGGCATGTACTGCCAAGTCTTTGAACAAGAAATATATGTGCCTTATGTAGATCTGTGTGTGTGTGTGTGTGTGTGTGTGTGTGTGTGTGTGTGTGTACGCGCAGCTTAAAGTCAAAGCCGCTGAGTCAGGAGTGTATCTGTTCTGCTTCACTGACCCAGAGCTCAGCATGGCTTATGGAGAATCTCCCTCACCACCTGCCCGATCACAGATCCATCTTATTAACTAATCACCAGACCGAGAACAGCATGTCATCAATGTTAAAGGGATGCTGCACGGGTTTTGAACCTAAACTCAGTCCAGTACCTGTAGTGCACATGGGATTACCACAGTTTGTTTTACTGTAGATAATATTCCATGCTTGAAAGATCAGAAAGTGTGTTGACGTGTCTTTTGTTATGATGGAATTTCAAAGAGACCTTGTACAATTCCATTGAATTCTAATAAATACTGACACAGTATCCACGTGATCGTACATCACGTTAGAAATACCATCATGAACTAGTCCGTCCTGAGTCCTCTTAGGATACGCCGTTATTGGTTACAGTTGGTTGTGTGTGAAAGCAGGTTTCAAGCCTGCCAGTGATCCATAGCATCAAGTTCCTCATCCTGTTGAACCATGAGACAGTCCACATAAGGTCTTCACTTTCAGTCCAGTAATTTTACCTTGATTGGTGAGATCAGTTGGACCTCGATTGGTTAGCTAAGTTAGGCCATATATTTTTCACCCAGTTAAACCTTGATTGGTTCGACTACTCAAACCTTGATTGGTTAAAATCAGTTAGACCTTGACTGCTTAGCCCAGTTAAGCCCTGATTGGTTACATTTACAGCATTTGGCAGATGCTCTTATCCAGAGTGACTTACAATTATCTTTAACAACTGGAGCAACTAAGGGTTAAGGGCCTTGCTCAAGGGCCCAACAGTGGTGACAGTGGTTGAATCGTTGAATGATGACCTATGAATTAGCAGCGCATCACATTACCCACTAAGCCACCACTGCCCACTGATTGGTTAGACCAGTTAAATTGTACAGTTGTCTTACAGTTTGGACCTAATTCCATTGGGAAGAAAATTATATTAGCTCCGCCCCCAACTAAGCCAAGAAAGGTGCAGAAACGGACATTAAATGCCCTGACGGAATGAATAAGATGCAGATTTTCATAATGTTACCATGACTACGGTAAAAACTGCTCTCAGACTTTCAGCAAGTTATCTTTAAACACATTTTCTGTTTTTGCTCAGTATGGGACTGATATAATTTTTTAGGAGCATCACTGCTACAGATAAAGACAGAGATAGATGAGGTCTGCATATTCTATTAATGTAATAAAACCACGCGGGTTATTGACTGGAGCTGAACGTGGCACGTTTGTAATTCCAGTGTGCGGTTGGGAATCCGGACATGCTTGCATATCAAAGGGATTACAGTAGTGCTTCAGCAGGAGCTTGTGCCTTACGCATATCACCATGTCTTTCTTTAATGTGTCCGTGATCACCGAATTGTAAGGACAAGGACAGAAACCAGTCTCGCATCTCAAGCCGGATTCTATCCACATGCACGCACATGCACAATAATCCATGTAAATAAACCTGTATTTGCCCACACTCTACCTGACCTTCTCCTTTCGCTCACAGAAACACACACCCTTTTGACTCGCCTCTCATTCGCTACTCTTTCACTCTGAATGCTTCTTTGAGGCCGAGCAGACTGAGCATGTAGGTGTGTGTATGATGGACAAGTTATGAATGACCTCTTGAAGTGTTTCTTTTCTTGAACGGGTCGCTGTGTCTGACCATTAAAGCCTGGCATTCATCTTGTACTTATATACACGTGTGTGTGTGTATATATATATATATATATATATATATATATATATACACACACATACACACACACACACATCACGGGGAGGCTGGCGCCCATCTCAGCCGACTCTGTGCAAGGGCAGAGTACACCTTGGACTGCTTGCCAGGCCATTGCAGTTCTTGTGTGTGTGTGTTATATACAGGTAGTGTCCAACTTACAACTGCATTTGGTTCTGACCAACAGGTTATATGACGGTTTGGACGCAAGTTGGGTCTGTACACATATTACGACTAGTACTGTATACGCTACAAGTTCGTGTCAAAAACCATGTGATATTCCCGCCAATTAGCAGAATGAGTCGATCCTAAAAAAAACTTTATAATAATGATTTCTTTAATAATTATATTCATAATGATAACCATAATAATAATGATCATAATAATGTTACGGGTTTTTTTTTCTTGTTGGAATTCTCTCTCTCTATCCCTCAATCCCTCTTTCTCTCGTCTTTCCGTATGCGTGTTCGCGTGTTTGTATCGACAATCTCACACACACATACACGTATTCATCTGTACGTTTTATTTTCCCTCTGGTATTTTTCATTAATTCTGCATGAAAGCAAATTTGTTTATA
>CM045740.1:38443224-38448224 GCA_024760905.1 Plotosus lineatus | reverse complement strand
AGCCGTGCAGTTTGGTTGGTTTCATATCCCCTGAGAAAGCGCTTTTTCCTACAGGGACGCACGCTGCATTCCTCCCAGCGATTTCTAATAGAGGGGTTGGAAGATGCTCACAAGAGAATAAAGAGGTGTGTGAGAACGGGCTCAGTCGTTTAATCCCGTTAAACGATTATATTTAGGTTGTGTTTTGTTCACGATTGACGTTTGTGGGAGGTTTGATTGAGTCAAAACCAAAGAAACTGCTGGTTGGAGCTCAGGGAATTCGGTGGTGGTATATATATATATATGTGTGTGTGTGTGTGTGTGTGTGTGTGTGTGTGTGTGTGTGTGTGTGTGTGTGTATGGGGGGGTGATGCTGAGGGGTGGTGGTATTTGAAAAGCTGCAGAATAGTGTTTTTTTTTTTTTTTGTGTGTGTGCTTTAGGATCCCAAAAGCTTTTGGACCACCAAGTCCTAACTCAACCCACTGATTAGCACAGGAGGGATCCAAGTGTCACGGGGATCACACTAATTAACATGAGGCACTGTTTACTGACACACTCACCAACATTATGACGCCATGCCAGTCTGTTTTCCCAATGCGGCAGAAGCATAAATGCCTTGCATGTGATTACTTGACGATATGGTGTTAATTTAAACCCATGATTGCCTCGAGGAGAATCTGAGGCTTTGCACGTTCTAATTGAAGAAGTTTATGACTTGTGTTTGAAACGTAGCTCCGTTCATACGTCTTTTTATTCCTCCACCAGTAGACAGATGTGTACCTAAACAGACAGCTGACTTGCATACTAATAGGTCGGCCCCATTCCACAGCTGCCATTCCGGTTCCATTGCCGCAGGCATGTTTAATTATTCGCGTCAGATCAAACACTTCCTCTCCGGATCAAAGGTCCCAAATCTGGAAGAAAAAGCAACACCCGAGTAATAAATTAAACCATTAAGAGGTTGAGAAGGTCCTGTCCGTTCTTCGTGTTCCTTCTCTGATCTCAGTTCGGCCACATTCCTCGTTTGCAAGAAGCAGAATGAATATAACATAAATTCAGGCTTAGGTTTGCATCAATGGTGGTGTAAGGATCATTGAGTCGGAGAGAGATTGATTGACAGGTGGGTTGAAGGGGTAAAATATATATGAAGATAAATCGTGAAATATAAAAGTAGTTGTTGCCATAAAGTCGTGCAAATATGCAGTGAATGTCCTTCTAGGGTCACCGATAGGCTGAAGTCCATCTCACCCAACATTTGGTGAACACGGGGTCCAACCTGAACAGCTCGCCAGACCATCATGGGGCAACGCATGCAATCATTCACACTCGCAACTAGGAGCATTTTGGAACGTGCCTGTCTTTGGAGTATCGCGGGAACAGAAGTCTCCTGAGAAAACCAGTGCATGCATACGGCAATGCCCAAACCTGGGACTCGAACACAGGACCTTCTCGCCATGCGGCAAATATGCTGACCACCATGCCATCGGGAAATAGTTTTGACAACTTGCAAATCAAATGGAACTCGCAAAGTTTTTGAACCTAGCACGGAGCAGATAGGGGTGGATTCCAACATCACCTTTTTGAAACCTTTCCAGGTTGAACAGTGTTCAAAGATTGAAATATGCTGACTAAGCTTGAGTAAAAAAGTCATACTGTTCGCCTTGATGAACCAAATTGGTGTTTCTATAGATGGATATGTTTTTATTTTCATCAAAAAATCCACGACACAGCGCTTTGTAGTCAAGCTTAAGCCAGGACATCAACTATTTTATGTACAGTCACCAGAGCCCAGACGTTTTTAGATGGGTTTTTACTGGCGGCAGGAAAAAATATGATTTCCAAGCCCCACCACCACCACCACCAGATGGTGTTCCAGAACACCAGGCCCACTGGGTAATGGTAGTTATTCTTTGTTGCGTCAGTGAGTTGCTGCAACAGTTTTAAGTTATATTTATTAAAGCAGTAAACCAGTTGAGTGAATGTGCTTAATGAAGACCTTTAGTTGTAAGATGAGTAGAATCTTTTGGGAGGGGAGGGGTTGACAGAAAAAAAAATCTGAAATATTTCTATAAATTGATATATTTTGTAATTGGTTTAAATAAAGGAATCCAAGTTAAAATATTCCTCAGAGTGCATACAGATATTTCAGAGGTTTGCAATTTGTGCCTTGCTACAGTATCTGATTGTTCCTTGCATGTAATGGATGAATGAACGGGCGGTTTTCTTGCTTTATTGGATTGATGTGATTAATGAGTAGACACCTGTTTAGCTTGTAGGGATGTACAGATAGAAGAAGGATTGCACAAATTAACTGGAATTATTAGATGGATGCATGGATGAGAGAGAATTAATGAGAGGATTGGAAGGGGGGTGTGGATATTTGAGTCGATGGGAAGAATTAAACAGATTGGATGGACTGAGATTTGTAACAATGGAAATTATTGGAGCAATTGTTTACATTAGAAAATGGATGGAAGGCTGGATTTTTGAGGAGATGTGATGGAAATGTGAGATTGATGGATGGGTGGGTGGATGTATTGGAGAGACGGTTATATTGGAAAAGTGATGGAAGGATTGGATGTGGGAATGGATATTTTTGGTAAATGTAATGTGGAAACATTGGATGGAAGGATGGATAGCACGTTACACCCATATATTGGAATTATTGAAGAGATGTTTACATTGGACAGTGGATTGACGAATTGGATGGATGAATTGATTTTTGGTGAACTGTAATATTGGACGGATGGTGGTTTAAACTAAACAATGGATTGGAATGATTGCAGAGATGGTTACATTGGACAGTGGATGTCAGGATTGGATATAAGGATGGAAGTATAGGTAGATGCAATGGAAGAATTGTACAGAGAAGATGGCTGGATTGCTCCGGTTGATGGTTTGGTAGATAGTAAAATGAATAGCTCTATAATTACATTACTTTTATTCTCTCCTCATCAATTCAGTTGAATACTACAGTGTACTGAAAGCTTTTCTTAAATGGGCTGAATCTGTCCCTTAAGTGCTTGAAAACCCATTAAAATTGTACATCGAAGCTTTTTGTGGCCAGGCAAACACATCCAGGACCCAGTAGGAGAAAATAATCCGTTAATAGAAAGATCATGCAGTCAGCACAAACAAAAAAAAAAAAAATGCATTCAAGTGTTGACCAGCTGTGGACACTAGTGTTGCGACTTTGTTATTGTAGCAGCATTAGGTTTGATTGATAGGTTATTTTAAGAAGAAGGGTGCCTTCTCCAGGGGTACCTTCCTATCATCCATCATGCCTGACACGCGTTCTCCCAGAACAGCATGGGAAATGAGTGTGGAGGAATGGGTGGATTCCAAAGTGTGTCTATCTGATGGTCGGATGTTAATGGATCTAGCACAGCTTCAGCACAGGACTTTTTCAGAAACGCTAACAAGGTCAAAAGTCTCACAGCATGGCTCCATGTCCAGTATACAACTGGCTCAATTCTCCTGTCAAGCCCTTGACAGTTTATTTGCATGTAACTCGTGCGAGCGTGATTACAGGTTATCGTTTTTATGTAACGATCATAACACTGCATTAGAGGTGTGTAGTATTTTCTTTATGTGAGCAGCATGTCATGAGTACATCTGGATCTGGTAAACTCACCCAAGCCCCAGATGTGCATCAACCATATTTCAGTTTCCTTATACAGCAGTAAAGTGAATGTACAAGTTTACGGCTTTGAAATGGAATAATGGAGGGGAGGGGGGGTATCAGCTTGTTGGCTTCCCAGGGAATCACTCCCTCCTTCATTTTTAGATGCACTCTGGGAATTTCCATGCAGGGGGTAAATGGAAAATGTGTTTTCTTGTTTTGTAAGTTAAAGATGAGCTGCGGAAATAGCTCTACTTGAAGCCTTACCCAGAATGCTTGTTAAGCGTGGTTCTTCTATATCTTTCATGGTGATGTCAATCGGTCTCGAAACTGTTTTTGAGGGAAAATACACTTGGATGGCCAAAGGCCCAGCTGATAGTCAGAAATGCCAATTCCACAGTGGAACCAACACTTTACTGGACTATAACCAAGAATCGGTGCATCAAGGGCCAAGGGCGGGACTATTTTAACCAACAAATCAACTGAAACTTTCGGAGTAACGAGGATGGATAGGATCAGGAATGAGTACATCAGTGGGGCAGCACATGTTAAAGGTTTTGGCGACCAAGTCAGAGAGGCTAGATTGAGATGGCTTGGACATGTACAGAGGAGGGATACTGAGTATATTGGTAGTAGGATGCTGAGGTTGGAACTACCAGGCGGAAGGCCGAGAGGAAGACCAAAGAGAAGATTTATGGATGCGGTGAAGGAGGACATGAAGGGAGTTGGAGTAAGAGTAGAAGATGCAGAGGATAGGGTGAGATGGAGGTGGATGGTTTGCTGTAGTGACCCTTGAAGGGAGCAGCCGAAAGGAAAAGAAGAAGAAGAAGAAGAAATCAACTGAAACTTTGAGACTGGACAAAGAGAGAATGTAGTGTCGTGCGTGGCACTAGTAGTGCTAACCAGGGTGGGACAGTGGAGATGTAGCCGGACGTATCCGGTGAAGTAGTAGCTTGCTGATGGTAAAGCAAATTGGATACGTTTTCCAGCACATTTAAAGCAGTGGTGTCAAGATTTTTACCCACATTTAGTCGCCAATAAAATTTGCCATGAATGTCCAAGATACTTGTCTAGGTTTGTGAACTCTTCTTTCCGTATGTGAAAAGGAGTCACATGGTTTTGAGCCTGAATGTTCATGTGCTGTTAGGCTGAACAAGACTGAGGTCACCTGACAGACTTCATGTATATGGACCCAATTTGTGTCTGCGTAGCCTCCCTATTTCCAGTCATTTGTTGGCGTTGCCGCTTAATCCTGAGTAGTCATGGGGATTCTGGCACCCGTCTCAGCCAACTTGAGGCAAAGACGTGGAACACCCTGAACAGCTCGCCATGCCATTGCAGGGTAACATGCTCACACCTAGGGGCAATTTGAACCTACCAATCAGCCTATTGGGAATG
>CM045740.1:38403224-38438224 GCA_024760905.1 Plotosus lineatus | reverse complement strand
GATGTAAGACGGTCAACGATTGGCTGTTGGGTGCTGAGGCGTGATGAACCTGACTGGTGTTTGAATGTCTGGTTAACTGACCACTAGGTGATTTTCCAGACTACCTCGCTGGTGTTCAAAGGGTTAACCATCATTATGAACTGCCGAACCCCAACCATTACGCTAACTCCACCATTAACCCTTAAAGGGTGCTCATGAAGAACTGAGAATTAAGGGCCATTCAAAATGTCCTCACATTGTTGGCTCAAAGGAAATCCAGACCTGGTGATTTGACAAATACAAGTCTGCACACCCTGCCAAAGCTGCGTTCTTGTTTCATAGTCATATGACGTCACATCACACCATTGTATAGTTGATTATTTTCCTCTCGCAGCGTCCCATAGTTGAGAGATTACGTTTGGTTCTGAGGCTGTTGTGTGTCGTTTTGCTTCGTTCACTGATTCACCCGACATTGAAATCCTCACATCTCGTAACCTTAAACTGCTCGAGGCTTTCATGTCAGGATTCTATGTAAATACCTGCCCACTGAGGAATGGTTTATTTATTTATTTTTTTTTCTCCTCAGGGTGGCTGAGAAGGAACCGGTAAATAAAATGTCGCTGCACAACTTGGCCACCGTGTTTGGTCCTACGCTGCTTAGACCATCGGAAGCCGAATGCAGCAAACCCCACATCACACTGGCTTCAGATATCTGGTCCCATGACGTCATGGCACAGGTAAACACACACTCCATTTTCACCAAAATGATTATCCATAATATTTTTATTTGTGGAATTTTGTGGAATGTTTGTTTTGCAATCGAAAAAATAATGCCTGGCTATGGATATCTAACATTGCTGTATTGCTTTTATGATGACGTGCAACCGTAGCCTAATGGTTAGAGAAGTGGCCTTGAGACCAAAAGGTTGCTGGTTCGATTCCTGAGCCAGCAGAAAAGCTGTGTGGTGGTGGTGAGAGCGAGCCAAATCTTCCCTTCTTCCACATACATTAATGGCTGAAGTGCCCTTAAACAAGGCACCTAACCCCCAACTGCTCTCCGGGCGCCCACAGTGTGTGTTGCAGCCCACTGCTCCGTGTGTGTGTGTGTGTGTGCGCGCGCGTGCGTGTGTGTGCATGCACACATTTGTAGTTGCTGTTTTCTGAAGAAATTAATTTTAACCTAAAAAGGGAGGACTTTTTGGCCTAATATCACTTTTTCAAAGGGCTGCTTCAGGGTTAACCCCTGGGTTTAGGGTTCAAGCTCGGATTAGTTTTAGGTGAGGATTAGATTATGGTCGAGGTTAGTTGTCATGAGAGAAAATGCTTGAGAAGTGCATCAACACGACAGTCCCCACAAAGATAAAAGGGAAGATCTTTTTACACTCGAGCCTCGTGGCTCATCAGGCCGGTGCTTATCCCGTGTTTCTGTAGCGTGAAGCGACCAGGAGTTCAATTCCTCCTGTATGGGACGCGAGTCCATCGCAGGTGACCTTCCCAGTATATTTTACTGGTATCCATTTATACTGCTGGGTGAGCAGAACCACACTTATGGTTGAGATCTTGCCCAGGGGTCTTAGCACAGTGGGGTCTAACCGGGATTTGAACACACAACCTCCCGATCATGAGCGCAGCACCCTAACCACTACCCCACCGGCCCCACCCCACAAAGGTAGATGAGGTAGAAAAGATTGTGTGCGTGTTTGTGTTGCTCTTCACCCCATGATGGTGGTGATTCTGTCTTTGGTCCAGAGGTCTAAATAGTCCAGCAGCTGCATTTGGTAGATTCTCCCCCTCTTTCTCACTCACTCACTCACACACACAGACACACCCTTGTATACACAAGCCGCTGATTAGCCGACCTCAAATATGCCCATAACTGGACTTTATTATTTTTGTTATAATTATTAGACGCAATACAAGGTCGTTTATTTCTCCTCAATCACAATAGTGTAGCTTCTGTAGAAGAACCTGGTAGTGTTGAAACAAATTAGATCTCTCACACACACACACACACTCACACACACACACACACACACACACACACACACACACTCAGTTCTCAGTTTGTGCTGCTCTGAATAAGGCATTAAGTGTAATGAGGATTCCTTCTATTCACACAAGTTATGCAAACACGTCTCACAGAGACATGAGAGGCTCTGAGGGACAGAATTTGAGAAATCCTTATTTGTCCCCTTGGTCATGTCTCCCGTTGGCATTAGAACTCTGGTCCGGCTCACCAGATTCGACTGTGGTATGACTGAGCTATAAGAATAAAATATGTAATATCCAGATTGTACAGATGGTTCTGGCAATTGTTCCATACTGGGGCTCAACAGGTTTGTGTGTTCTCCTGCTCTGTTGGTGAATTCGCCTCATGCACTCCTACAGTGCCGTGTACCTACACCACACTAAAAGGTTACGCAAGGTCAAAGGTATTTGTCTTCTTTGAACGTCCATATATGGTTTCGTATCGGTGTTCTAAAGTAGCGGCATGTATATTGGCCCTCGTTCTGAAGCTGTCAACATTCTATCGCCAAAATTTCATAACCTTGTTCCAGCTTTGATCTTTGACCACGACATTCCAAAAACAAGTCTGCTCTGGGACACGGGTATGGAAGTGTCCCCACCAAGTTTGGTGAAAATTCATGTTGTTTTTAGGATTTTGTTCCCAGCACAGGAGGTACCATGACCCTAAATTCAGTGCTCTTACAGTTCCCACTAGTGGCCATTCTGTGAACTACAACAAAGATCACTTCAATAGCAAGTGTGTAAATCTGATGTCACACGTCATGGCGAATATTTAACTGTTTCATCATTAAACTATTTATAATCCCTTCACTGCTGCTACTTATTGTGCAACACTAATAGTTAAGGGTTAAGCGCCGCTGTCTATAATATAATAGATCACACTTCCACTCACAGTAACAATCAAATTAAAATGTAATTTAAAAGCCTAAAATCACAGGATAGTATTTAAACCAGGGAATAATCACTGGTGCGACTATCAGCAAGTACTCAGAGAGAATTGTGGGTAACCTTAGGCAGTGTTGATCCAGTAGGATCCATTTTTAGATCATGTGATGACACGCGTCTTCTCCATCTCTTCCCCAACAGGTCCAGGTGTTGCTCTACTACCTACAGCATCCTCCCATCTCCTTCGCCGAGCTGAAGAGGAACACGCTGTATTTCTCCACGGACGTTTAAACCCCCCCACCCCATCCCACCTCATCTCACTGCACCCGCCACCCCCTCCCCTGCTCGCAACACACATCTACCTTCATCCATTCCCTCCAAAACCTCATTGTCGATTCCCTGTACCGACTTTCACCCGCGGAGGGAGACACCGCTTCTTTCTTGTCCCCGCTGTTCGCAGGTGGGCGGGATGAAAGAGCGGAAGCCACACCCCTTCCTCTGCCCGGACGGAGAGCTGAAGATGAAGGAGGATGATGGCGCTGCACAGGACGTGTGTCTTTGTGGCTGAGGAATGATGGGAGGTTTGTTACCCCAGTTCAATGACGCCGGTGCAAGAGATGTTTTCGCTGCAAATGTTTGTTTTTTTGTGGGGATTTATTCCGAGGCATTACAGAAAACATTCATGGATACAACCACATCTGGATTTCCTACATATATTTTTTGTTTGTTTGTTTTTTTAACAGCTCTGGTTTTGGTTTCCTCTCCCCCCGCATGTCTGAACAAAAGTGTTTGTGTGTGTGTGTGTGTGTGTGTGCGTGCGCGCGCGCGTCCATGCTGAGGCTTTGATAGGAACTCTGTACTTGGCTGGTCACATTTTATTCTCTGCAGAAAAGCAGGCATTTCCTGACCATTCCGAGGCCAAACTCCTTATTTATTATAAATATAGTCTATATGTGTGCCTGTACAGTCCATTACATGACATCATGACTTAGATTGAAGTTTTTTATAGAGATAGTGACTTTTTATTTTAGCAGAAATTTTGATGTTTATGGTCAGTGCTGACTGAGCTGTGCTGAAAAAAAATAAATAAATAAAAATCATAAACAGAAAATAAGCCTTGATCGTGAAATTGAGCTTTTTGATTCGTGCGATCTGTTGATCATGTGATCATTTCCAAAATGGTGTGATCTGCTAGATGATGTATGCAGTGGTCCTTTTTTTTTTTTTTTTTTTTTTTGCATGGATGGATCAAAAGCAAAGGCAAATTTCCTTGTTTTTATTTGAGCTTTCTTTCTTTTAACCCGACTCCACGACCATTTAGTTGGGGGGGGAAAGAAACCCAATGCAGATCTTTCTGCAGTGACATTCTCCGAATCAGCACTGTTCAATATCTGATGCTCCTTGATGATATTTTTTAATCTTGTATTTTACTTTTGTTGTAAAGATATTCCGTATGCCACATTTCCGATGAGGAGAATTGTTGATGTGAACATTTTTTCCTTCTGTTTTTAGTAAAATAAATAAAAGTGTACAGGAAATCCAACACCGGTTTAGTGTCTGTTTTTTTTATTTTTACACTTGCACGGTCCAGCCAAAAAAAAAAAGTCACACTGTAATTTTCCCATGGAGGACATTGAGGCTTGATCACAGCATGTAATCTCCATGGCATTGCTGCTCCAGTTGGTTTGGTCAAGGCTCAGCAACATTAATGTTGCAATCAGCTGATGATCTGAATGTACTGAATGAGCAGGTTATCACATCAATACACTTTTTCTTCCCTTTACGGATATAAAATGCAGACTCGAATAATCAAAGAGTAGTTCAGGGAGTACGAGGAATCAATTTCACATATGTATTCTACCCCCCAAAAAAAAAAAAAAAAAAAAAAAGTCCTGACATTTACCCAATTGAAAGTGTTCAGGATGTGCTGGAGAAGACTTTATGGAATGGTTCAGTTTTTCCCTCATTGAATCAGGATAGCAATGAAAATGAACCCAACTCTGGATGGAAACAAAACTTATAATATAATAATAAAATAAATAAGCGAGGAATAAAGACTCTCCAAGATATTTGTGTATGATGAAAAATAAAGTGACCAACTTAAATGTATTTTTAAATATAGACAAAGTTATAACTTGATACATGCAGCACAATTTACAAAAGTTGGGATCGAGGCATTTTTAGCAGTGTGTTACATCATCATTTCTTTTAATTACACTTTATCGTTGCAGTTTTGCGGTTGACCTTTTTTTTTTTTTTTTTCCATTCTTGCTTCAATGTAAGACTTCAGCTGCTCAACAAACCATGGCTGCCTTTTATTTATTTATTTTTTTTATTTTTTTTTTTTAGCCGTTTTCTTCGTTGTATACCATACATTTTCAATACGAGACAAACCTGGCCGGACAGCAGACCACTCACGCACACGCAATCTGTGTTATGGAGCCACACTCTTATAGCGACTGTAGAATGAGGCCGAGCATTGTTAATTGAAAAGAGGCTTTACATCATGACCAAGATACATTCCCACTCCTGTCCTGTAGTATTTTCACACATGCAACTCACCCATGCCGTGGGCACTGATGCCACCATTATTTTCTCAAGTAAATTAAGGTTAATGAACATTAACAAATCACTTTTTTATTGTGTTTTTGAACTTTTTTCAGGTCATATAGAGATTATTCGATCATATAGACTTGATTACATCAGTGACAGATTGCGTAGCTTGAACAGAATGCAGAAAAACTGTCTTCATTCTATTATTTATAGTTTTTATGTAGGGCATGAGGGGCAGTGGTGGCTTGGTGGTTAAGATACTGACTTTCTGATCCTAAGATCAGGGGTTCAGGCCCCACTATCACAGAGTTGTCACTGCTGTCCACTCAGTGCAGCTAACTGGCTTCTCAAAGGCCGGTCATGTCAGTCACTGCCTATAGTGAGAGGCATGTAAAATAACCATTGCTGTCATATTGGGAGTAGGCTGTTGGATTGCCATCAGCATTTTTCTGCCCTGGGATGGCCTGACAATCTGTCCATGGAGCTCCCTGCCCTCGGCCAGAGTGACTGAGATGAGTGCCAACCTCCCCGGAATCCTAATTAGGATTACGCAGCTCAGAATATGATTGAATGAAAGGATCCAGAGCATTAAAAAAAGAGTGCATTTTGTTTATTTGACATGGCTGATTATCACCATTTAGTTGTCAAGACAGTTGAGCTGAAAGTTTTAAATGTGGCACACCATGACAAAATTAGTCCAGTTAGTCAAAATATAGAAGTCGATATTCTATATGTCGAGTTAATTCTGTTAAAATTAAAATGGGTGACTTGTGAAATTTGGTGGAACCAATCCAGAGAAATTAATGAAGATGACTGCGGTATCATAATTTTCAAAGAAAATCAAATTTGGAGAAAATCAGATGAAAACTTGGTTGCCTTCATCTCCAGCATCACTACAAAGTCATTATTTATAGATTTCTTATAAATTATATATTTAAGAATGTATTAATGACAAAACAAGAAACTCTATGGGCCACTTCCAGCATACTTGGGTCAAATCGTATCTCAGATCAGCTTAGTTTACACGTAGTTTGGCGCGGTGGTGAGCAGATCCGCCTCACAGCAAGAGGTCTTGGGTTTGATTCCTTTGGAGTTTACATGTTCTCCCCGTGCTTGTGTGGTTCTTCAGTTTCCTCCTACAGTTCGAAAACATTCACAGTCAGCTAATAGGCTCATCACCCCTTGGTGTGATGGTTGTGTTTGGGTTGGCCCTGCAATGGCCTGGCAAGTTGTCTGAGGATTGAGTGACTTAGAGAATGAATGAATGAATAAATTAATGGACACCTCCACTTTTGTTTTTTGTTTTTTTTTATAATTTTCCAGTAAGAATGAAAATTCTGAACTGAAGCTGTTAACGCATTTAAATGTGATTTAAATCGATTTAAAGGTGGTCCTGGGTTTGGTGAGGACATTTGTGTGTGGAAATTGCGTGTTCTCCCCCATGCTTGCGTGGGTTTCCTTCAAGTACTCCAGTTTCCTCCCACAGTGCGGAGATATGCATATTGGGATACAGTAATTGATTGTTCCAAATGACCCCTTTGTGTGAATATGAGTGTGAATGATAGTGTGTGTGTGTGTAGGTGTGTGTTGGCGCTGCAATAGTCTGGCAAGCCTGTGCTCACCCAGTGTGGGCTGAGATGGGATTAAGCGATTTGGCATGTGACAGGGTCTGCTTTTTTTGTCTAGAAATAAACATTAGCGGTGCACGTAAACCTATACCCCGATTCTCCCCAGTCCCCACCATCCTTGATTAGAAGCACAGACCTCGATCCACCATAAGTTTGTTTCTAAGGTAGAGGTATAGATAAGAGATCTTGATTGTCAGCTGTTGCATGAACAATTAAAATCAGTTTTGCAGCTCTTTGTTTCGGCGTAAATATAAAAAAAAAAAAGCCAAATAAAACAAATCAGGTACGATACATGTGCATATATCCTACATCAGGGGTCACCGACCTTTTTGAAACCGAGAGCTACTTCTTGGGTACCAATTAATGCGAAGGGCTACCAGGTCAAAACACACCTCTGAAATTACAAATTTGCTCAATTTACCTTTAATTATATGTTATCATTAATAATTAATGATATTTATCTATGTGAAGATATTGATTTGATTTAAAATATATTCAAAAAAATTAGATGCAGCTCAATGGAGAGTGGCGCTATGGAGCTGTGGGCCTGTCCTAAAACTAGCAGTGAACAGGTCCGCGGGCAACTTATAGTGTCCTTGCGGGCTACCTGGTGCCCACGGGCACCACGTTGGTGATCCCTGTCCTACATACACAGAAGTACACAGAAACATACATATATCCTATATATATATATATATATATATATATATATATATATATATATATATATATATATATATATATATAAACAAACATTTACACACACACACACACACACATATATATATAAGTGTGCTGGTGCCCATTTTTAAGAACAAGGGAGACGTGCAGAGTTGCAGCAACTACAGAGGGATAAAGTTGATGAGCCATACGATGAAGTTATGGGAAAGAATAGTGGAAGCTAGACTAAGGGCAGAGGTCAGCATTTGTGAACAACAGTTTGGTTTCATGCCAAGAAAGAGCACCACAGATGCAATGTTTGCCTTGAGGATGTTAATAGAGAAGTACAGAGAAGGTCAGAGGGAACTACATTGTGCCTTTGTGGATCTGGAAAAAGCATATGACAGGGTGCCAAGAGAAGAATTGTGGTATTGCATGAGGAAGTCTGGAGTGACAGAGAAGTATGTTAGAGTGGTGCAGGACATGTATGAGAGATGTAAGACAGTGGTGAGGTGTGCTGTCGGTGTGACCGACGAATTCAAGGTGGAGGTGGGACTGCATCAAGGGTCAGCTCTGAGCCCCTTCTTGTTTGCTATGGTGATGGACAGGCTGACAGACGAGGTGAGACAAGAATCTCCATGGACTATGATGTTTGCAGATGACATCGTGATCTGTAGTGAGAGCAGAGAACAAGTGCAGGAAAATCTAGAGAGGTGGAGGTATGCCCTGGAAAGGAGAGGAATGAAGGTTAGCCTCAGAAAATCAGAATACATGTGTGTGAATGAGAAGAACCCAGGAGGAACGGTGATGTTACAGGGAGCAGAGATAACGAAGGTGGAGGATTTTAAGTACTTAGGCTCAACAATCCAGAGCAATGGAGAGTGTGGAAAAGAGGTGAAGAAGCGTGTGCAGGCAGGCTGGAATGGTTGGAGAAAAGTATCCGGTGTGATGTGCGATAGGAGAGTGTCAGCAAGAATGAAGGGAAAACTGTACAAGATGGTGGTGAGGCCAGCGATGTTGTATGGCTTAGAAACAGTGGCGCTGAGGAAAAGGCAGGAGGCAGAGCTGGAGGTAGCAGAGATGAAAATGTTGAGGTTCTCTCTGGGAGTAACGAGGATGGATAGGATCAGAAATGAGTATATCAGAGGGACAGCCCACGTAAGATGTTTTGGAGACAAAGTCAGAGAGGCTAGATTGAGATGGTTTGGACATGTACAGAGGAGGGATAGTGAGTATATTGGCAGTAGGATGCTGAGGTTGGAACTACCAGGCAGAAGGCCTCGAGGAAGACCGAAGAAGAGATTTATGGATGTGGTGAAGGAAGACATGAAGGTCGTTGGAGTCAGAAAAGAAGATGCGGAGGACAGGGTGAGGTGGAGGCGGATGATTTGCTGTGGCGACCCCTGAAGGGAGCAGCCGAAAGTAAAAGAAGAAGATATATATATATATATATATATATATATATATACAGTAAAACCTCCACTGACGAACGCTTAAGCTCACGAACTTTTCGCCTCAAGAACATTAAATTTGCGAGCATATAGTCTCTGCTGACGAACTAGTTTTCGGCGGACGAACCAAACCACGCGGTCGAACAGCGCCACGGTGGCGGCCACGAGAAGCTGACGCACGCTCACGGCGTCACAGTTCGTCACCCACTTTCTTTGAGTGCGGAAGTGGTTTGTGTTTGATAGACATTTTGGACCATATTGAGTTTACTTTTGCTATTATGGGACCGAAAAAGCCCCCACCACAGGCGGAGATCATTGAAAAACACGAACGAGGTGTGCGTTTGTGTGACTCAGCGTCCCAGTACCAGTACGCTAAGTCTACCATTGCTCCCATCCTTAAGAACAAGGAAGCTATTAAGGGTGCGTGTGTGGCTCAGGGTGTTTCCAAACAGTAAGTCCCTCCCTCCCTCCTCCTCCCACTCCATTCCATCAAGCCATCAACTACCATCACAAAGGTAAATAAAACCACTTTATTATACAGTACAGTTTATTTCTTTAATTACAATACAATAGACATTTATTATACATAAAATAAGGTATATTTTTGTGTAGTTTTAAGGCTTATTTAGTAGAAAATTATGTTTTATGGGGACCTGGGAACGGATTATTCTCATTTTAATGGTTTCTTATGGGAAATAAATGTTCGGAAGACGAACTTTTCGCCTCACACACACTTTCTGGGAACCAATTATGTTCGTGAGCTGAGGTATCACATACAGATATCTTACATACATGTATCTATTCACATATACACAGAAAGGTGAATAATATGTCAAAAGTGCAGGATATACCCAGGTAAGAGTTGGAGCTTTTAATTATAAGGTGCTAAAATGTTATGATGGTTGAGACCTGCTCTAAACGTGAATATTGCACTGTGCAGGAAGATGGTCTGAGTGATGTTTATTCAGTCAGTGTTTGATGGTGGTGGTGGTGGTGGTGGTGCAGGTGCTGTTACATGTTCAACAGTTTGTGGGGAAAAGACTGTCCTCGAGTCTGTTAGTTTTTGTTTTTAATGTCCTGTACCTTTTTCCAGTGGGGAGAGTGGACAAAGGGGCCCGTCCGGGGTGTGTGGGGTCCCTGATAAATCCACTGGCTCTCCTCTGAAGTCTGTCAGTGGAAATGTCACTTCGGGGAGTAACATAGTTCCAATTACCTGCTCTGCCATTCTCACCGCCCGCTGCAAGGTCTTCCTGTCCCCTGCAGTAGAGCTGCTGAACCGCACTGTACAGCAGTAGGTCAGGAGGCTCTCAATGGAGGAGCGGTAAAAGTTTGTTAGTCGGGTTCAAGGTAAACCGGCTTGTCGGTGCTTTCTGAGGAAGTACATCCTTTGTTGTACTTTCCTCACCTGCTGGGAGATGTTTGTGGTCCACATAAAATCAGCAGAGATGTGAACTCTAAGAAACTATTTCTACCTCCTCCTCCTCCCCACGAATGTCGAGGTCAGAGTGCTCAGTTTGTTTCAATCTCCTGAAGTCAATTATCATCTCCTTGGTTTTGGATGTGTTAAGTTCCAGATTGTTGTTGTCACACCATCGGTGCAGATGCAGAACCTTCTTCCTGTAGGCTGACTAGTTATCCGTAATCAAACCTATGACAGTGGTATTGTTGGCGAATCTGACGATGTTGCTGGTGTGAGTGGGGGAATCGTCATGTGTAAAGAGGAAGAAGAGGAGGGGGCTCAGAACACACCCCTGTGGTGTTATGGTGTTTAGGACGAGAGTGGAGGAAATGTGTGCTCTTATCCTGACGTTCAGATCTCTGTTGCTGAGAAAGTCCAGTATCCAGGTGCACATTGAGCTCCCTAGGCCCAGATTACCCAACTTCAGAACCAGTTTGTGTGGTTGGACTGTGTTAAAAATGGAGCTGAAATACTAGTTTATGAACAGCATCCTCACATCGGAGCTGTTGCTGTCCAGGTGTGTGAAGGCTATATTAATGGCATCCTCTGTTGACCTGTTTGCTCTGTATGGAAACTGATGTGGATTGAGATCAGCAAGTATTGCAGGCTTTATGTGAGACAAGACAAGTCTCTCAAAACATTTGGCGATGATGTCGGTTTGGGCAACTGGACGGTCGTCGTTTCGACAGCTTGCTGTGCTCTTCTTTGGCACTGGAATGATGGTGGCTGTCTTCAGGTAGGTGGGAACCATACATTGATAAGATAAAGATGGTGGTAAAAAATCCTGCTTTCTGATCTGCACATGGTTCAAGTACCTTTAATGTTACTCCATCTGGACCAATAGCTTCCTCACGTTGACTCTCTGCAGGGTGGCTCTGATTTGGTACTGCTGCAGCTGGATGGGGTCGTCGCCCCTCCCTGGAAAAGCAGGGTAAGTGCATGCCTCTCCTTTGTTGGTTGGCGTGAGCGAAGAACTGTTTCAAGGTGTCTGGTAGGGTGCTGTCCGAGGACTTTGCTGACGTATGCATGTCCTTATAGCCTGTGAGTGTCTTGATCCCATCATCTTCCTCCACTTAATCTGTGGTCGGGTCACGGGGGCAGTTGGACATGCCTGAAACACCACACCAGGGAGGCGTTTGGGACCCCTCCTAGAATCGCCACCTTATCACAGTGACGGGATTTGCGTGTCCTAATGATCCTAGGGAGCATTATGCCCCTGGTAGGGTCACCCAAGGCAAACAGGTCCTAGGTGAAGGTCCAGACAAAAAGATCCCTATATTAAAAAAAAACAAAAAAACAAATGAGGTCACATTTTCCCTTGTCCAGATGCATGTCCTCTGGGAGCCAGGCCTGGGGCAAGGGCTCAAAGGTGAGAGCATGGTGGATGGGCTTTTGCCCATGGAGCCCGGCCGGGCCTAACCCGAAAAGGAGACATGGGTCCATTCTTCCATCGAACTGCCACCTTTACGAGGGGCTATAGGGGTCGGGTGCAATTTGAGTCGAGTGGCAGCAGAAGGCGTGGTGTCTGTCGAACCGATCCTCGGCTACTGTCTCTGACTCTTGTCTTGATCCCCTTCCACATATTCCTGGTGTTGTTTTCCTCAAAGTGCTCCACGATGAGTGTTTTATTGCTGCGCTTCGCTTTTTTATATCGTTTTGCGGAGTTTTTGTGCTTATTTTAAAGTCTGTTGATCTCCTGACATGATGACATCATCTGTCCTCTAAGCAGGGTGTGCACCTCACCCTGAAACCATGGTGAAACCAATCCTTGTTGTGGCCACATTCTCTGTGTAGTAGTTGATGTCGAAGAGCACAGCTGATGTGTGACAATCCAGGTCTGTCTTCTCAGAATATTTTATCGCCTGGAGAGTCAAAACAATTTTTCCCGTCACTCTGATACATTGTTGTCTTTGTTCTGCCACATGCAGACATCTAGTCTAGACCTGATGAGACAATGTGACCCTGTAGGGACCTTTCTACCTTGCCAGTCGAGTACACACACACACACACACACTCACACACACACACATATGCATGCACGTGAGTAAAATGATGCGTTTCTGTAATTAAAGGTTCTCAGTGCGGAATGATTGGAAGAGCAGCCGATCTCCAGTTTCATGAATGTTCCGAACATCCCTTTAAAATGTCGCGCATGTAATCAAGAGGCTGAAAAGGTACAGTTGTGTCGTGAAAGAGAGAGAGAGAGATAGAGTGAGAGAGAGGGGGGGATGAGGGGAGAGAGAGTGAGAGACAGAGAGAATGAGCGAGAGGAGGGGAGAGAGGGGGTGGAGAGGGGGAGGGAGAAGGGGATGGGGAGAGAGGGAGAGAGGGGGGGGGTGAGGATGTGGGGAGGGAGAGAGAGAGAGAGAGATAGAGAGAGTGAGGAAGGGACAGAGAGAGGGGGAGGGGAGAGGAGGGGAGAGAGGGGGGAGATAGATAGAGAGAGTGAGGAAGGGAGGAGGGGAGAGAGAGGGAGAGCAAGAGATAGAGAGAGTGAGGAAGGGAGAGAGAGAGGGAGGAGGGGAGAGAGAGAGAGAGAGAGAGAGAGAGAGAGAGAGATAGATAGAGAGAGTGAGGAAGGGAGGAGGGGAGAGAGAGGGAGAGCGAGAGATAGATTGAGAGAGTGAGGAAGGGAGAGAGAGAGATAGTGAGAGAGAGAGAGAGAGGAAGGGAGAGGAGCGGAGAGAGAGAGATAGTGAGAGAGAGAGAGAGAGTGAGGAAGGGAGAGAGAGAGAGAGAGAGAGAGAGAGAGAGTGAGTTTGGATTCAGACACAATTGTTTGTGCATCGGGAATCCAGTTAGTCATGAATGATGTATTTTCCTGCACACATCACTGCATTCATTCCTTTTCTGAACCGCTTCATCTTAATTAGGCTCACAGGGAGGCTGGCGCCCATCTCAGCCGACTCCGGGTGAGGGCGGAGTACACCCTGGACACACAGACAGTGAGAGACACGGCAGGCCTTTGATAACCCAGTTCGTGCACTGGGGGGACAGTGACAAGCGGTTCAGAGTGAGGCTTGAACCCCCAAGATTAGGATCAGTGATCCAGCACCTGTAGCACCAGGCCACCACCTTCCTGACACATATAAACAAACTTGTGTCATTGATTGATTGATTGATTGATTGATTGATTGATTGAAATTGCAGACACTGTGCAGATCAGTGATATGAAGAAAAAGGAAAAGAAAAATTCCTTGTTCCTTCAAATGACATGTTGGGGGGGGTCTGACCCTCCTCTTCCTCCTCTTCCTCTTCCTCTTCCTCCTCCTCCTGACCCTCCACCGCTCGATGCTACACTGTTGCAGGCTCGTGTGTATAAAGACGGCGCGTCCATGGCTCTCGTCTCGTGCGTTTTGTTTCTTTGTCTCATGGACATGCAGCAGGACTTTGGACAGCGACCCAGCGCTCCTCGTCACTTCTCCATGTGGCGTGACTACCTGGGTCTGACATCCGTGGTGGCCCGGCTGGGGCGTTCAGGTCACGCCATCCCACAGCTGCAGCCATCTGGGGAAGTCGGCGCGTGGTCGGACCTCGAGGAGCGCTCGTGGTGCCCTGATGCCTCCTCGGGGACTTCCGCGACCAGTAGCCTGTCAGCCGGGAGCCAGAGCCTGAGCCAGAGCCTGAGCCGGAGGGCGCACAGAGTGTGTGGCTTTTGTAAGCAGAATGGAGAGAGTCCGGAGATCTACACGAGCCACCGGCTGAAAGCTCGCAGCGGCCTCGTGACGTGTCCCGTGCTGAGAAACTACGTGTGTCCGATCTGCGGAGCCACGGGGGACACCGCGCACACCCGACACTACTGCCCCACGCGACCCCACTCTGACGTCATCGCCTCTCCTGTGGACCCGCGGCACTGAAGTGTCCGTTCCAGGCGCACCTTTGTGATGTTTCTGTTCGCACCCGCTTTCAGACCAACATGTAAGTTTGTTTATCTGAACACTTGGACTTCACATATTTCACTGTTTGGTGTTAAAATGTTGGAATAACGTTTAATACAAATAATAAAGGATTCGGAAAAAAAAAAAAATAAATACATGTGTGTGTGTGTGTGTGTGTGTGTGTGTGTGTGTCTCTGTATATACACACATATATATATATATATATATATATATATATATATATATATATATATATATAATACACACACACACACACATATATATATATATATATATATATATATATATATGTGTGTGTGTGTGTGTGTATTATATATATATATATATATATATATATATATATATATATATATATATATATATATATATATGTGTGTGTGTGTGTGTGTGT
This sequence comes from Plotosus lineatus, assembly GCA_024760905.1. NCBI lineage: Eukaryota > Metazoa > Chordata > Actinopteri > Siluriformes > Plotosidae > Plotosus > Plotosus lineatus. Next base: position 38,423,291 of record CM045740.1, on the reverse strand, counting down.
GTGTGTGTGTTAATCATACTTTTAAGTCTTGAGTAAAGTTGTGGAAAGTTTATATTTATAATGTTTTTATTACCCGTTTCTATTGTAATTAGGTGTGGAATCACTTTTATCTTTGTTTAATCTTGACGTATTTATGAAAAAAGTAATACTTTTTATTAAAAATACTTACAATGTGTTTTTGTACACCCCTCGAAGTTCAATAAATGGTTTAATTTATCAAAAGTGTTTAATATATTGTGTTTACTATATAATCTCTTTGAAATAATATCGATCAGGAAGAGATGTTTTTAGGACAACAACACAAAACAAATAAACACAGCCTACTGATTTCTTTTACTCTGTTATTGCTCCGTTATTAAAATAAGTAAAGGTATAACCGTTTAAATTGTAACCTCATTTTTTAATTTTTAAATGAACAGTGTTTTCTTTGTAACGACTGTACTTTTCTGGAGGGGAAATTCATGCAGTTTAATAAGTGACCACACGATGGCAGCGTTATCTTCTGGTTGTAATTGCGACTGGACTGGGACAAAACAATCGTTCTCCCCTGACACACGTTGCCAATCTAATTCGGGTCGCTGGAAGATTGGAACCTATTTCAGCCTACATTTCAGAAGGCAGGGAACACCGTGAAGAGCTTGGCAAGCCATCACAGAGTCCACATATGCACACAACGATTAACACTCGCAATGTGCGAGATTTGAAACAGTGGGTTTGCCCTGCAAAGGTCTGACCCGTTCAGTTCGTCTTCACCCAGTGTTGGATGAGATAGGCTCCAGCGGTTTAGCTGAGATGAGTCAGGTCACCGAGTTATACAGCAACAAAATTAAATGATACATAAGAGACTGAATGACATTGTGGATTTTATGGGGGAAAAAAGCTGCTTTGAAAGGAAGCATTAAAAATACACTCCCATAAATTATATTTTTTTTCAAAAGGTCATCAGCTTAATTGATTTTTAATATACATTTGATTTATACATTACATTTAATTACTATGCTATATTGATTTAATATATAATAACACTGTATGTTAGATGATAATAATATGACAGTGACCCCTGAAAAAGGGAAAAAGCAGAAAAGAAATCTCAGAGCAGGGAGAGGACAACGAACGAAGTTAAAACGACTGGACTACAAAACCCAAAATTCCTCGTCCGGTTACGTATTTCCGCTTCCTTCTTGATCGCAGTTTGTACTGTGTCGCGGGAAAGCAAAAATACACATATTCGTTCGTTTATTTTATTTTTTTGTGCCGTAATAGAATATTTTAATGTTGTTTATTTGCAGCGGTGTTTCAGGTAAATACACTTAACACCACTGTGTACTAAATGCTAACAGGCTAACTCGTACTTTACGCCTGTAGTACAGGACTGTATTCAGTTATTCAGGCTCAATCCTAAATAACTATCCTCTCTGTAGGGACACTAGGTACACGATGTTTTATTAGTGGCTTGTACACTACGGCTCTTATTGGGACACATTTTCAGTTTTCAACTCAGAACAAATCTGTGTTTGCATTGAAAGATTGGGTGTAAGAGTAACAGGTTGTTGTTTGGAAGTGGGAATGTTTACTGCCATGAATTCGAGGTATTAATGTGTAAACGAACATAATTATTGTGTGTTACTGTTGTTATTTCTCAGAGGAATAATGGCCTCATGTTTGCCGTCTGTTGCTGAACAGCTGCTGAAAGACCTTCAAAAGATCTATTCAGAGAAATCCCAAAGTAAGTCACTACACGATAGACGTGTGTTCAGAGAGTTTATCTTTGTTTAATCAAATGTAAATATGTATAGTTTACACTCCTAAGGGGTCACATCTTCTTCTTTTCCTTTCGGCTGTTCCCTTCAGGGGTCGCCACAGCAAATGATCTGCCTCCATCTCTCCCTATCCTCTGCATCTTCTACTCTTACTCCAACGACCTTCATGTCCACCTTCACCGCATCCATAAATCTTCTCTTTGGTCTTCCTCTGGGCCTTTTGCCTGGTAGTTCCAACCTCAGCATCCTACGACCAATATACTCACTATCCCTCCTCTGTACATGTCCAAACCATCTCAATCTAGCCTCTCTGACTTTGTCTCCAAAACATCTAACATGTGCTGTCCCTCTGATGTATTCATTTCTGATCCTATCCATCCTCGTTACTCCCAAAGAGAACCTCAACATTTTCATCACTGCTACCTCCAACTCTGACTCCTGTCTTTTCCCCAGGGCCACTGTTTCTAAACCATACAACATTGCTGGCCTCATCACCGTCTTGTACACTTTTCCCTTCATTCTTGCCGATACTCTCCTATCACACATCACACCGGACACTTTTCTCCATCCATTCCAACCTGCCTGCACGCGCTTCTTCACCTCTTTTCCACACTCTCCATTGCTCTGGATTGTTGAGCCTAAGGGGTCATGAGAGTTAAAAAAAATAAATAAATAATTATTTATTTATTTATTATTATTTTTTTAAATCAAATTCCGAAATTCACATCAAGATATTTTGCAGCTGAAGCGCCCGTGTGTCGAATCCAGGTTAATGCCACAACCATCCGTGACTGAGAGTTCATGGGAGCTAATTGGCCAGCTCTCATTGTAGGGAGGGAAGGCATATGCTTACTTCCCTGTCAATCACAGCGATTGCAATCATGGGCATCTGCGAGCTCCTTCATACGAGGGAGCGGATAGCACTTTCCTCCGAGCGTGTTAGCCTGCAACCAAATACACATGCGCAGCTGTTCAAAAAGAGGCAAGTGGTTAGCATGGAATTTAACCCCTCCCTGGCTAGTTGTGGTCCAGTGTCAGAGAAGGCACTACTTGACATAAACCTCTGTCACTGGTCCATGAACATTTCAATATCAGCATGCAGGTTTCATTTTCTGGACTGCTTAACTCTAATTAGGGTAGCTGCGAGGCTGGCACCCATCACAGCCAACTCTGGGTGGGGGCGGGGTACACCCTGAACAACTTGCAGGCCACTGCAGAGCTAACACTCATCCAACCATACACACCTCTGTGGGTTGGTGATTTGGAACAATAAATTCCATATCCCATGGTTTTGGACTGTGGGAGGAAACCGGAGTACCCGGAGGAAACCTACACAAGCACGGGAAGAACATGCAAACTCCACATAGAAATACCCATGCTGGGACCTTAATCCATTTTTGTTGTGAGGCGGACGTGGTGACCACTACACCACCGTGCCGCCCCGGGGATTAAATCAATAAATGAATAAATATGTATGTTTGGCAGAAAAAAATCTTCTCTTATAAATCACTTGTGCCTTTTGTTCGTAAACCATTCACTTTTTTATTAGGGTGAATAAAATACGAATGATGATGGGATATCACAGATGCCAGCAAGTCTCAGACTTTTCACGTTTCCTTGTGAGTTAAAAACAAATAATTTGTGGACAGAATGTCAACTTTTGAGCTTTTCACGACATGTATGCACTGAGAAAAGTTTGAGATGATGGCCATAAAAAATTTGTGCCATTTAATCCTAGTAGGAAAATGCCGACTCTGGCGAAGGCGGGGTGTGCTTTCAACAGCTCACCACTCCACTGCAGGGCAAACCACACAGTTATACAGACATGCACTCACAGCTCGGGGTAGTTTGGAACAACCATTGAACCCAATCTACATGGCTTTGGACTGTGGGATGAAACATGTGTAGAAGCCTACACAAGCACGGAGAACATACAAATTTATGTCATAAACTTTAGGTTTAAAATTGCAGCAGATTCAACCAGTTTAGCCAACTTGGAGCTCTACTTTTATACAGACAGAAATACATTAAAAATAGTTTTATTAGTTGTACTCCGCTTTGTTTATTCGCCTTACATTTTTTTTGATTTTACGTTTGAACTGACTAAAAAAAAATATAAAAAAAAAAAAATTTTTTTTCTAAGTCAAATTTTGAGTTTAGCATGCTTTCCATAGTCTGAGACGTTCTTACGTAGTACGTAGATGTAGTACGCTACTTACGCATGACGCTGCGTCCATTGTTTACATGGCACTGCATTCATTGTTTACAAACGACAGACTGAACGTGCCCTGCTTCTTCCCAGTTCACCGCGTGTTACCCTTGTGTTAAGATGTCGTTTCTGTGATTTTTGTGTTTCCACGGTTTTGTGTATTTGTAACCCTACAAATATGGTTGGTCAGAAGCATAAGCATACTAGTGACAGTGGTAGAGTCAGTTGATTAAAATTTATTTATTTGAAATTAATTTGCTTGAATTTAATTTATTTGAAGTCAATGTTGACATTATTTTACAATGTTCTGTTAATAATAATTGATTTAGGGGTGTTTGATGAGATACGGTAATAGGATTTATAGATGTATAGTACAGTATGAACAGTCCTACGTTACTGGAACGTACAGTAACAACTTAGGTTTTTTTTCACCTTGCGTTCAGCTGTTCGGAATGTAACTAAAACGCAAGTCGAGGAGCGTCTGTATTGTAGTAGTCTAAGCAATCAGGTCCAGACGTTCCTCTCCCCAGCTACTTCCTCCAGCTCTCCTGCGGGATGGACGGACACTGAGATATTTACAGATCAAGTGATAGTCCCTTCAGTGTGTTCTGGGTCGACCCCGGGGGCTCTGCTCAGTTGGATATGCCTGAAACACCAGAACAAGGAGTCGTTCGAAAGGCATTCTAACCAGATGCCCGAGCCACCTCAACTGGCTCCCCTCAATGTGGAGGAGCAGCACTTCTACTCCGAGCTTCTTACCTTATCTCTAAAGGAGAGCTCCGCCACAGTGCGAAGTAAGCTCATTTCAGCCGCTCGTATTTGCAGTCTTGTTCTTTTGGTCACTACTCAAAGTTGTGACCATAGATGATAGTTGGAACATAGATCGACTGGTAAATTGAGAGCTTTACCTTGCGCCTCAGCTCCTGCTTCTCCACAATCGACTGGTACAGGCTCTGCTTTACAGCAGAGGCTGCAGCGATCTGCCTGTCAATCTTTCGCTCCATCGCTCCCTCACTCATGAACAAGACCCTGAGCTACTTAAACTCCTCCACTTGGGGCAGGACCTCATTCGAGACCCAGAGGGTGCATTCCACTCTTTTTACACCTGGCCTCCTTTTTATACCCTAATCATGTTCATTAACTTGTGGTGCTTGTGGACATAATGCCTCATTGTAAAGTACTGACTCAAGAACGCACCTCCAGTGCAGGATACAGAAAATGTTTCCAAGATCTGCCGACCAATCCGACTCGGTGGTTTTGGGTTATAAGACCATGTTTGCCTTAGTTTGGTTCTAAGGTGTCTAATTCTGCTTTAACAAAACACACCATTGTTTTTATTCCTTTTGGACTGAAATCCAGTAAGTTGCTTTGCAACCAAAAATACTGCACATTCTATTCTCGGACAAATCAGCCTTGAGAATGCTGTGATCTCAGGGAAAATTACCATCACTATCGAACTTGCAGCCAATCAGAAGTGAGTCTCATCGTCACCCTCAGCTTAATTGCTGACAGCAGCTCTAAAAATAGAGCGGATGGCATTGAACTGCTGTAAAACAGGAAATGCATGTCCCTGATCATGATTGGGAAAAGTTTTAATGTTACTCCAAGCCAAATGTCATGGTGGGATTATAGCTTTGCCCACATACTCTTGATTTGTCTGATGCTTGCGAGATTGAATTCCTTTGACAATTATACAAGCATTATGACACGACTCTGGTATTTTCCTCTTGACATCCGAGGCTATGTGTGAGAAATACCTGAGGTCAGCTCTCCAAGTATTAAAGCACACTTTTGTTTTTTATTGGTGTATAATTTGAAAACTTGAAGAACCAGCACCTACATAAAAAGTCTACTGATCAGCTTGTTATTGATTATGATCAATATTCACTATGTATGACATTAATCTGTCTGGCAGGATGAATGCTCATATTGCGATGCATTAGTTTATTGATATATTGCCCAGTCTGAAGATTAAACAAGGGATAAATATGACTACCACCACAATCAACAGGTTGTCAGAAGGCATTGTGGGTAATATAAGTAATTTGTTGACATTACCCAGCTGTATGGTGAAGCAAGGGCTCGATTCCACTGGCTACACCAACTGATGGACAAGATTCATTGTGGGTCACTATAAATTAATATTAATAATTAAACTAATTAAAGATTGGCATGAGTAACTGTTCATCAAAAAAAGTTTACATTTGGATGAGAAAATAAATTGACCACAAAATAGTTTTTGAATGATGTTGATGTTAATTTGAAAGAAGTATTTGTAAGTTGTCGGGGCTGAAGGCCCAATCAGGACAGAGTATTAAATTATAAACAAAGCATTTCCTGTAAGAGCACCAACACAGAAAAAAATAAAGAAGCAATTAATTTGCGCTTTTTTTTCTTTGAGCATTTGAGAAAGCATTCTACCCACAGCCACATGCCAGTGACTGTGACTGGCTGAACTTGTCATGTTGCTTCTGACGCCAGGTTTCACAAGGAACTGGAGTGTTGGGATGTGCAGATGAAATGAAAAGCTCAATAAATACATGGAACAAGGAAGAAAATTTATTGATATACCACATAGTGATGTGTATGAATCTATGAATGACTAAGATAAAAAAAGAACGAGGAACAAAGTTTGTGCAATGCAGTCGTGAGGGGGGCACAATGCAGTGCCTCTTCCTCACGCCGGTCCCAAGCCCGGATAAATGCAGAGGGTTGTGTCAGGAAGGGCATCCGACGTAAAACCAATGCCACATATAAAAATGCGAATCAAAAATAAGAATAACAGACCGGATGGGTTGAGGTCCAGGTTAACAACGACCGCCATCAGTGCCATTAACCAACAGGGTGCTGGTGGAAATTGGACTACTGTTGGTCGAAGAAGGAGAGGCGGGAGGCGTGTCTGTAGGCAGAGAGAGAGAAACGGAAAGACATGAGTCTAGGACTGAGAGTAGGGACTTTGAACATTGGAACTATGAAAGGAAAAAGTAGAGCGCTGGCTGACATGATGCAGAGGAGGAAAGTGGACATGCTGTGTGTTCAAGAGACCAGATGGAAAGGTAGCAAGGCTAGAAGCTTAGGAGCAGGGTTTAAGCTATTTTATCATGGTGTGGATGGGAAAAGAAATTGAGTAGGAGTCATCTTGAAGGAGGGGTTTGTCAGGAATGTTCTAGAAGTGAAGAGAGTGTCAGACAGAGTGACGAGTCTCAAGTTAGAAATTGAAGGCGTGATGGTCAATGTTGTTAGTGCTTATGCCCCACAGGCAGGATGTAAACTAGAAGAGAAGGAGAGATTCTGGAGTGAGTTAGATGAAGTGATGCAGAGTACCCCCAGAGGTGAAAGAGTGGTAATTGGTGCAGACTTCAGTGGATATGTTGGTGCAGGCAACAGAGGGGACGAGGAAGTGATGGGCAGGTTTGGTATCCAGGACAGAAGGACAGATGTTGATAGATTTTGCAAAAAACATGGAAATGACTGTGGTGAATACTTTCGTCCAGAAGAGACAGGAGCATAGGATGACTTATAAAAGCGGAGGTAGGAGCACACAGGGAGACTACATCTTGTGTAGGGGATGTAATTTGAAGGAAGTTGGTGACTCCAAAGTAGTAGTGGGTGAGAGTGTTGCCAAACAGCATAGGATGGTGGTGTGCAGGATGACGCTGATGGTGAGGAAGGTGAAGAAGGCGAAGGCAGAGCAGAAGACAAAGTGGTGGAAGCTGAAAAAGGAAGAGTGTCGTGTTGTCTTCAAGGAGTTGAAACAGGCTCTGGGTGGTCAGGAAGTGCTTCCAGATGACTGGAAAACTACAGTTAAAGTGATCAGGGAGACAGGTAGGAGAGTACTTGGTGTGTCATCTGGAAGAAAAGTAGATAAGGAGACTTTGTGGTGGAATGAGGAAGTACTGTACAGGAGTGTGTACAAAGGAAGAGGATAGCTAAGAAGAAGTGGGACATTGAGAGGACCGTAGAGAGTAAACAGGAATACAGGGAGACAGAGTAAGGTGAAGGTAGCGGTGTCAAAGGCCAAACAGAGGGCATATGATGACTTGTATGATAGGTTGGACAGTAAGGAGGGAGAAAATGATTTAAACAGGTTGGCACAGCAGAGAAATAGAGATGGGAAGGACGTGCAGCAAGTTAGAGTGATTAAGGACAGAGTGGTAAATCAATTGACTGATGACAGAAGTGTGCTGGGAGAAAATGGAAAGAGTACTTTGAAGAGCTGATGAATGAGAAAAAAAAGAGGGGAAAAAAGAGTAGAAAAGGTTACCATTGAGGACCAGGAAGTAGCAAAGATTCGTAAGGGTGACGTGAGGAGGGCATTGAAGAGGGTGAAGAGTGGAAAGGCAGTTGGTCCTGATGGCATACCGGTGGAGGTATGGAAGTGTCTAGGAGAAGTAGCAGTAGATTTCCTGACTAGAACATTCAACAAGGTCTTGGAGAGTGAGAGGATGCCGGAGGAATGGAGGTGAAGTGTGCTTGTGCCCATTTTTAAGAACAAGGGAGACGTTCAGAGTTGTGGTAACTACAGAGGGATAAAGTTAATGAGCCATATGATGAAGTTATGGGAAAGAATGGTGGAAGCTCGACTAAGGGCAGAGGTCAGCATTTGTGAACAACAGTTTGGTTTCATGCCAAGAAAGAGCACCACAGATGCAGTGTTTGCTTTGAGGATGTTAATAGAGAAGTACAGAGAAGGTCAGAGGGAGCTGCATTGCGCCTTTGTGGATCTGGAGAAAGCATATGACAGGGTGCCAAGAGAGGAACTGTGGTATTGCATGAGGAAGTCTGGAGTGGCAGAGAAGTATGTTAGAGTGGTGCAGGACATGTATGAGAGATGTAAGACAGTGGTGAGGTGTGCTGTCGGTGTGACAGAAGAGTTCAAGGTGGAGGTGGGACTGTAGCTCTGAGCCCCTTCTTGTTTGCTATGGTGATGGACAGGCTGACACATGAGGTTAGACAAGGTTCCCCATGGACTATGATGTTTGCAGATGACATTGTGATCTGTAGTGAGAGCAGAGGACAAGTGCAGGAAAATCTAGAGAGGTGGAGGTATGCCCTGGAAAGAGCAGGAATAAAGGTTAGCCTGAGTAAGACAGAATATATGTGTGTGAGCGAGAAGGATCCAAGAGGAACGTTGAGGTTGCAGGGAGCAGAGATAAAGAAGGTGGAGGATTTTAAGTACTTAGGCTCAACAATCCAGAGCAATGGAGAGTGTGGAAAAGAGGTGATGAAGAAGCGTGTGCAAGCAGGTTGGAATGGTTGGAGAAAAGTCTCCGGTGTGACGTGTGATAGGAAGGTACCGGCAAGAATGCAAGGAAAAGTGTACAAGACTGTGTTGAGGCCAGCAATGTCAAAATGATGAGTTAATTCTCGCAATAAGAGTGAAATAATTGTACATAAAGGGGAGGGAGAGAGAGAAAACCAAACACAAGCACATATGAAGATCAATACAAATATAAACAAAAGCTCCGATTGGTTGTAGACGCTTATGGGTTCCAAATGTTAATCACGGCAGTCAAATAAACCATCATGCAATTTTTTGAAGCCTTAAAGCTAAAAATCAAATAATCTTCGAGCTAGCTGCAGGGAACACAGGTTAAAATTGATCATGCATGCAGAAACTAACGTGATGGGATTTATTATTTCAAACTTTATTTGATAACATGTCTGCAAAGTGCTGTAGAAATAAATATGATTCATATTATTATATTGCACAGAGAAATCTCCGCAACCCTATGAAAAGTGGAGATTGTTGTGATGTGAACAGTTAAACCAAGATACAGTGCTGTGCAAAGGTTTTTGCACTTTTTAATGATTTTTTTAAAAACATTTTTGCGCCTTTGTCACACTACTTTTTCAGATCATCAAACAAATTTAAACATTACACAAATATATCCCAGATATATTAAAAAAAAATGCAGTTTTCCTGTTGTGATTTTATTTAAGAGAAAAATCCTATCCAAACCTACATGAATTTCTGTGAAAAAGTAATTGGCCCTTGTTAAAAGGAAGGGTAATTGTGAAAAATCCTACTATTGGGGAAAACTGAGTTCAATTTTACAGCCACACCCAGGCCTGATTGCTTCCAGACATTTCCAATCAGGAGATCCCTAACATAAACCTGTCTGACAAGGTGAGGTAGGCTACACTGAATACAAATCATGCCACGATTCAGTGAGCTTCAAGAGCAAACAAGAAAGGAGATTATAGAGATGTCTCGGTCTGGGAAAGGAAACAAAGTCATTGGTAAATCTTTAGGACTCCAGCACACCACTGTCAGAGCCATTATCCATAAATGGAGAAGGCATGGCACAGTGGTGACCCTTCCTGGGAGTGGCCGACCTACCAAAATTACTCCAAGTGCACGGCACAGACGAACCAGAGAAGTCACAAAGAATCCAAAAACACTTCGAAACAACTACAACCCTTATGTCCCTCAGTTAAATGTCATGTTCATATCTTCACCATCAGAAAGATACTCGGCAAAAATGGCATCCATGGAAGAGTTCTGAGGCGAAAGGCACTGTTGACAAAAAAGAATATCAAGGCATGACTCATTTTGCCAAGAATCAACTTGATCTTCTCAAACATTTGGGAAAATGTCATCTGGACTGATGAAACTAAAGTTGAACTTTTTGGGAGAAATGCATCCCGTTACATCTGGAGTAAAAGGAACACTGCTTTTGATATAAAGAACATTGTGCCAGCAGTGAAACATTGTGGTGGAAGTGTGATCATCTGGGCCTGCTTTGATGCTTCAGGACCTGGGCGACTTGTCACGATTGATAGAACCATGAATTCTGCTCGCTACCAAGAAATCCTAGCGAGGAATTTTCGTCCATCAGTTCGAGACCTCAAGCTAAAGCGCACATGAGTTCTGCAGCAAGACAATGATCTGAAGCACTCCAGCAAGTCCACTTCTGAATGGCTAAAAATACGGTTTTGGAGTGGCCTAGTCAAAGTCCTGACGTGAACCCTATCGAGATGCTGTGGCATGACCTTAAAAAGGCTGTTCATGCCCGAATACCATCCAATCTGGTTGATCTTAAACAATTCTGCAGAGGAAAGTGGACTAAAATCCTATCACAGCGATGTGAAAGACTCCTTGCCTCTTATCGCAAACACTTGACTGCAGTTATTGCTGCAAAAGGTGGTTCAACCAGCTATTAGATTTTTTTTTTTTGGGGGGGGGGGCAATTTACTTATTCACATGGGCCCTTGTAGGTTCAGATGTTTTTTTTTTTTTTTTCCCCTCTTAATAAATGCAATTGGCATTGAAAATTGCATTTTGTGTTTACTTGTTTTATCTTTGCGTAATATTTAGGTTTGCTTTATCTGAAATGGATGACAGGGACCAACATGCAAAAAATGTCAGAAAACTTTTGCACAGCACTGTAATTTGTGATGAATAATCTAACTTTCACATTTAAAAAGTGTGTGGCTGGGGGGGAGCAATACCCTGGTGTAACCTTTATAATGGTGTACGTGATGATTCTCAGAATTCATATTCAAACTGGTGGAATCTTCATGCATCTGTATTCAGTGCTGTGATTCTGATAAACACCATGTAAGCCAATACAGTACCTTTTTTTTGTCCATCTTTTTGACTGCCTGAGCCATAGGAGAACCTGGCAAGGGATGTACAGATTCCCGTGATACAAAATTGTGCATCCCTGAAAAAATTCACAAAAGGACATGAAGAAAACAGATAAAGGACATTGTCACCGTCAAGAGACCTACAGGAGCATGAATGGAGGTGCAGGAATATCTGTCAAGTTCTGGTGCTTCCTTGGAATCTGTTGTCCACAACCCAGACACGTGCAGCATACAAGATTGACTTTGAAAACAGCTATGGTGGCATCATGATTAGCACATCTGCCTCATAGCAAGAAGGTACTGGGTTCGATTCCCAGCTAAGGTGTTTGTGTGGAGTTTGCATGTTCTCTTCACGCTTGCACAGGTTTCCTCCTGATACTCCGGTTTCCTCCCACAGTCCAAAAACATGCACAGTAGGCTAATCGGCTGTTCCAAATCACCACGAAGTGTGTTTGAGTGTGAATGGTTGTGTGAGTGTTCACTCTGTGATGGATTGGCACGCTGTCCAGGGTGTGCCCTGCCCTCGCCTAGAGCTGCCTGCGATGGGCACCAGGCAGCCCGCAAATCTAATTAGGATTAAACGGTTTGGAAAATGAATGAATGAAAATACCCAAGTTTGCGTATGGTTTGGTAAGATTTTGTGCATAATGCTGAAAGATATGTTTGGCACAAAGAACAGTATTGTCTGCTGTGAAGCATGGAGGCGGCAGCACCATGCCAAGGCTATGCTTCTCCTCAGCTGGGCCTAGGCTAATTTGTACAAGCAGGCTTCTGTTCGATAGCTGGAAGTGGAGGAATCATGACACCCAACAATGCACAAATAGATTTCAGAAGGTTGTCAGCATTTAGGAACTCAATCCTAATGAAAGATGAGATTTCCTTTCGGCTTTTTCCCTTTATCAGGGGCTGCCACAGCGAATGATTCGCACGTTTGATTTGGCATAGGTTTTTACATCGGATGCCCATCCTGACACAACCCTTTAGCAAGGGACAGAAACACGCTGACGGCTTTGCAGCCTACTCTTCACGAAAGTCAGCAATGGTTCTTTTACATGCCTCTCACCATAGACAGTGAGAGACATGGCCGGCCTTTGATAACCCAGTTACAGTGGTATGAAAAAGTATCTGAACCTTTTGGAATTTCTCACATTTCTGCATAAAATCACCATCAAATGTGATCTGATCTTTGTCAAAATCACACAGATGAAAAAACAGTGTCTGCTTTAACTAAAACCACCAAAACATTTATAGGTTTTCATATTTTAATGAGGGTAGCATGCAAACAATGACAGAAGGGGGAGGAATAAGTAACTGAACCCTCTGTCTAAGGAGACTTAAAGAGCAATCTAAACTAATTTTTACCAAAAAATTTAAGTCAGGTGTGTGCCCAATCACTGATGAGTGGCTGAAAGCTGCTCTGCCCACTATAAAACACACACCAGGTAAGAATTGTCTTGATGAGAAGCATTGTCTGATGTGCACCATGGCTCGCTCAAAAGAGCTGAGTTTTTGAATATACTGTTGTTTATGATTGTTATCATAATTACCAGGGAGCTCGGAAAGCACTGGGATTGTTTAAGGCTGGCAACATTAATATTTATATAATCTACCAAGCTGAAAACAGGCACCTCAATTGCAAAATCTAATATGGCGTCATAAACACCTTCTCGGCGTGTCACGTGACTAAGAAACCTCTATACCACAGGACCACCACTGCCCCATAACTAAATCCTAATGGGAAAAACTTGTGAAATGACTTGTAGACGGTTTGTGTACAGGAAAATCGTAGAGAGATTTTTCAGACCAAAAAAGTCCTTGTCTAAAGTAAAGTAATTTTATCTTAAATATTCTTTAGGTATTATAGGAGCACTTGTTCACGTCAGTAATAACGCAGACACTTAATCAGCCACAGGGCAGCATGTCCACCTCATGGTCAGAAGGTCCTGGGTTTGAGTCCTGTGCTTGGTGAGAGCATTTCTGTGGAGAGTATCCATGTGGGTTTCCTCCGGGCTCTCCAGTTCCCCACCGTCCAAAGACATGCACATTAGGTTAATTGCCTGTACCAAATTGCCCTAAGGTATGAGTTGAATGGTTATATATATGTTGGCCCTGCAATGGACTAGTAAGTCGTTCAGGGTGCACCCTGCCTCTGCCCATTGCTGGCTCCAGCCTGCCAGTGATGCTAATAGGATTAGCTTAGGCGGAACGGTGAATGAATGAATAATCCGGTAATCATGTCGTAGCAGTGCAATGCATAACCTCATGATCGGTATGGACATGTAATGTTTACATCAAAGAGCAGAACGAAGTAAAAGTGTCACCTCTTTAACTGCAATCACGGGATGGAGGTTCATGCCAGATGAGCAGGTTTGAAAATTTTCTGGGATTTTCACAAACAGCAGTCTATAGAATTTTCAGAGAATAGTGTGAACAGCGAGAGGGCAACTCGTTGTTGATGAGAGATAAGAGGGCAGTCTGAGCTGACAGGAAGTCTTGACGGGCATCAATGTTTGAGATGAATGAGCGACTTCAGCAGAAGATTCCAATCCTGTCTGCCAGGAACACTCACCTAAGATTCATCGGCACAAACTCAGGATTAGATTCTTGTGCTGTTGTAGCTCATCCACCTCAAGGGTTGACTCTTGGTCGATTCTGATATGCTTTTCTACTCTTCATGTTTGAGGAGTAAATATACAAACTGCCGGTACTTATAAACTTCCTGGTAATTTTACCTGTAACTGACCTCTCTTATCAACAAAGGGCTTCCACCCACAACCTCCAAAGTGAAATTCATAGGAAATCAGCAGTTTGTGAATCCCTGAAATATGTATTGCTGTTGATTTTGTTTTGCTGCGCGTTGTGGCTTGTTGCCTGTGAAAAGCCCGATACAGTGGTACCTCACCTTACGAAATTAATCCGTTCCTGAGTCTTTTTCTTAACCTGGATTTTTCGTAAATTGAACCGCATTTTACATGTAAAACGTATGATTCGTTCCAAGGCCCCAATACTACCCCCTAAACCCTTTAAAAAAATTATAAAAGCAAACCTTTTAAGACCTCCTTCTGCTTCAATATCATACCGATGGTAGACGGGTTTGGCCATATTCCTTTGCGATATCACTCAATTGCATGCCACAAGCCCGTTTCTGCTTCTCACTCGCACCGGAAATCACATACGCGTGTGCGCGCGCGTGTGTTGACCATGTCTTCTGAGCAGAGTTATAATCTTACAAATGTTTCTGGAAGTTTAAAAGCCTGAGTCAAGAATTAAAGCATGAAACAACAGTAACTCTGTCCTTTATACGAGAAGCATTATAGGAGATGCAGTTCCATGATAGCTAATGGGAGGGAGCTGCGTCATCCCTCCTAGCCAATGCGAGGCCAGCGGGTCGGGATGTTTGAACGTCATTGACTGGAGAGCAGCTCGTGCATTGTTTGAATGGAGCGTTTTAATGTTTGAATGGCGCGTTTTGTATACAAACACAAAAAAAAATATTTTGGAAAATGTTTTTTGTAACCTGGGTTTTTCGTTTGCTGGGACTATCGTAAGGTGAGCTACCACTGTCTGAGTAAACTTACTAAGAATCATCCCGTCTAGTGCAAACATCTTTGCCACAGTCATCAAATTACTACAGACCACACTTCACCAGTATTCTGATGTTTAATGTAAACGTCAACTGAAGCCTTTGATCTGCAGTGGGTAATTAATAATCAGAGTGGATGAAGTTTAGTTTTATACTATATGGAAACATGAGCAAAAAACATGTGAAAATCAGATTTTTTAAAGGTTTATTTTAAAGTGTGGTTTTTTTTTTTTTTAAACCCTGACATTCCCAGATGAGCTCCATGTGCATCAAGGTGTTTTTGCATGCTTTGTAACAGTGTTGGTTTTATTTAACTCATTCAGGATTGTAGTGTATACTGTACTGTGTAGAAAGAACATAAAAACTAATTTAAACACACTCTTCATCATGACATATTTTGAAAGTCAACATTTGCATGAAGTGCCCTTTTTCCCATAGTAAAAATGTGAAGGCCAGATTGTTAGCGTTCTTCAGATATTTTTTTTAAATTTTGCTGAATTTCGAGAAGGTGAAATGTGATATGGAGAATTATTTCTCCCAACGGAGTTTGTTGAAGTTTGAATAATTCTTCACATCATGCACAAAACAACAAATTTGATAATTAAAAAAATTGATTCAAGGTATTTTCAACTTATTCAACGTATCCAATATCAGTGAACGATAAGTTGGCTTGTATAAGAATATCAAGAATTATTTGATGCCTTTCCATCAATCAGAAACGGGAAACTGTTTTAAATTAATACAGACCACCACTGCCCCTGAATTAGTAATATTTATTAAGCTCCAGGAAGCGAACCAGTTGGTTCATGCTGTTTACTTTGTAGTATATACACATTACTATATTAGGACAGATGTTCTTGTTCAAGTAAAAAGCAACTTTATTTATGTATGAAGCACTGGAGGTTTACATAATGTTACTTCAGTGTCAGAAAAAAAATTTGGATTATTAATTCTGAACACTTGAGTTTTTACACATCAATGTTTTGAAACTACTAAACTAATTTTCCTCCCATTTCTAGTTCCTGATGAGCTCCTAATGGCGTAAGTATACATGCTCCAATTTTATGGTCTGTTTATCTTATTGTCAGATGACCCTTGGATCATCCCAAATAAATTAGGCAATTAAACCTGTTTTCATGACTTCGCCCTCGCTAATAGTTCCACCGAACATACCCTGCCACACATCCAACAGTAAGTTAAAAATGAGGGCAATTCCAAAGCTACTTATTTTTCTCGGTGCCATGGCCGAGTTCCAGCCTTTATTTTCTCAGTAATCCTACAGTTCCAAAGGGAACATTCAGCCAGATAGACCCCGTGATTATAGCTGGCAGATACTGCGTGACATTTTTCTGTTGTTGAGAGACAGAAGGTGCACGAATAGACACATCTTTGAGGTTTGAGAGTGCTATCTTTCTCATGTAGTAAAAGTCTGACTCGTCTGTTGTCAGATTAACCGAGTCGTTACCGCTAATGGAAAGAAAAGATGAGCACATTCGTATTCAAGTCTGCTCCATTTTCTTGGCTTTTATTATATTGAAAGGGGATTCATGTTTTCGTTTAAGGTTTGTGTTCGTGTTCTTGGTTAGGTGTGTTTGTGTGTTAGCATAATTATGCTCAACATTGTGTGGATTTTTCTGAAATTTATACCACGGGCAGGCCTTTCAACATGCAAGACCTTGTTAGATTTTGGAGATGATACTGGATTCAGGAATTTTTAAAAAAATTCTGAAACATTTGAGCATAGGAGGATATTTGTAATTGTGGCATTATAGCAGGCCCAGCAGAGGGTGCTGTGCACTGTCATTGTTCGGCTTGCTGGTATTTTGTACTTTTGTATTGTTATTATTCTTATTACCGTATTCAACGTAATAAGCGCCCTGCTCGAAGAAGGCCAACCCCCGACCCAGTGTTTTTTTTTTTTTTTTATCTTATGCCTAATAACCGCCCATGTTTCCTGGGAGCAAAATCGTAGATCAAATTTACCAATTTTATTCGATCAGTCTGTGTCATGGTAAAATGAGGCATTCATTGCCTGTAAAAGTGAACTTACATAGTATTTCAAGACCCCCTGCCATTGGGGAATGTCTCTAATATTAATCAGTAACAACACATTTGATTATTCCGCCATGCTGTAAAAAAAAAAAACAAAAAAAAAAACAGTAAAATATTTTGGTGTGTTCTCTTGGTAAATGTCCAACAACCGATGAACCATTAGAAACTGCTCCAGCAAAACTATGGGATGCTCTGAATGAATGGAACGATGAGCCAGATATGGTATGGACCTATCAGAAAGTGATGACGAGTATTTCTCACCCAATTCTCCTGCTCACTAACTTCATAAATTTCAGCACGTTCCTGGACATGTGCTTTTGTTTATGTTCGTGTTGATTGGCTCGATTTTACTTCCAGGAAAATGTTTAAAGGAACACCACCGGTAGGGGAAAGTAAGGGGTCTTTTTTTTTTTTTTTAATTATGCTGTTTTGTGTTTATTTTCAGCTTTCATGTAAGTAGTTTGGTTGATACCAAAAAATAAATAATACAAATACCAGTAAAACTCTTTTATTGTTCTGTTATTATTCATGTATTATTCATGTATTCCACCTTGATGGTCATAAGCACTTACCGTTCCACTCTGCTGGTAACATTTTAATAAGCGCCCACCTACTCCAATTTTTAAAGTGCCCTGGGCTTAAAAAATATCGAATACGGTATTTTGTTTTTATTGCATAGGCGGTGTTTGCTTTTATGTTCTTTGTTTTATGATCTCTGTTGAAGGACATCTTTTTCTGTTTATCTCAGCAGGCAGGTTTTTTTTTTAAAACCACTTGACTGATAAAACCGACAGAATACAAATTAGCTCTCTGACGTGTATAACCACGGTCCAGTTTTCAGCCACATGCTGCTTGTTTGTGTCTATGAATGTAATGTTTATTACACACTCAACCATAAAGTTTAAAACCTGCTGACATTTGAAGTGAATAAAATCAATTATCTCTTTATACTGACAACTGGCAGTTCATGAACTTCTCAAAGTTCATGTGTTGGAAGCTGGAAAAATGGGCAAGCTAAAGAATTAGAAAGACTTGGAAAAGGGTCAAACCATGATGATGAAAGAACCAAATTAGCACATGCACAAAATGGCAGGTACTTAACAAAAGTGGGCCAAGTAAAATCAACCAGTCAACTAGTGATAAGGTCCCGGAGCATCCAAGGTTAGCTAATGCATGTCGGAAGGTGAACGGTCAACTGGTCCCCAAAACTGCATGACCCGGTCAACTGGTCCCCGAAAAAAATGTCAACTTGTTCCCAACACTTTTTTCCTGGTAAATTTGTGATATTAGATATTAGACCATGTTTTCAGTTTAGATAGTGGTTTTTATAGCTTATATTTGTTCATACAGCAAGGCTCAAAATACCTTAATATATCATGATATTTCAGGATGTATATGTATAGCATGGAGTAGATATGTATAGCAAAAGTCAAAATACTATAATATATTACGTACAACATTTTGTTAAATCAC
Organism: Plotosus lineatus; assembly: GCA_024760905.1. Taxonomy (NCBI): domain Eukaryota; kingdom Metazoa; phylum Chordata; class Actinopteri; order Siluriformes; family Plotosidae; genus Plotosus; species Plotosus lineatus. The sequence goes on along the minus strand of CM045740.1, from coordinate 38,404,621 downwards.
AAAGTACATATCACAAATTACATCTCACAGTAAATATCACAGCAGATAATGGCCTAAACGTTGGGTTGACCACCATGCAGGTTGTAGCTGATGCCACGCAGGAAATCTGGAATAGATTTTCTTCCTCCCTTGTAGTCCCTCACCAGGTTGTACAAGTGAAACTGGAGCTCCATGTAGCACCGCTTCGACCACTTGTTCAGTTGGACACCACGCTCATCCTGGAGGATGACAGCATCAATGGTGGCTGCCTCTGCCTGGAGGCATTAGATGAGCTTCCAGATGGTGGGATTAGCATGGCCCACTAGACTGGAGAACTTATTGTTCCAGCCCTCACAGATGTTGTTGGTGCGTGGCTCGGTGGCTAAGGTAGCGTGGTGCTGGTTCCACCGGTCAAGAGCGAACATGAGTGGACTGCGGCGAAGTCGAAGAGGCTTGATGAGGTGACGGAGCTGCCCAGAGATGTAAGTAGAGTCAAAATACTCAACTAGGGCAGCAGCATCGTCGGGCATGGTGGACCGGAGATGATCCATGCCTGCCTTGACCTCCTTAAAACGTGCTTAATTGGACTTATGTTTAGTAACATAAAAATATCCAAATTTCAGTTAAAAACATAATGTAGGATAATGTAACAAAATCAGTTAAAAAACATATGTAGGAACAATCCTACACAAGTCGGGACAGTTTTTAGAAAATTTATTTTGGGGACAAGTTGACCAGGTCATGCAGTTTTGGGGACCAGTTGTCCTATGATCTGAGGGCTAGTCTATATGGTCTGAACCCCAAAACCACAATAGCACAAATTTATGAGAATGTGAATGCTGGCTGTAGTAATCCACAACTGAAACTGCTTACATTTAGCATGTTGGCATTAGTACTAGAGCATGAGGCAATGGAAGAAGATGGTCTTGTTTGATAAATCATGTTTTCTTTTGAATCTTGTGAATTCCTGGGAGCATGTCAGTTACCATGGAAGGGAAGCAAGTTGGCGGAGGTGGCGGATACTCTGGACCATGTTTCCTTGGGGAACCTTTCATCCTGTCATTCATGTGGATGTACTACCCACCAAAAACATTGTTGTAGACCAAGGCCACTACTTTATTGCAATACTCAATGGACTTTTTGCAGGATGATGCAGGCTGCGATACCACAAAAATAGTTTAGGGGTGGTTCATGGGATATGGCAAAGAGTTCATAGTGTTGACTTGGTCATCAGATTCTACAGATCTCTGTATGAGTGAGCATTTGTGGGAAGTTGTGGGACTACGAAAGACTCACTTCAAAATTGATTTAAACATGACCTCAATAATCTGCTGATATTATTGCTCCAGATTCCATAGAACATCTGAGGTCGTGTGGAGTCTGTAATTCGACTTTTCATTATTTTGGAGGTGCAAAAA
>CM045740.1:38328224-38398224 GCA_024760905.1 Plotosus lineatus | reverse complement strand
CTTTCCAGGGCATACCTCCACCTCTCGAGATTTTCCTGAACTTGTTCTCTGCTCTCACTACAGATCATATCATGATCAGATGTCATCTGCAAACATCATAGTCCATGGAGATTCTTGTCTAACCTCTTCTGTCAGCCTGTCCATCACCATAGCAAATAAGAAGGGGCTCAGAGCTGACCCTTGATGCAGTCTCACCTCCACCTTGAACTTTTCTGTCACACCGACAGCACACCTCACCACTGTCTTACATCTCTCATACATGTCCTGCACCACTCTAACATATTTCTCTGCCACTCCAGACTTCCTCATACAATACCACAGTTCTTCTCTCGGCACCCTGTCATATGCTTTCTCCAGATCCACAAAGGCACAATGCAGCTCCTTCTGACCTTCTCTGTACTTCTGTACTTCTCTATTAACATCCTCAAAGCAAACACTGCATCTGCGGTGCTCTTTCTTGGCATGAAACCAAACTGTTGTTCACAAATGTTCACCTCTGCCCCTCGTCTAGCTTCCACTGTTTTATATATATATATATATATATATATATATATATATATATATATATATATATATATATATATACACACACACACACACACACACACGTGTATGTATGTGTATATGTGTGTATATATATATATATATACACACACGTGTATGTATGTGTGTGTATATATATATGTATATATATATATATATATATATATATATATATATATATATATATATATAGTATTCATTAAGTTTTTGAGTAGAAGGAGGATATTGATAAGTAGGGGGTGGAAAAATTGTTTGAGGCAAGCATGGGGATGGGGGTGTCCCCTCCCACAGGCCACCACCAGAAAAATTTTTAAAATTCATGTGCTCTGTGGTGCATTCTGAGCCCATATTTATGAGAAAATCAGACAAGTTAGAAGCAAATAAAACAAAGTTTATATTATAAAAAGTAGTATTTGTTACAAGAATAGTAGACTTACTACTTAAAGGAAAGTACAGTAGGCCCTTGACATTCGCAGGTGTTCGGTTCCGGGCCCTCCCGTGAATCGAGATAATCCACGAGTTCTGTACCCGGAAGTAAAACCCCATGTATCACGTCACATGTGCGAATGAGCAGCCGGAAGTAAAATACTATGTATCTTTTACATGCACTAAAATATGCTTCTTAAACACATTCTATCAATAGTCTTACTCATTAATTCAGTATTAATGTAGTAAAATGTAGTAATGATTAAGAAAAACTTGTCCATTTTTACTGTTATATTTATTGATGATAAAATATAAACATACAGCATACGAAAAAAAACACCTTTCAAAGCATTCTCTGAAAAACACACAGCACTGAAGTTTTCAAAAATGCCCACTAGAGGAACGAATTGCATTAGGCATGAGATGACTGAATTCAGGTACTAACTATATTAAGCCCGAGCAGCTCAGCCATGCCCCCCAGCCGAAAGGAGTACTGTACAAAACAGAATTTTAGAGTGATCGAGTATAAGAGAGCGTTACAAACCAAAGAAGAAGTAATGTTGATGTGCGTTAATCCTCTGGCGCAGAGGTGAGCGTGCTTTTGTTTCTCGGAAGTAAATGACAATCGTGAATTCAGGTGTGTGCTACAGAGCACTCTCAGCCAAAGGGAAGTAAACAGTTAGTTGGAGGCACAGCACCAAAATCAAAGTCCCCCAAAACACAAACCATAACAAAAAGGACATAAAAGAACAAGAAATGTAATAAATTGGATAAACAAAACAAAATGAGAAACATGCTACACCACAGTAAATAAAATATAACACACAAACATTTTAAACATTGTCTGAGGTCATATACTGGAATAATAATTGAAAAAGACTTTAATAATGGAGTGTTTTACAACAGTTCAGACGATTATTCCTCTTCAGCAATGACGTGACTTCCGAGGAAACTGTTGTTTCTTCCAGAGAAAGTCTTATTTATTCAGAAGAGACATCCAACGTCATTACCTTTTTATGGTGCTTAGTAGGCATTTGAGTGACATCATAGAACTTAACTGGTAATTAAAACACACTAAAAAAAAGGGTCATTGCCAACTTGTGCACGAATGAGGAAAAATGGGCGTTACATCATCTCAACCAATCAGCAGGAAGGAGTACAGCCATTGGTTGAATTTGAATCACGTGCGAGTTGCTCGGCAGTCCACGAACACCCAAACCGTGAGTGCAAAACCGTGAATAGTCAAGGGCCTACTGTACATAAAACTTCTTATTTGAAAAATCTCACAGTTACCTTACTACTACAGAACATTTGTGAAACAAACTGCTACCCTAATCTGTCAAAACTGTTTATGTAATATCATTTTAGGATTAATAAGATTAGGCTATTAGAATGAGATTAGGCAAGTTTAGTTGGGGGCGAGTTTTCACGATTATCGCTAAGTGCAATCAAGAAATAATTTGTGTTCGGACATGACATAAAACTTTTTACCAATTTCATGAGATACAGATGTTTCCGAAACGGTGGAATCATCAGTCTTGAGTCGTTTCCACAACATATTTAATGTTGGTCATCAGTTTGGACTATATTTTACCTGGGTTTGTACGACCCGTCATGATCTAAATCGACACGGAGATCACAGGGAGCACAGGCAAATGGCGGCACGTATATAAAAAGCGCGTGCTTTTGAATGAGGTTGCATAGTGTATCATGGGATATCGGAAGTGAACCGATTGAGAAATTATCAAAACAAGTCATCGTGTTAAGTACAAAGCTTAACAAAGCTTATATATATATAATTATATATATATATATATATATATATATATATATATATATAAAATAAAATAGAATTAATTCGTTGATTCAGAGGATTAGGTTAATAGCTCGTTTAGAGTACCTTTTCATGATATGCTAATTTTTTGAGATAGGAATTTTGGGTTTTCATGAGCTGTATGCCAAAATCATCAGTATTAAAACAATAAAAGACCTGAAATATTTCAGTTGGTGTGCAATGAATTTAAAATATATGAAAGTTTAAATTTTATCAGTACATTCCAGAAAATAATGAACTTTATCACAATATGCTAATTTTTTTAGAAGTACTAGTATGTGTGTGTGTGTGTGAAGCAAATATGGTTGGTCAGACGCGTAAGTCTACTAGCATGGGTGCAAGTCTCATACACAGAGATGAATTAACTATCTGCTCGGATCGGCACAATCTACCATGCATACTCAGTTAAGCAAAGAGAGTTGTAAAATGAATGAAAACCCAAATCCGGAAAAGAAAGAGAACTCTCTGCTCGGCTGGTGATTCACATCAGTGCAGGCTGAGTACTAAACCAGTCTTCAATCGTGCTCTTGCTCACTTGAAAGACCGGAAGTCTGTATAACCCGCGCTTTGTCTCAAGCACAAAAAAGTAAACTACTTTCGGTGTTGAGCGTCTCACGTATTGTAAGCGTTGATTGGCTGTTTTAAGCTTCATGTAATGTGACTCCGCTCGGCTTCATGTAAAGTGACCATCGGAACCATTTACAAGCAGAAAGATAGAAAATGTTAAAGGTTATATTTGATACTGTATTTGATGAGTGAATTTGATTTAAATTTATCTATTTGAAATTATTTTGCTTTAATTTAGTTTATTTGGAAATTAATGTTGATATTATTTGATATATTTGATATTATTTTACAATGTTATATTCATAATCATTGATTTAGGGGTGTTTTATGAGATACGGTAATGATATTTATGGATGTATAGTACAGTATGAGCATCATATATCACTGTGACACCTTACGTTCACGTTCAACTTATGTTCGGCCGTCCTGAACCAATTAAAAACAAGTCAGGGAGCGTCTGTATCATTAAAACACTCGAACATGTTCAAGAGGTTCAAATTACAAATAATAAGAATTTATATGTGCTGCTAAAAATCTTTAGGCTCAACACACCTGTAATCTGTTTTTAATAAACAAGTAATAGATTTTATCGGGTTTCTCGTTGATCAAATGGTGCGAAAACAGTCTGTTATCAACCTTGTGGTGAGAAATCTGAGCCCCTTGTAAGTCTGAAATATGAAGGGAAGCAATAATCTGTTGATATTTGCATCTGGGGATGTTCCCGCCCGCTTTACACAGCTTTGTGATTCTTGTGTACTGGAGATCACCTTAAACCCTGATGTTTCACTTTCATACATCACTGGCTCTTCAGAGACCTGTAATTATCAAGATGGTCACTAACAACACTGGTGGCGTAGTGATATGATATAAAATTAGTTCATCCCAAATATAATTCCCTTCTCAATTTCTGCTAAAAGTTTCCCCATGTTCAGGCCTTGGCATGGTGTCCTAGCGGCGGCCTGCACAGGACCTGTATGGTTTCTGGTGACCGTTGCAGGATGCATGACATAAAGTTGATGCAGAAGCAGACATCGCTAGCTATGAGTCCTAATGGAGATTTTGAGGAAGTCATCAGGAGGCGAACTACAGCTTTTGTGCATCCAGTTGTTTTGTGGATGGTTTTCTTTGCATAAGTGAGATTACCTGTGTATACCAAGGGGGACTTAATTTTTTTTTACAACTGCTTTTAATTACTTTTGGGGGAGCTTGAAGATTTTATAATTTGCTTGAGAGTGCTTCGACAAGTCTTGTGTCCAGCCCAGAATGAATATGTTTGACTTTTATCAGCTGTAAAATGAATAAATAAATGTAACATTTCCTGTTGCTTTCACAAAACAATCTGTTTACTTGTAGGATTAATGTAAGGTATAGCTGATTAAAGTCGGTTAACAGGTTGATGAGATATGGGCTTTTTATACACGAACATCCTCATGTGTGATGAGACGTCTGTCAGAGATGGGTGTGTGAATATATTCCTGTTCTCTGTAATATATCTGCTAAAACACACCATACAGCAGCAGAGCAGGAGGCTCTCGGTGGACGGTGAAAGTTCGTCAATTGAGGTTGGGATTGATGGGCTTGCCGGAGCCCATGTTAGTCTTCATCTTTTTATTCCCATATGTGTGCACCTTGAGGTTCCCATTTTACCGTCGACAAGGAAAACCAAATGAGGACCAGACGTGTTTTGTTTTATAACAGGATGAGATAAATATCGCACTCAGTCAATACTTCCCCTTCTGGGAGAAATCTAGCTGGAGTCATATTCAAATGGAGCCATGAAAACAAAGCCAATGTGACCAGAGGTGTCCCTTCAGGAGGAATTTAAGGTTAGATTGCTATCAGTAAATGGAGATGCCATTTTGGATGGGCCAGATGGTGCATTTGTGTGTCATGTATAGCAAAATATTAGGTTATATTCTTGAAAATTTTTTCCCGACTCTGTACATAATGTGAATGTAAAAAATCTACACGGCACTGTTAAAATGGCAGGTTTTTGTGATGTGGAAAAACAAGACCAAGATAAATAATTTCAGCACCTTTTCCAGCTTTAATGTGACCTACAAATTGACAATCTGACTGGAAAACAAGTAGAAATATTTTAGGGAGCAAATAATCTAAAAACCTAGTTTAAGGGCATACACATATACACACCCATGTTATTCTAGAACTTTGTGAAATAATCTTTTGATGTTCTGACGACATTTAATTTGTTTGGATTAGCAGTTGTTACATTTTGACTTGGCAGTTGTTTTCCACTTGTTCAAATTGTGAGGCATCTCCTTTGCACAGCCGTCTTCAGTTCACCCTCCGGATTTTCAACTGGATTGACATCTAGAATCTGGGTCGACCATTCTAAAACATAAAGCTATTCCTTTATTGATTGGAGGTATTTTTTGGATCGTTCTTGTGCTGAAAGATTAACAGCTTGTTTGTTGAGAGGCCTGAAATTTTTGTACAAAGATTGACGAGGACTTGGAACTATTTGTTTCTCTGCACCTTGTATACAGTCCCTGTTCCAGCTGAATAAAAAGCTTGATGCTACCACCACCATGCCTTACCAAGGATGTGGTGTTCTTTTGGTTATTTGCCGTGATTTTGCACTGGTTCCAGATGGGGGTGATCCTACTTCGCGGAATTCTGTGGTCGCGTAGGGATCCTGGTCCCAATTAACCGCGGAAAGTGAGTGATCCCTGTAATAACACCGTATTATAGGTTTTTATTTTTGCTCTTGAAAATGTTTTCAGTTTTCACACATTAAATGTTAAAAAAGCTTCTCAAAATTACTACAATTCAAATTTTTTTTTTTACCTGCCATTTTAACCTGTGTGTGTGTGTGTGTGTGGACCTTTCATATCCATTATACACAAATAAAAGTTTATAAATTAGATCTAATCACAGATGATCGTATCTAAACTAGAACAACCACTTCATAATGATCCTCGTAGTAAATTGACTTGACCTGAAATATTAATATTTTATAATTTATAATTGATTTAATGAGAGAATTTACTCTACACGTAAACAAGGATTTCTTTCAAGTCATTGTGTTGAAATAAAAATCTTTTAAGTTCTTCCTGACCAACTGGTTTTTAAATTAAAACGGCCTGCTTGGTCAGATACTTGGTTAAATATTAGTCATTCCCTTTGATTTGAATTCAGCATATAGTAAGGTACAGGGATGGATTTTCATTGCAAAGCAGGAAAAATAAGTGTTTATTAATAGAGCTGAGTATCCGAATGTTCTTAAAACAGGAAATTCAATTTGAGATGTTCTCAAGTGACCTGTAAGTTAGAATCTCTCCAGCGGGTCCTGGGTGTCTACCTCGGGGTCCCCGTCTGACAGGCCAGCTTCCTGTTGATTCGGAGAAGCAGCTGGGCTACTCCGAGGCTCAACATCCCTTAAGAGGAACCTTATTTCTGCCTCCTGTCCTCTTTGTCCTATGTGACTATTAGATTAGATTCAACTTTATTGTCATTACACATATAATAAATGCAGGGTAACGAAATTCAGTTTTGCATCCAATCAGTAGTGCAGAGAGCAACATGTGATATACACGCACACACACACACATTCATATGTGCACTATGTCCAGTTAGGAAACAGTGATGTACAGATTATGTAATGAGCAGATGTGGGAAGCAATGGTGAGATACTCAAACTTTGCCACCAGGAGCAAGGTTTGTTTCCTGACACGGACTGTTTTCTGTTTGGATCTGGATTCGTTTGTTAATCTTGCTGTTTATGTCTGAATCTAACATGTTAACCTACGTATTTTTCACGTATTTTACAACTATTACATTGAGGAAGCAGGGCAAGATTTGGCGCTAAAGTGTCCGTTCCTAGACTTGTACTGAGGACATTAAAAGCAGTGAAGCTCAGACATTCTTTATTTTTTCTTATTAATAATGTATAGTAATACCCTCTAGCTCTGTGACCTTACCATGGTATGGCCCATGGACTATATTGCGGTAATAAGCATGTAATTAGTTCTTGAAATGCCCATAAAGTGTCTAAAATACGTTTGAAAGCTGTTGAGTGACCCCTTTGTCAGTCTACACCTGAATGAAATTTGTATGTAAGCATTTTTTTTTTTTTTTTTTTTGCATTTTTTTAAAGCGCTTCTATTATTTTCATTTTTATTATTTTTATCCATTTCTGCGTGATGTGTTTAGATATATGACCATTGCAAAATTTGGATCCTGCCTCCACCCCTACACACATGTACAGAGAGCTGCGTCGGTGTTGGGACAAGTGGCACAATTTTTGTAATTTTGACTGTGTGCACCATCACTGATGCAGACAACCTGTGATCAAAGTCATGGATGAAAAGGCTGATGACTATTATTGACTTTTTTTATGTCAGCAATACGGACTTATATTTCTGTCTCGTATCCAATTTCCTCTGTGCGCATTAAAAAAGGGAATTTAAAGTTCATCATGAAAATTTCCAATTCAAATTGCTTGTATTATGTATTTTGGATTTGATTGGGAACAAGTGGAATTGGAGGTGCTTTACACACACCAGCACACGGTGGGTAATTTATGTTCAGCTTGCATTTGCCTGTATGTTTTCTCTTTCGACTTATTCCTGAAATGGACCATTGTACCATTCCCAAAAAGTACCAATGTACGACATTTGAATATACCTCTGGGATATTTGCCTTTTCATGCCGTTCCATGTAGGGTGTGGTTGTTAATATGTCACTGCAATACAGATTCATCATTTAACCAATTTTCCCTTTTGCACTCTGCTCTGTATGTGTTCTGATAAACAGAACGTGGACACAACCCACATTGTATCTGACAGTATTTATATTTAGTCCCTTTCACTCAGAATAATAGAATGTTTTTAGGGAACTAGAGATTTCCGCTCATTCATGGCCGTTTCTCCTCCTTCATGTCTCAGACGCTGAGGGGAAGAGATTTCATTAATATCTCATTTCACTTGTCATCCTGTATGAGGATCAGTGAGCCTAATAACAAGCTGCCTCTGGGCCACCATGCAGCTGTGCCTACTTCCCAATCTTGTTGTGTTGCCTCTCCCCTCTTTCTGTACCCTTTTGTCTCACATTGACCTTCACTTGAGAGGGAAAATTAAATGCTATAGGCGGGATCTGGGTCAGGTGATTATGGTTGGTTATGCTGACTGCTGTTTAACGAGATGTTTGGATTTCAGAGACCTTTGATATGATGGAAGACAAATAATAACCTTGGTATGGGCCACATTATAAAAGGTAGGCTCAGTCATGGACATCAAAAATGGTGATTAGTGATGATGATTTTCGAGTTAATGCGTTGAACACGAATTTTAAGATGGCAGCCATAGTTGCCATGTTGGTCTGTGATGATGCTTCTAAACTTTTGGACAGAATGCAAATTCAAGAAAGCAGGTTTGACGGCCATGTTGCATTTTGGACCGTGAAAATTGATTGCTTTGGATAGTGACATGGTCCCAATATCCACCCCAGAAATATTGTTGATAGATGATGGAATTTTTGGGCTCTTGCCCGGAGTATGAGTTTAGGACGACCACTGCTACGACCATATCAGATATCGGACAGTGATGAAAATCAGTAGGTTTGTGTGGTTACCTGGTCCCCATATCCACACCAAAAAAGCTGATGGCATTTTAAGTTGGTGGGTGGATTGCAAATGTGGACAGATGGACGCATGTTATCCATGTCAACAATATCAATCATGCTCATTGGGTTGAGCCCTTAATAAAGCATAAAAACATGATTATAATTTTTATTTTATGAAATTTCAGTTGGGATATCCTGTGGGAGTGGCATGGATGATACTGTAGTTTATGACGGAGTTGGAAAACCAAATATGAAATGACTTGAAACTGAGCTGCACATTGACAATTACAAGCCTTACTTGGGTTACAAAAAAACCGTACTATATATGTCTTTGAGATCTCTTTATAAACTCTGGCATGCTCGCTCATGTTCGTAATGAAGTGACTGAAAACCATCTGAAGGCTTTTTATACCATGAATCCTCAAATTCCATTGACTAGAGTTTTGTTGATTTAATTTTCTTAAACTGCAACTCTAACACTATCTTCAGCTGTAATTCAAACCACAGGTTTATATTAATGCGCCTGCTTTTAATCCCTTATTGTTTCTCCAGTAACGTAATTCTCAGGGCCTGTGCACATAAGCTAAACCTAATAATAAACCGAATAATAATAAAAAAGTGGTAAAAATATGGTGAGAAATATCTCATGTCAGCACTTTCAGGAAAGGACACATTTGTTCCCCATAGTTTCTCATAACCAAAGCTGGATTTATTTTGCGTCACTGACTTCTTAGGGGAAATAAAAATGGGGAGGCAGAGGATAATTGTTTATAGCTGGTATGAGGCAAGTGGTAACAGGAAGCTGTCCAAACGGAGCCTTCTCTGTGGTAAAGCACTATCAGTCCCCATGTATGCATGAGCATACGCCATTTCTGAATTCAACCCTGCGACCTCTAGGTTGATGGTGGACGAGAGATGTCTGCTTTCAAATTTCAGAGTTGTGCTAATGTATGCGAAGTCTGATTAAAAATGTGCTTCCCCCACCATTTGCATGTTTAGTCACATGACCAAACAGTGGTACCTTGACTTACGAGTGTCTTTAATAACGAATTTTCCATCATTTCCATCTTTGATCAACTACCAAAAATCTGCCCTAACCAACGAACAAATTTTTGATTTACGAGCTCTGCTGGGGAAATGGCTTTTCCTGACCGATTAGCCTCGTATTCTTCTGCGTTCTGAGAATGCCTTGTGCAGTGCTTCTCAATTATTTTCTGTGACACCCACTAAAGGAAGAACCCCCCCCCCCCGACAATTATTCCCATAGGAAATAATAGAAAGCCAATTCATCCGTTCCAACCCCCTCCCAAACTTATATAACCTGCCACAAACACGCATATTTGACCCAATATATTAAAGATAGGTTGGTAAGGTAAAGTCTGTTGGGTTTTTACACCCGAGCCTAGAGGCTCATCAAGCCGGTGCTTATCCCCGATTTCCATAGTGTGAAGCGACTAGGAGAACAACTCCTCCTGGATGGGACGCTAGTCCATTGCAGGTTACCTTCCCAGTATATTTTTCCTGGTACCCATTTATACTGCTGGGTGAACAGAGGCACACTTGTGGTTGAGACCTTGCCCAGGGGTCTTGGCACAGTTAGGGTCTCAGTGGAATTCGAACTCACAACCTCCCGATCATGAGCCCAGCACTCTAAGCACTACACCACCGGCCCCACTTTATTAATAGCTCCCACAAGGCCAGTGCTTCTCCTCCAAGGCCAGTTTGGGGGGGTGGGTGGTGGTGATGGTGGGGTGCTATTGCCACTGCTACCTACTGTAGAGGATGCACAATTAAACTTTTCTCACTGGCATTTGTGGCGTTGTAAAATTCTCCTTCTCCTCCCTCTGTGATTCACCACCACCACCACCACCTTTGCTTTATCTAATGAACATTTTGACTTCTGAGTTTGCCCTCGGAATGGATTAATTTCGTAAGTCAAGGTACCACTGTACTTGCAAATAACCAAACTTTTGCATAGGTATAAGTTTTTAGATTTAAGTTGTCTTGCTAACCTCATTTATATACCACACAATATTAGTCTGTTTAATATGCCATTAATGAAGTTCTTTATTTGGCTTATTTCCCACCGGGCACATTGGCCTTCTGTGTTTTCAGCTGCTGTACAGTTAAAAGGCATATGGGATGTGAAACGCTTAGCGTCGCTGCTTAAAAACACAATTTGCAAATGAAATAATGTAGTGTTCATTTACATATAGAGTGGGGAAGTGAGATATGATCAAGTGTTTTCTCAAGATGCCTGGCACAAATAGATGTGAACAGATGTACTTGGGGCTGTCATTATGAGTGTAGACACATGCCCCGGGGGAGGGGGGGGGCTGTCTCCCACGAGTGAAAACCATGACGTTTTTTTTCATTACTGATATTAGGTTTCCGCTATAATGTAAATATTAAGTGGAAATATTTGCAATAATTTCAAAATGTCCTAATACTTTGTGTTCCATATTTTCTTTAAAGGGGTCTATTGACTTCCCAGGGATATTTAATAAGATCTGTAATCGAAAAAATACCCAATGTATTTCTGAAACTATTTGGTTTCTCATGTACGTATCCATGACCCCGCGACAGATATTGAGATGTGATATTAATAAACATGTTTACGTACAACATGGCAGTCCACATTATACAGGTCGTCGCCAACTTGCAATTCTGTGCGACTTACGACTGTTCGACTTTTACAACCACCCACGACTAAAAAAATGAATCAGTAACTTATTAAAACATTCTGAGCAGCACTCGCCTCACTCATCACCTGAATCGTTTTTCAGAGAACAACACAGTCTGTTGTGTAATGCCAGCAATGCCTGTCTTGAACATGCCTCAATTTGAAGAGTGATGCCCTTTTTCTAGACTTCTCATTTTTTTCAGTCTCCTCCTGAAGAGCTGACGGGGTACCCCACGACTATCTCATTAGTTCAGTGAAAAGATCAGCACAGGCCATGAAAGCAGACAGTGTGACAAACACCAGGTATTATCTGCCAGAAGGCAAAAGGGCAGCTAATTAATCAGTGTCAGTGAGCTGGCGGACCTAAAAATGTTCTGCTGCTGGTGAGAGACAATGACCCTTACGTTTTTTGGACAAGATGGTTCTCACGTCCGCATCCATGTCACGCAGCACTGATAATAAGAACCTGATTCAGCTGAATTCCTGCTTGTACTTTCCTGACACTGATTCGGGTGAAATGCTTCTTTTGGGCAGTTTAGCATTGAGTATGGACTCATGGGAAATGGCTTCCTCTGAATTCCACTCTGACGTCTGAATGGAAAATAAAGACCATCTTTTAACCTTTATTCTTAAGTTATATAGAAACTGTAAGAATTTGTTCTCAGTTAAGACTAAAAAGGAAACGTTTGGACTAATTTGTGAAACTGACCATCTTGTAAATATATTTAACGGACATGTCCACGTTTGAATAATTTACAGGTAGTGTCCGACTTCTGGCCCGCATTTGGTTCTGACCAACAAGTCGTTAGACGGTTAATAAGTATGTTTTTTTTTTGCGTTTATCAAAGCAGTTTTTCAGTGATTGCGCTGTTTAAAGTACATCATTCGTAAATTAAAGAATGTCCTTTCAGACCAACTAGTTCTCGGGACTAACTTATTAGGGCATTCTCCCAAGAACCACATATGTACGAGTGTTTACCTCCACCAATGAAATTTTTTACTTTTGTGACGTTTTAGTTGTGTGTTCTTAGCGGATTATGGAGAAAGTTTAACACGATTTCAGGAATGAAATTTCACTCAGAAGTCGGTCTGGCTTTGGACAAGGAATACTGGAAATGTTCCGGATCAAAGTCTGAATCCTGGAATGTTTTAAAGCATTCTTTAACATTGTGAGTAAGGACAGGTTTTTGCAAGTGTGTTATTGCAGGTCCAACAAGGGGTGTTGTCTACTTTGTGCCCCTTCTCCTATCTTGGTGGAGGTTTGCACTCTCTTAAGTGCGCTTGGTTTCGGTTTGCATTTGCGCAGTAAGTAGGAACACTGAAGCTGTATTGCAAACAGGAGATATTAGCAGACGTTTTTATATTTTGATTAAACACTGTTTACAAGTATATGTCCCTTTGTGATTTATTTTCTTTGTTTATTCATAACACTTCATTTTTCCTGGTCTGTTGAACAAATTTATTGTTATTTATTTATTACCAGGACAACCTGAGTTAACAAACTTTTGAAATATACTTGTGATTTTATCTGATCAAATGCTTCCAGAAATAGATCAGTCTTTGGCATCAGAAATTGTGCCCCAATCTTTTTTAGAAATTCATTTGAATTCCTGGTTTTTGACACTAAACTGCCCTTGTTAGGATCTTCCCCAGCATTTCAGGATTGCTACTCGTGCTACATTCCAGCATCTTACTTTAAATGCTTTCAACCATTCAGAAGTGGAGATGCTCTTCTGCTCCTCATTTTTGTCCTATTGCATTGAGCTTTAAGCTGAAGACTGTCAACATTGGCCTTTCGTAATTTTTGGTCACATGTTGAATTCACCTTCCCCTCAAATGATGGTAAATCATACAAGCCGTGATGCAGCACAGCAAAATATTCATTCATGTATTCATATTTATGTTGAATAAATGATTGCAAAAGTATTTCAAGTACAGTCGGCCCCCAATTTACGAAGACCCCTGTGTACGAAATCCCCGGGTTACGAAAAACATTTTCCCCCGAGTTTCCGTCCCCGAGATACGAAACAACCCCCTCTTACGAAAAGAAATTCAAACGCGCCATTCAAAATTTCACACGACACGCAAATTGCTCTCTCATTGGCTGTCTCTCAACATCCCGCCCCGCTGGCCTCCCAGATAGAGACAGAAGGAAACTTCACTCTTTAGTTTTTCGTTTCGTTTTTTTAAGTTTCAATTCAGTAAATGTTTAATAAATGTGGGGACATTTGAGCTCATCTGGAATTCTGATCCCTCAAGGAATGAAATTAAACTTGAGTTTGTCAAGCAGGGAATGCGCTTTGAATTCACGTCTTGTGGGCATGGCCCGCAGCGCGCAGAGAGAGAGAGAGAAGAAATAACGCTTTAGTGTTTAGTTTAGTTTGTTTATGTTGTTTTAATTCAGTAAATGGTCAAGCAGGGAATGTGCTTTGAATTCACGTCTTGTGGGCGTGGCCCGCAGCGTGTTCAGGAGAGATAGCGAGAGAGAAGGAATAACGCTTTAGTTTTTAGTTTTTTAAGTTGTTTTAATGCAGCAAATGTAGGTGCATTTGAGCTTATCTGGAATTCTGATCCCTCAAGGAATCAAATTAAAGTTGAGTTTGTCAAGCAGGGAATGCGCTTTGAATTCCACGTCTTGTGTGCGTGGCCCGCAGCGCACGCGTGAGAGAGAGAGATGTGTGTGTTAATAAAAAATGTTTAATAACGGTTTAATTAATAAATGTTAATAAAAGTTTAAAATGTTTAAATGGTTTAATAAATGATTTTCTTTTACTTTTAACACATTTCATACAAAATTGGTGTACTTTTGTAATTTTTAAAGGGTTTATGGGGTTTATCCAGTCTAAAGACTGGAGCCTTGGAACGAATTAGGCGTTTAACATGTAATATGCCACCCCTACTTATGAAATCCCCGCAATACGAAAAGGGCCCTGGAACGGATTAATTTCGTAAGTTTGAGGCCAACTGTATATCAGGGTTATCTGAAGGCTCCGTATAAAAGAGTTTGAATTTTTTTCAAATACACTGAGCAATTTTACGTGGAGTGGACTTTTTTGTTTCACATGACTGCATACGTCCTTGATTGCACACTGGCTTCAGACCCCCTCTTGCTTCAGTTGCCATACATTATTGTGTACAGAATGAGGAAAAACCAGGGTCACTGATCTCTGAGCGAATGAGCTGAATCTGAAAGAAAGCATATCCTGTAACGCGCACACACACACACACACACCCTTCTGGCAACTTTGGAATCTCCTCATGCGGTTTAAAAACACTTAAACATGCTTAGTTTCTTTTTATTTATGGCATTCGTCAGACACCATTTTATCCAGAACAACATTTGATTTATTGTCTAATTTGTACGAATTAACAGCTTGGGGGTGGGGGGGGGGGGTGGCCTCGTGGTGTTGTGATTAGCACGTTCGCCTCACAGCAGGAAGGTCCTGGATTCGAATCCTGGTTTTGACTGTTTGCATGTTCTCCCATGGTCCAAGCTAACTGGCTGTTCCAAATTGCCCCGAGGTGTGCATGTATGACTGGTTTGCATGCATACATCTGTGCCTGTGATGGTCTGACGAGCTTTTTAGAGTGTACCTCACCTTCACACCATGCTGGCTGAGATAGGCTTAAGGGCTCAACAATCTTAACTTGGTAGTACTGCAGCTTGAATCATTACCTTCCTGGTCAATAACTTAGGGCCTTAGCCCATCACTACCTCTGATTTATTTAAACTGTAAATTTCTCAACATTGCTGCTACTTTCTGGAAGAAGTTTTAATTTTTTTCAGGTTGTTCCTCTTTTAAAGCTTCTCTAAATCCACTAATGCAGATTCTCGCCTCTCTTTAAACCGATAATGTAATTTGTATTTCTATCGGCAGCAAATGGTACGGCTCATCTGTTCCTTTTTTCCTCTTTAATGCAGTGTAAAGTGCTTTTGTATTACACCTTTGTAATGAACGATCTTGTGAAAGCTTCACCCCAAACACGTCCAATCAAATGCAATTTCAGTTCATTTGCAACCTTGGATTATTCACTTGTGATGAGTGTTGTGGTTAAAGACGCAAGTGTGAGATCATTTCTGAAAGTCCTGACCTTTCTGCCTATTTAAACCAGTGATTAAATTTTTCTCCCAATGTTTACATGATGACCCCAGATCAGTTCCTTAACAGTCATGCCTCTCTCCTGTGTAGAATCAGTTTATGTCAAGAATGGCATTGTTGGAGTTCCTTGCCTCAGTTTTTTGATTGTTTGTTTGGGGTTGAAAACATTAACACCACCACCACCACCACCACCACCACAAGCCCTTTCCCAAACCATACCGTCGTCATCTGTTTGCGTACCAATATAGATCTTGCAGTCCAAGAAATTCTGTCCTCTTGATCTTCATAAACATTTCCTTCTATTTAGGCCTTGTTGCATTGATGTAGTCCTCACATTGCCTCACATCCTTTAGTCATGCTCACTGACATCGAGTGTGCGCGCAGGAAAAAGGAAACGCTAAATGGGACCAGTAACAGTTTCATGAAGGGTGATATTTTCCACATTGTGGTCTCAGTATGGAATCTGAATAATATGGCAGAGAAGAGATGCTGGTTCATTTGGTTTGGATACGCTTCATCATCATAGAAAAACTGGCTGTGTCTCCTACTGTGCAAGTCCTCCAACTTCCCACAGACCCACAGCAAGACACTCCCGTGAGGGTGGTCAAGGCATTTGCACTGTCTGATGAGGAATTATTTGTCGCCCTGCTGTAAGGTCGAGTTTGCTGGAGTTCCTTTTTTTGTTGTTGTAAATTTCTCATGAGGAGTATTTCTGCATTGTGGGATTAAATCCAAATTTCCAGGAGCATGTCACCAAACTGAGATGTACTTGATTCATGTTTAATTCCCTTTTAATTCCCTCTCAGCTGCTGGACCAAGGCCAATATTGAAGCATCAGTGTTCATGGATATAAACTGTTCCAAGGTGCTGATTTAAATCCTCACAATAGTAGGGATGCTCTAGACTGATTGTCAAGTTTGCACAAAATGACTGTGGTTTCCTGACTGCCTGTTGTGGAAAAGGTAGAATCATGACCAGGATTTTGAAATATGTTTCAGAAATGGAAACATTTCTGTACACTCAAACAGGAAGAGGAACAAGTGTGAGGACAAGAAGTGCTTCAGAAGGTTAGACCACGAAATCTGTTGACGTGATGAAATGCCATCATCAGAAGGCTTCATTTGCATGGAGAAAAGTGCTCAGAACCCAAGTTTACTTGGAGCACAAAGTTGAAATTGCACAAATTCATATCCGATTTTCACGCTTTGAGACACGAAATTGAAACAGCAGTCATTTTGCACTTTCCGCTTAGTGGTTTGCATTCGACAGTGTGGAAAGACTGAAGTTTCACTTTTGCGAGTGTCTCAAAGCATGAAAATCAGTTGTGAATCGGTCAGTTCATATAAGACGATGATGGCAATAACAGTACACAGATATTAAACGAACAAATCTGATATAAACCATTGAACTGCTGAACAAAAAAGGAACATCTACATGCAGTCATACCTCTTCTTCTTTTCCTTTCGGCCTTTTCCCCTTCTCGGGAGTCGCCACAGCGAATCGTCTGATTCGCACATTTGATTTGGCATAGGTTTTTGTTGGCTGCCCTTCCTGTCACAACCCTTTAGCAAGGGACAGAAACACGCTGACGGCTTTGCAGCCTACTCTTTACGAAAGTCAGCAATGGTTCTTTTACATGCCTCTCACCATAGACAGTGAGGGACATGGCCCGTCTTTGATAACCCAGTTCGCCACACTGGGGGGGGACAGTGACAACCTTGTGGGGACTCGAACCCCCAACCTTGGGTTCAGCGATCCTGCGCCCTATCCACTGGACCACCACTGCCCCATTACAGTTGTACCTCACCTTACGAAATTAATTCGTTCCAGAAGTGGTTTCGTAACGTGATTTTTTTTTTTTTTTTTTTTTTTTTCCCCCCCCCCCAGAAGTAGAGTCGTATTTTACATGTAAAAGGCCTGATTAGTTCCAAGGCCTCCAATACTTCCCCTAAACCCTTTAAAAATCATAAAAGTATCCCAATTTTGTATGAAATATGTGCTAAAAGAAAATTATTTATTCAATCATTAAAATTAATAAGACATGCAAATAATTTACCATTGGGGTTGGGTATCTATGCTCAAGATATGAAAAGCATCATGGGTATTATGGAGATGCAGCTCCCTCCTAGCCAATGGGAGAGCAACTCTATCGTGCCAATTTCAAAACAAAAGTAACTGCATTTCGTACCTTGAATTTTCTTTCGTATTCAGAGACAAAAATTTTACGTGAAGGCTTTTTCGTTAGTTGGGTCTTTCGTAAGGTGAGATATGACTATATTGGAAGCTTCTGTTTACGTATATCAGGAAGACATTGGCTCGTTTATTCGAATGAATGACGTCCCACCATTGATTCACATGCAAATTAATTTTGTACATGTAAAGCACATGCGACTTTTCACAGTACATTGTTGCGCCCCTGTTTGGGGATATTTTTTCTAATTTTTCTCGATAAAGCTTGTAATAACTGTGTTTTGACATGGGAAGTGGCTTTGATCAAGTAAGTTTTTAATTTCCTTTTTGGGTGTTTCATGTAAACGATGACTCTGTGTCAACACAGTGGGTGTTGCTAAAATCAAATAAGAAGTTAATGTTGCACAGCGGCTCAAATGGCTTTTTTTTGCCGGAGGGAGCAGCTGGATACAACCATCTAGTTTAGCAATGTTATTCCTGCAAGATGGGGTTAAATAGTTGGTGCAGGGATCCCTCACTTTCCGCGGTTAATTGGGACCGAGATCCCCAAGCGACCACCAAATTCCGCGAAGATCACCCTCTCCCCGACTGACGTATATGTGCATGTATATGTGTATATAATATCAATAAATATGTATTCAATGCTATAAATGCTTATAACAACAATTAAACATTAAAAATAATGAATAAGATGTGAATAAAATATAAATACACGCACTCAGATGCGCACCTCACAACAATGTAACTAGTTTTAATGGGAGGTCTTGGGTTGTTTTCTGTTTGTTTTAGGTTTTTTTTATTTATTTATTTTTTTTTGCATAATTGGCCTTGTTTTTATGGCATTTTCCTTAACTTTTCCCCCGATTCTTCCCTAATTTCCTTATTTTTTAATTCAATGAATATAAAAAAAAAAAAAAACCAACAAAATAAAAAACTCTGCACTGAAGCCGCATGAACTGCGAAGTAGCGGGGGATCCCCCTATTCTCAAAAGATCATTGCAAATCATAAAAACAGTATTTAATTATTCTTAATTTTGCATTCCAAAACTTAACAAGACAACATTTTGGATTCATTAAAGAAAAAAACATAATTATGTATAGTAGTACATCTCACTAAACAGATAATAAAATATCATGTTTTGCCAAAAGGAAAACTCCCCACTTGTATTTATTTGAGCAAAGAGCCTGTGATTGGATAATTACTTCAGTGATTTAATGTTTCTATTGGCACCAGTGATATTCGCTTTAATCCACACAGTCAGCAGCTTCTCATTTCAACAACCATATTGGAAGATGGAGCCTGTGGTTGTATTTCAGAAACATGTGCTTTACATCAAGCGAACATGGAGATTGCCGGAACTGCAAAAATTGGATCAATAACTGTTCAACACATTAATAAAACCTGAAAGGGGGCGCTATTCCGGACCAGCAGACTTGAAGATAATGTTCTACACCATTACAATGTCATTCATTCATAAAATACACAGGGTAAGCACTGCAAATTGGAGACACAGAAATAGAACGCACTCAAGGCAAGAAAATTTCATAATTTAAATTAGTTGAATAAATTTTATATGTAACTTCATGAAAGATACACTGATAGATTTTATTTTAAGTTAATTAATTTAATAGGCGGGGCAAACACTGAGAATTAAAAGCTATTACACAGCCATCAATCATGTTAGGTTTGTAAGATAAGATAAGATAAGATACAGCTTTATTAATCTCACAATGGAGAAATTCACTGTTACAGGCTCTTGAGGTACTATCAGTAGGGGGTGCAAAAATAGATACAAGTACGAACATACACACATACATATATATTATATAAGTAAATAAATAAATAGATACATAAATAGTATAAATTACTAAACAATAAAGGAAAAGAAAAGAATGGAGCAACTTTATAGACTGGCCTATATTAAAGTGTAATGTATCTGAGGGCAGAGTAGATGGGTTGATATGGTTCACAGTCAGTGGGGTAGATGTGGTTGATTAAAGTGCGCGGGGTTTTTATTGCACATAACCGGTATTTTCACAGACAGTTACAAAGTGGCGTTGTACAGTCTGACAGCGGTGGGAATGAACGACCTGCGATAGCGCTCCTTCCTGCACTGAGGATGCCTCAGTCGTACACTGAAGGAGCTGCTTAGCTCCTCGACAGTCTGGTGCAGTGGGTGAGAGCTGTTGGACAGGATGGATGTGAGCTTTGCTACCATCCTCCTCTCACTCACCTCCTCCACAGAGTCCAGTGGGCAGCCGAGGACAGAGCTGGCCCTCCTGACCAGCTTGTTCAGTCTCTTTCTGTCCCGCTCTGTGCTGCCCGGGCCCAGCAGATGGCAGCGTAGAGGATTGCAGAGGCTACCACAGAGTCATAAAATGTCCTGAGCAGAGGTTCTGCATATGCCGAAGGACCTGAGTCTCCTCAGAAGGTGGAGGCGACTCTGGCCCTTCTTGTACAGGGCGTTGGTGTTGTGGGACCAGTCCAGTTTATTGTTAAGGTGAACACCCAGGTACTTGAAACTGTCCACTGTCTCAATGTCCTGTCCCTGGATGTTCACTAGTAAATGTGTGTGTGTGTGTTTGAGTGCTTCTCCTGAAGTCGACCACCATCTCCTTCTGCCTTCCTAGTGTTCAAGCACAGGTGGTTGCGCTCACACCAGTCCACGAAGTCGACGATGACCGACCGGTACTCCAGCTCGTTCCCCTCTGACACACGGCCCACGATGGCGGAGTCGTCCGAGAACTTCTGGAGGTGGCAGCTGTTTGTGTTATATATGAAGTCCGAGGTATAGATGTTAAAAGGAAGGGTGAGAGGACGGTGCCCTGCGGTGCCCCGTGCTACAGACTACCACCTTTGACTTACAGCCCGCAGCCGCACGCACTGTGGACGGTTAGTAAGGTAGTCAATAATCCAGGCAGCAAGCAGCCCGACCACTCCCACGACCTCCAGCTTCCCCCGCAGGCGCGCTGGCCTGATGGTGTTGAAGGCACTGGAGAAGTCAAAGAACATGACCCTCACAGCGCTGCCGGCGATCTCCAGGTGGGTGAGTGCCCGCTGCAGAAGGTAGATGACGGCGTCTTCTACTCCGATGTTGGGCCTGTAGGCAAACTGCAGCGGGTCTAGGGTGGGGCTCACCATAGAGCGGAGGTGTTCAAGGAGGAGCCTTTCCATGATCTTAATGAGGTGGGAGGTCAGGGCGATTCTCGATTCTCTACAATCTTGATAATCGCGATATCTCGATTATCTACAATCTTGCTGTATTTCTTACTTGGGCTGATGTACTCGTCAAACATTTAGAGCAGCTAGTTACAGCTCTGCCCTCCACAGTTCCAATTACCCCACCAGTGAATCACCTACAACATAATGCGACTTTTGAACCAGTACCCCCCCCCCCCCCCCCCAAAAAAAAAAAAAAGTAATTTTGCACAGCCCTTGCACCTAATAATATCTGTCTGGATGATGGGGTGTGTTTGTGTCAGAGCAGCTTTTGCATTGCTGATGGTGCTAGTGATTTTTTTTTTTAATGAAAACAGGAGCTCAAACACTCAGTTCTAGACTTACTCTGGTTGTACAATCTGTGCCTTTTTTTTCATCGCTTCCAGAGCATGCTTTTTTATTATTATTATTATTTATTTTTAAATTAAGCACAAATTTTGTGCAATGTAGAAATTGAACCATCATTCAGTGTTTTGCTCATGAGCTCAAAACTCTGTTTGCATCATTTAAAGTTTCAGGTTTTATTTTATGTTGACAGTAATATAATTTTGTGCTATTATGTCGTATTTTATGTTTTGTTCACTTTATGATTCTGCTACCATCAGGTTTTATAGTTCTGTGCTTCTGCTTTACACTTGCACATTATACTTCCATGTTTTTCGGTTTTCCGTCGCCAATGAATTATGAGTATTATGCCTAAGCAACTCGCCGAGGACCCGTAAGTTTTCAGCTCCTATCCGTAAGGAGGATGAGATTAGTGCATCTTGGATATATTTGATCAGCTGCTGTGCTTCCCTCAAAGTGCTTAACAGTGGAGTACAGTCTCACAATGCTGGAGAGGTTGGGCTCTGAAGGGCAGTGAGTCAGCACAGGTTTGGCGTGGAGTCTTTGCTGGCTGTGGTATTTGGGTGGGTTGTGTTTTGGTTGGACACAGTGTTCCTGTAACCCAGATAACTGTGAATAGTTCAACCAAAAAAAAAAAAAAAAAAAAAGCTTCTTTTGAATGAAATTGTGATTGAAATATAGATAAATAGGTTACGCACACAGTATTGATGTATATATGATCAGGAGAAACCTGTTGAATGATGCTGGAGCTGAATTCTAAATACAAAACAAAACAAGTTCAAATAATTCTTGAAAATCTATATGTATGAATCCATAAATCTACTGCCTAAACTAGACAAATACTTCGTATTTAATTGGATAATTACTCCAATGATTAATATATTGCTGCTGGCAACAATTCTATAAACGCTAACTGATGCAGTGAGTAGCTTCTGATTTCTTGAACAACCACATCAGAACCATTTTAATCTAAAGAAACCGCTTCAGTTATGGGTCATAAAGATTGGAGTTGGTACGATAGAAAAAGGTCACGTGATTTTTATGAGTTCAGCATCAGGGTAAGAAGGGAAGTGCATGAGCGATGCACCCATCATTCATTGTATCAACTGTACAAGGCTCTGGAGCAAGTGTTACGATCTGGAATTACTTTGATTGGTCGGGTCGAGGCTCAGCAACATTATGTAGCAATAAAATGAAGTCAGTTGACCTGAATGTACCGAATGAGGAGGTTATCCCATCGATGGACTTTTTTCTTTCCAGACAGCCCAAGCATAAAATTGTAATCTCAGCCTCACGAGTCGAAGATGAGGTTGACTGGACTTTTAAGATATCGAACGAGCGACAATGAGAAATTAGCAGGTCACACCCTGTCCAAGATGACTGCCACGCCCAATTTCTTAAATGTACAAGGCACCCCTGGTGGATAGTGAATGACTCCCTTCAGAAGCAGGTCCTGCTTGACAGGAGGACCTCTGCAAGAACATGGGTAAGGAAGGATGAATTGTTGAGCATTAATTGCTTGCAGGCTCGAAAAAAAAATGATGATGCATCAGCCAGAATTTCAGCACTCGCTCCAGCAGCATGTCCCGGACAGACGCCCCTATGGCTGATCATTCTCAGGCCCAGTGGTTCAGGGACCATAAGGAGTCGTCTTAACCTTAACCCTTTTGAAAGTCCTTTCGGATCTTCTGGAGAAGACTTTTATGGAGTGGTTTGACTTTCTGCTCATCAAAGCACGACAGTCGTAGCTGTTAATGCACATTGTGGGTGTGACACTGCGTAAGGTTGTGGAAACGATGCTCCGGCGACTGCACACGGTTAACTCGGATAATTGTGATCCAAAGAAATTTGTATGCGCAAGTTTTTTTGGCAGGACAGTGCATGTTTCATGGGATCCTTTTTTTTTTTATTATTATTTTTAATGGCGTTTCGATTGTCATCCTCTTAGGATCATGTGGGTTCAAGAAGAATCCAAGGAATGTGCTGGTTAAAGCAGTCGCGATTGACTCTGGATGGTACCACAGGATTTCCAAGAATGGGAACCAAGAAAGCAAATCTGGCCATTTTCTCAAGGCAGGTCACCATGTTTGCTTTCTCACGTTAATCAAAGCAATAATAGCCGATAATAAGCTTCTGTCACTTGGTTCACTCGTTTGGGTTTTTTGGACCACTTCTGCCTTGATGGTGGTACGCTATCACCATCGCGTTTCTCTGACGAACTTGAGAAACATCAACATTCAATTCCGTCCAGTGTTGGGTTCATCTTTCGCAGACATCTTAAAACAGGACAAAACTGAACCACACTCTCAAGTCTTCTCCAGCACATCCCAAACAGTTCCAATAGGGTTCAACCCAGGATTCTGTGGGTGCCAATACATTATATGAAAAAGATTCCTTCGGCTCCCTTTACCATTTTTTTTTCACCATCTGAGCCTACATGTTATGCTCCATTGATGTGATAACCTGGTAAGTCTGTGCTTTCAGGTCCTTTTGTTGCCATGTAATGTTGCTGAGCCTCTACCTAACCAACTTGCAGACCCAGTGCCATTGTGATATTCTGGAATCAAGTGTCAAGACACTTCAAGCAAAAATATCAGTGTGTGACTTTATTTAGTTGTTGTTGACTCTGCAGTGTAAATATTGATTTGAGCTCCCTTTGTCTGACAGCGACACATGAAAGATTTCAGTTCAGGAAATCTCTGTCTCAAACAGGTGCTGGGTGCATCAGGACTTCCGTACACTTGCTATACGTCATGTCATTACTGTCCGTGTCCAGCCTTCTCTTTCTCTGTGCTTAGAAGAAATGAAAGTCTGGTGGTGAGTTCACTTTGTCTTTCTTTTAATTCTCCTTTCATTATGTCAATTATCCACACACAAACCCCACATTAAGAGAGACCGGAGCAGAGATTTCTCTCCGTGGTCACGGGCATCACAAATGTTTACCCTGCTGCAGGTGCACGTTGCTGACGTTCAAGATAAAAGCATGACTATGTGCTGATGTACGAAATCGACTTCGTAGCGTGAATTTGTTCAGATTAACACGGATTGTTGGATCGACACCAGTCGTTAGATATTCGATAAGACACTTCGTTTTTCAGCATCACAACCCGTTCACGATTTCCCGCCGTAGCCTGAGGGGGTTCAGATTCGCTATGTAAACGTGATGCAAATAAAACTGTTGATCGTCCAGAGATCTCTGCGCTTTTGATCACGAGGCCTGGACTGAACAAGAGATCCCTTCATGTCTTTCAGAACTGTATAACATTTTAATCAGCCTCGCCTTAAAAGCCCCTTGAGAGACCCACCAGCTAAAATTAGGCGGTCTGTGAGAACACGAATCCAAAAAGGAGCATGTTCACCATTACAGCCTTGGACCCACACGCCAGAAAAGAGGTCTGGATTTGCATAACGCCGAAGCAGAACGTGGTCTGTACTAAAAGAGGTATCCTGTTTGATGCATTTGCATCACGCCCACTACTACTACTACTACTTCTTCTTGTTGTTTTTCTTCCTGACTTTTTGACCTGAAGTCAAAACAAAAACGTGGGGCTTAAAACAGAAAGGCTTGTTCTGAAATTCTCATCAGACCTCAAGCCACGTCTGTTCTTTCCCTGTGTGTGTGTGGGAAGCAGGCTGTGGTGATCCCAACAGACTTAGCACGCATGCACAGCTGTAATGCTGGTACTGTATAATGGTTGGCGGAGGTGAAGCAGAATTCATTTCCCGAACCGCTTAATTCTACTCTGGCTGCTGGGAGGCTGGAGCCTCTGTCAGCAGACTCTGGGCAAATTCAAGGAACATCCTGAACAGCTCGCCAGCCTAACGCAGGACCGTAACACACAACCACTGACTAACAGATGCAAATTGGGACAGCCAACCGGCCTACTGTGTGTGCTGTTCGAGGAAACCCATCCACGCACAACGTTTTCCTGTTCTAGTCTAGAGTTATATGCAGGATTTTCTGAAAAGCAGATTGTATGTCTACACATTTAACATTCATGCCCTCGTCTGCACTCCAGCGTTTGTACTGAATGACATGGAGCAGGGAAACCCACCAATCAGAGGCAGGTCTCTTGAAAGGTCAGAGGGAGAATTCGAATAAACACGCTGTACAACTGTGATGAGCAGAAAGTCGTGGGGTTCAGGCCCCAGCACCACCAACCTGCCACTGTTGGGCCATTGAGCAAGAGCCTTCCCCTTGAATTGCTGTCGTATAAAACAGGGATCCCAGATCTCTGCTATTTAGCGGAATTCCGCTATTTTTACTCACCAAAGTGATAATTATTTATAATATATGCCCCCTTGACCGCCAGCTGAAATATTTCATTTCCTCTATTTCTGAACCCGTTTCCTCTATTTTTTTCGAAACCTTGCTGGGATCCCTGATAAAAAGTATAAATGGAAGTTGCTCTGGATAACGGCGTCTTCCAAGTCCTGTAAATGTAAAAGTATCTCACGACACGACAAATCCCGAGGTGGATGAGCTACAACTGTCTGTCAGTCAAAAACAGGAATCATGATGTTGACGCTGGGCACGGGCGCCATTTTTCCGTCAAGGATAATCACATAGTCATTCACCTTCGAAATCTGTTCCTCTCTCGTGTTTACAACTTCTCCAAACATAACAAAAGTCAGACTTTCCCCGGATGTCATGAATACTGCTCCACTTCCTGATTCTTAACGAAACTAAACTGGTTTTTGTATCAAATTCATGTTATGGTCTGTTAGCAGTTTGCAAACGCAAGTGTCGCTGAGTCCAATAAACTGTAAAGGTAAAGTCGGCGATATTCCTTTTTTTCTCAGCCTTGAAGGAAACGATCAGGTTTCGGATGCTCGTCATGGCGAGTCAGTGTGGGGCGGTGTTTGGTTTCTAGGGTGTTTTAGATTGTATGAAAATGAAAGATTAACGAAAGGCCTGTGTTTCTCTAACTGCTAATGTGTACCGTATATGATATTTTGTTTCCCATTAGACATAACCACAGGTTTTGTCTGTAGCTATCAAATTATACCAAATATGGAAACCCAACCATGGGGGAAATAAAAGCAGATCAGCGTCGAAGATTCTATTGACTCGAGTCGAGCAGTGCCTTCAGTTGAACTTTAAGATAAATTAGTAATCAATACCACAACACTGTTGTCAATTACATCCTTTTTTTTTTTAAAGGAAATACATCTTGTAACACATTCCCTTTTCTGTAGTAATGTCTTGTAGCGCTCACGAGTCGCGCCACTTAATATAAGAGCTGCATAATATCGCGCGCAATAAAATAAGTAAGGTTTTTACGAACAAAGAATAGCTTATACTTTTGTTTTTTTTCTCCATAATATGTTCTCTCATGGACGGGTCTCTTTTTCAGTGTAAGCACATCTTGGCAGCCTACTTGTGCCAGGCCATGGGTGTGTGCCAGCAGGAGCAGGTCTCTGATCGGCACATGACCCGCATCCTATCCGGAAGGGCCGAGTTAAATCCCTGAAGCCGACGCAGATGAAGACGTGAACTTGGCTGCAAACACAGCAGGTGGGATGTGCACCGGAATCATAGTTCACATGGAGAGAGCTGGAGGGGATGCGTGGAAGGGGTGGACATACCGTTGGATTCTCTCACGTTTTTTTTTTTTTAAATGCTCCAAAGTGAGCTTTCAGCACTTTTCCATTGGGCATGACTCAGTACCTCGTTGGAACCTTGGACTATTACACACCCTGGCTAGCGGCCTGCTTTGGGTTTTTTGTTGTATAAAATTACCCGTGATTCCAAGAGAAGTTCTCTGGATGTTGTCAGCATGATTTGTAAAAATGCTACATGAAAGCTAACATTGGGTTTAATACGGGAAAAGAAAACATTGAATATGTACAACAGGTTGCTTTGAAGAACTGACGAATCTCCATGTGCCATTACGTTAATATTATTTAAAAGGGACACAGAAAACATCATCGGTTAATACATTAAAAAAAAAAAAAAAAAAAAAAACGTTTTTTTTTTTTTTTTTTTTTTTTTTTTGTGTCACAAGTCAAATTTCACGGATGCAAATTTTTGTTCACAGTGAGCGTTAAAAGGAATTTGATAGGCAGTATACTTTCAAAAAAAAAAAAAAACACACAAGAAAGCAACTTTAGCATACAGCAGTTACACTGTTGGTGAAAACATTTTATCTGTTATGACTCTGAATTTGTTTCTGTCTAAAATGAAATGACTTCAAATCCCTAACATATGGTACCTGTGAAGAATGAGATAATATATTCGAATAGGGTGTGGCTACAACGTGACAACAAAAGCAGATGCTAACTGTAGTACAGTTGTTGAGCTGTGCAGGAACGTTCAGTGTGCAGACACTGCTGTACCGCGGCTCGGGTTGGAGTACCCGAGTAGATTTGGACCAAACATATTTTCACTTTGTAACTCCAAGTACTGTGAGAAAAGGTTCAAAGGTCAATGCACACATGTTCAAAAAAGGTCCATTGTTGTGCTTTATGTGAGAAATACAAACTTATTCTCAAGTATTTTGTTCTTTATCGTCACCCAGAGATTATATTTTTGTATTATTATATGGTCCCATGAGATCTTCTGACAGGAAGTGTCTGAATTTATTTAATCGTTTGCCAAAGAACTCACATCTGTTTACTGAAACTGACTCCAGCAAAGTCGCCCCTTTACTCGAAGGGTCGGACATCTCTGCTCTCATCACCGCTTCAGATTTTCTTAGCTTTTGGTTCTGTGCCGTCAGGAAATCTTTTTCACGTAGAATGTGTGCATCCTGCATTTTTTTTATTCATAAATCTTTCCTGTGTGTCACTCTTTGAATTTTTTTGTTCGAGAAGAATACTTGGACCATTTGTTCGAAAAAAAAATTCCCCACAAAGCAGGCAACACCTTATGAAAATCTACACCCGGTCCCCAGATGGACATAAAAAATGGTGCGGCTTGATGAGGCATTATTGATTTAATGCATGGAACTCATATTTAAAAATGACAGCTATGGCAGCCATATTGTAAATCACACAGCTACGGAAATCAATAGGCTTGTGAATTTACCCGGTCTAAACATCCACAGCTAAAGTGGTGATAATCAGTGGTAAAGCTTTTCAACTTGTATTGATTCATTCATTTTCTGCAACCGCTTAATCCTAATTAGGATCAGTATGCTTATAATAACAATTAAACATTCAAAAATAATGCAAAAGATGTAAATAAAATATAAATATACACACATACAGATGCGCACCTCACATAAAAATGTAAGTAGTTTTGTTGTGGGGTTTTTTTTTGTTTGTTTTTGCATAATTGGCCTTGTTTTGTGGCATTTTCCTTCACTTTCCCCCTATTTTTCTTAAATTTCCTTTTTTTTTTTTTTTCGATGAATATTTTTGAAGAACCCGCGATGCACTGAAGCCGCAGAAACTGAAGCATGAAGTCGCGAGCGATCACTGTCTATAATTGGTCATGCTGCAAGACTAACACTTCTGCATTTGATTTCTTATTAAACATTTAAAACACTCAGATGAAGATGAAAAATTATACTTGTGTGTGTATATATGTATACAAGGGATTTTATTAACAAAATAAGTCACCAAACATACATATTGATGTTAAATAAATTACTGCTTCATACAACCGACACATATTCTGATAGCAACACAAATACTCGACATTAATTAATATGGACCACAGTGTAGCACTAATACTGTAGTACAGTGAAAAATACAAATCTCTGAAATGTTTTCTGTCCCTCTGCAGACCTGACGAATAGAGAATGGATCTTGCGTGTGGTGAGACTTAATTTTGCGATTAAAAAAACCACCGAAAGCACGCCACCCCCTTCAGATGTCTGCTTTTACTGAAGCTCGTAAAAAGTGCACAATGTATTTTTGAAAGCGAGTAAGATGGCAGCGAACACTCTGACAGTGTAGTACAGATTGGTCTCCATGGGAATGTCCAATCACTTTGGCACATTCCTGCAAATTAGCCCTTAAGAGTTGTAATAACACAAAGATATAAACGGCTTAACGAGCCTCGTTAGGACTCAGCCCCCCCCCCCCCCAGCACATTTTCACCTCCCTCTCTTCATCATCTGATTGATAACTATCCTTTTCGCACTGCCTCATCTTGCTTTGCGCCGACGTAAGTATGTATCATGCTACGTTTTACATGTCTGAGCCGTCATTATATGAACGTCAAGCATGCGCTGCCTGTCTATCTGCATCTGATCCTGAAAGACTCATTGACAGCATGACATTTAAAATCTTATTCATTTTAGGTTTTCGAGAGTCGTTAGGTAACATGTTGAAATGGCAGGAATGTGTCTGCAGCACTTTGCAAATTCAGTGCAATTCAATAGACTGGTCCAAGACCTCCTTCAAAACAAGGACCCAAGTGTTCTACAGCAATCTGTAAGTTATAACCGTCCTTGTACTGCAGATGAATTCTAGGTTCTGATTGCTTAAGGCATGGGTCGTTATTAAAATGCTTGTTGCTGCTTAGGTAAGTTATTTCCAAGACTCATTTGCTTAACCGCTTAATCCTACTATGGTAAAACGAGAAGGAAACCTGTGGTGTCATGGTCCACTTAAACAGCCCGAAAATCCATCACAGAGCCGGCACATAGAGTACAACCATTCACACTCATATCTTGGGGCAATTTTTTTTTTTTTAAACAGAAAATTAACCAAATGTAGATGTCTTCTGGGTTTAGTGTGGGGTTGGTGATTTGGTAGTTGGGGTGCTGGGTTCTTTCATTCATTTTTTTGAACCACTTAATCCCGCTTAATAATGGCCGGCCTTAGATAACCCAATTAGCTGCACTGGGGGGGGGGGGGGGGGGGGGGGACAACCCGTTGAGAGTTGGGCTTGAACCCTCAACTTGGGATCAGTGATCCAGCACCTTGACCATCAGACCACCACTGCTATGATTTGAGAGTTCATAGGATCAAATCAAGAGCAAAGTCTTTACCACTAGTGTGCCTTGGTCTACGCAGCAGTATAAATGGGTGCCAATAAAAAAAATTCATGAAGTACAGACACTCCCCAACTTATATTCATCCGTTTTACTTTTTTTTTTTTTTTAAAGTCAAATTTTGAGTTTAGACGTACCTACGTAGTACGCTGACGTAATGACGCTGCGTCCATTGTTTACAAACGACAGACTGAACGTGCCCCTCCTTCTTCCCAGTTCAGTTATACATGTTATATAGCGTGTTACCCTTGTGTTAAGATGTCGTCTCTGTGATCTTTGTGTTTACACTGTTTCGTGGACTTTTGTAACCCAAAGCAAATACGGTTGTTCAGAAGTGTAAGCCTACTAGCATGGGTGCAAGTCTCATACACAGAGATGAATTAACTATCTGCTCAGATCGGCACAATCTACCATGCATACTCAGTTAAGCAAAGAGGGTTGTAAAATGAATGAAAACCCGATTCCAGAAAAGAAAGAACTCTCCACTCTGCTGGTGATTCAAATCAGTGCAGGCTGAGTACTAAACAAGTTCAACGGCGCCCTTGCTCACTCGAAAGACCGGAAGTCCGTATAACCCGCAATTTTGTTTCAAGCACAGCAAGTAAACTACTTTCGGTATTGAGGGCCTCACATATTGTAAGTGTTGATTGGCTGTTTTAAGCTTCATGTAAAGTGAGTCGGGTCAGCTTCATGTAAAGTGACCATCCGAACCATTTACAAGCAGAAAGATCGCATAATAAAGAATGTTAAAGGTTATATTTGGTACTGTATTTGATATTTGAGGATTAAAATGTAGCTATTTGAAATTATTTTGCTTGAATTTAATTTATTTGAAATTAATGTTGATATTATTTTACAATATTATGTTTATAATTGATTTAGGGGTGTTTTATACGATACGGTAATGGTATTTATGGATGTATAGTATAGTATGAGCATCACACATCACTGTAACAACTTACGTTCACTTTCAACTTGCGTTCGGCCATCCGGAACCAATTAAAAACGTAAGTCGGGGAGCGTCTGTACTGGGAAGGTAACCTTCGATGCACGAGCATCCCATCCAGGCGGAGTTGAACTAATAGTTGCTTCACACCACGGAAACTGGGGACCAGCTCCAGCCTAATGAGCCAGTAGGCTCAGATTTAAAAAGCCCAAAGCATGTCTTTGGCCTGTCGGATGAAACCAGAGTATCCAGAAGAGACCGCAAGGACGGGAGAACATGCAACCACGGCACAGTGACACCCAAGCCTGAGACTCGAACCCGGGACCTTCTGTGTGAAGGAGACGCCCAAACACTCTGAGGTAAGTCTTGAGGTAAAGTCTTTATTATGGACGGTTTAGTTTAGATGTTAAACGCGGCACTGTCAACAAATAAAATGGAAAAAGTGTTGCGATAAGAGGAATCAAACATTTAAGGGGGATGTGCAGCGTTTTGATACTGAATTTACTTTGCTTCCCATCATGCTTAAGCTGGTTGTGGATGATAAACCCAGAACAAATTATGTTTTGTATTATCTAATTTGAGAAGCAGGGGCATCTGGGTTGTTCCACTGTTCCTAAATCACTTGAAGCAGAAAGAATTATAATTTTGTTTCATGATGGTTTTGATCAATAGTGGAGGACAGTGTGTAAAATTCACAGTCTTGAGTTCGAAAAGAGAGAGGTAGGTGGCGACGAGCTCCGGGGTGACACTTTAAATCTTGTTGCTGGAGGCACATTTTGCCCGACCGTCACACTTTAAATCTCAGTGCAGGAGACAGTCTCTGCTCCGGGCCCTCTGTTGTGCTCATACACTTTGACCATTCAATGTCAAACTGGGCCCTCGGGAACAGTGACGCACCCATGAGGAAGAAAATAACCCCAGGTCCAATGGCAGGGCAGCTGGGACCACTTGGTGTGTAAATGTCAGCACGAGTCTGGTGCATGATGTATGTGGGAGTGTGTTATAAGTGACATAATACCATTTCAACATGTGGAAATTTGCTCTTGCTCAGATTTCTTACCCAACAGGTTCTGAGAACTTGAATCTGCAAAAACAGAATCTGCAAAAACAAATTAACCCAGGAGGATATTCCCAGACATCAGTTTTCTGAGATTTATCCATTGCTACAGTGCGCTCTATTTCTGCCGGTTTTTATAGATCTGTGCAGCCCCATGGATTTCCTGAGTGTTCTATTAATTGAAATAGTAAAGATTTATTAAAAGCGTCTTAAAAATCGAAGCACAACACTTTAAAAGACCGGTACAGGTTCACTGTTGGCACGTTTTCTACTTCTGTTTATATTTTGCCGTCCCAGTCCGTCTGGCCATAAATCATTTGTCTGTCTTCTACAATCTGTTGACCCCAAGTTAGTGCTATCTGGTCCGTCTTAATTAATGGTTGTCTGTCCTTGCCATGATCCGGTTGCACCTTACGCTGAATACAGGGACATGCAGATTATCCCTTAAGACTGAGAGTGAATAATACAGTTTTGTTGAGCTTTGTTAAGAGATCATTTCCTGTAACTTGCACTGTCTTAGTAGTGTTAGGTGAGAAGCATTTTGTCCTTGGCTGTAGATTAACAGTATTAAAAAAAAAGTTCCAGAGAGAACATCAACACACTTCCTTTCGGTCCTGGACATCCACATGGTTATGGTTATTCCCTGGTCGGTAAACGTTGCTCCTCATATTGTGAATGACACTCATTAAACATAAGATTTAAATAATTTTAAATAACACATCCAGTCTCTCCCGGCCGCCCTATAACAGAGGGTCAGTGGTCATGGTAATGTTATCTGGGTTTTGGGTGCCGCCGTTGGAGCTCAGGTACAGCTCTTCCTGACAGCAGAGAAAGTAACGTGCCAGAATTTTGCGGAAAGTATTTCTGAACTCTTGGATGCGGTAAGCATAGATGATGGGGTTGACAGCTGAGTTGGCATGCGAAAGTAAAATGGCTATGTACATGATGAAATTGGGCTTATTCACTACTAAAAACAGGGTGAGGCAGTTGAGGATGTGCACAGGAAGCCAGCACAGGGCAAAGAGTCCTACGATAATTGACAGGGACTTTGCGGCACGGATTTCACGCTGCAGAAGCCCACGATGGTGCTGGTTTTGACGGCTCTCGCCGTTGCCCATCACGCTTCCGAGCTTGATCTTGCGCAACTGTTTTTGAGCCACCGTGAAAATCTTGATGTAGATGCCCAGCATGATGAGCAATGGCAGGAGTACGCAGCCGAAAAAGTTGAAGTAGACCATGTAGCTCATGTCCATTACGCTCTCGAAGAGGCAAGGTATTTGGCAGCTCTGCAGGAAGCCCTGGTCTGCTTCTGCACGTTTTCCCTTCCAAACGCTGGAATTCTGAGCAGAGCTCTGGTTTTGAGAGTTGCATCCTTTGACTTTATTATTCCAACCTGAAAATGGGATGAGGCCAATGATGAACGAGAGAATCCATAAAACGGCGATGATCTTCCTGGCCCTGGTCCCTGTGATCAGCTCCCTGTACCTGAACAGAGAAGGAAAGAAGAGTTGAATGGGTTGGACTTGTGACTGCCACTGTTGGCTGTTCCGACAACACCAGTGAGGCAGGATTTCTCTCGATCAGCAATTATTGTTTTACATAGTTGGGATGAAAAGTTCACAGTCTGAATAAGAAAGGAGTAATGCCAGAGCAATGACCCATGAGAGCGACTCAAGAGCTCCAAGCAGTGAAACATGGAGAGAAGACCACAGGGAAGACGAGTTTGAAAAAATAAACCACATTTATGAAGCGCTCCACCGAATGTAGGTGCTTGTCGCAAGTGACGTATTGGTGCTTGTGAGACAAAGCGTGGCTTATCCGGACTTCCGATCTGTCAAGTGAGCAAGTGCCCGTTGAATACTTGTTTAGTATTCATTCTTCACTTGCTCACTTGAAAGATCGGAAGTCCGGATAAGCCGCGTTTTGTCTCACAAGCACCATACGTCACTTGAGACAACGCCTACATTCGGTGGAGCGCCTCACATTTAGTAAAATTCGACCATTGCGTCAGTCTATGAATGAGTCTGAGACTGTGAGCACAGACAGTACGGACCACCGGAGCGCCGCTACTAGCACACTGGCTAATAATAGCTAATGCAGGCCTTTCTATTTTGTCTTTGTATTCACTCTTGTTCTTTTTCAACAGTGAAGTACCGAAAGATATGTGCCTCCGTGAGCAAAGGTTGAGCTATACTTCATTATCAGTCCTGTTCTTGGCAATATTACTTTCATAGGCAAACAGGTGCATTTTTGTTACTAAATCTGTCTGATTATAATTGAACATGATACCAGATAATGTCAGGTGAAATTTTTCGTCCTTAATATGAAACTAATCCTGCATCCAGTTTTCAACAGAATGTACTTTCCAGAAGGTTGGGTTTTTTTTTTTTTTTTTTTTTTTTTTTTTTTTAAATACCCCTCCCACACGTTTTTGGAGGGATGCCACTTGCACAGAAGAATCAAGCTCAGATCTTCACACACCGAGACCAGAAATGATGGCCCAAACTCTTCAGTGCAGGGCAGTTAATCTCTAACCATGCCAAGCCTGCTCCACTCTGAGAGATTAAATCATGCGTTCGGATGCATTATTCAAGTCGCACCTAATCCTCACAGTGCATTATTCTTCCCCAAGAACAGAACGTGTCCAGAGTGCTATCAGGAAGAGAACCATGACTGTGATCGAACCGCAGCCATATATCATGTTTGTGCGTCACCTGGCTTCATTGGCTACCTTCTACATTTGCTTTCGAATAGTTCATGCAAGCCTCATAGCTCGGGGTGTCCTGTCAACGCCATTATGACCAAGACCATGAGTCTTAACCAAGAGAGGACAAGACCAGGTCAGGATCATCTTAAATTTCTTTTCAAGGCCAAACTTTTTCCTGGCGTCACTCGAGCTTTATCCATATATAGCAGGACCCAACTTAAAAAGACAAGCGCGCAGTAACTTTAAGAAAAGCTCAATTCAATACAGATGATACCTTCAGTCCAGACTTCTGTGACTGCAGCCCTCCTCCTATCTCCCTGTCTGCCAGCACCTTTTTATTTCCTTTCTCTGCTTTTCCTTTACGTGAGCGTGAGCAGTCATGATTACAGTCATCACGCACATCAACCCAGTCTTTTTCCCTCGTCTGCTGCTTTTGATTTGAATCAGTACTGAGCGGTTGGAGAATCGAGTGGTTGTGATGTACAGGCACCATTCTCACTCAGTATTCTGTCAGTACGCTACAGTCTGCAACTTTGAGAAAAATAATTTTTCTTTCGAAGCCATTTAAGATGGATTTTTCTTGACGTAGGATTGAAATGGTCGGTCTTGATTCCCAGTTCTATTAACTTGTGTTTGAACAGCCACTCTAGATATTCGGCAAGATTATAAGGGCTCACTTCAAATTTACAGCTGGATGTAGAAATCAGTTTGTGCAGATCATTAAAGGGATAATTAGTTTATTTTTAGCCTTTGGTGGTCAATGAGAATGTGCCATATAAACAAAATGTGAAGGACTCGACAACTCATTTTTAACTAGGTGTAGACATGATACTTTTATGTGGCACTATCGACTTGGTTCAGTATCTTTGGATATTTTCCACCCCAAGCTGGAAAAACCATGAAAAACTTGTTTTATTTATTTATGCTCACGCGTAGTACATACAAAAACAATTATTCACCTCAGGCTTGGTGGCTATCACTGCATACAGTAGACTACTCAGTCATGTCACCTTACCTTCAGGAAAGCTCAATGCTTGTGATATATTTGTAAATTAACATTTCCAGCAGAGAGGCCCAAATCATGTAAAGATCAGAAACTGAGCTACAAGGTGTAGCTATTACGTCGGTGTGTTCCGTGGTTTATGTTGACCAACAGCACGAACAACTGAGCAGGTGAACTGCTTCAAGCCACTATTTTCTCTTTGACTGTGTTCACGCCTCGTTTCTGGTGGATGGAGGGGATGCAGGGCTCATCATGTCTCAGCAAGAAGGCATGTCTGGGTTGAATTCCTGGGCTTGGGCCTCCTACAGTCCAAAAACATGCACAGTAGGCTAATTTACGCTTCCATATCGCCCCTAGGTATGAGTGAGCATGAATTGTTATGTGTGTCAGGAACTGCGGTGGCCTGGTGAGCTGTCAAAGGTATACCCCGCTCTTGCCCAGAGTCGGATAAAATGGGCGCCTGCCTTCCTCTGACCCAAATTAGGAGGAATAAGCAGTTTGAAAATGAATGATATTGGGGGGGAGGGAGGGAGGGAGATCATGCAAGTGGTGGCTAAGTAGTTAAGGCTCTGGATTATAGATCACAAGGTTGGAGGTTCCAACCCCAGTACCACCAAGATGCCACAGTTGGAGCCACTGAGCATGGCGCTTACCTCGCATCTGCTCGGTTATAAACAAGACGAATTTGTAAGTACTGTAGCTCTAGATAAGGCCGTCTGCCAAATGTTCATATGTAACTAGAGTCTGATCTTCCAGTGCGATCCTGAAACACACCTGGGCAGCCAAGAATGAATCGAGTCTGCACACGTCGCCACTTGTTTCAGAAGGGAAGACCTGCTGCTCAGATTTAATTAGTGGAAGACTAGAGTGCAGCAATGTGGAGGCACAGAAGGTTGAAACCATCCATTAAAGGGGACAGTAGTTGAAATTCAGTAACGTTTTCATCATTAAAATGAATTATAACTGTGATCAAACTAAGCATTTGTTCATTCATCTTTATGCTGGTAATGGTTGTGGTAGAATCTGCAGCCAATGCCAGGAATACAGTATGGATCAAATTCCACAATCTCGCCTCGGGGAAATTCTGACTTTTAGTTCCACCAACCTACATATTTTCACAAGCAATCCAGAGAAACCTAAGGAACCCCTCCATGGCCAGCACACTGTAGCGAGAGACCTGAACTCTTCAGTGGTAACACACCACAAAATACCACTATATAGCCAACGGTTTCCGTCCCATATTCACGGCTTCATTCCTGAAATGTATCGGAAGCCCTTCTTACAAGAAGTGGACGGTATTATGACGGCAAACGGGGAACGAATATTGAACTGGATGTTCAAAAATACACACATGGGTGTGACGGTCAGAGAATATGCATGGCTATTTATTTGGATGAACCACTGAATGGTGGGACATAAATGGTGGTTTGCTTCCACTGATTATGGGCCGTGTTGCAGTCCTGGGGAACAAATGACATCTAAGCCCCCAGTGTTAGTCTGTCACAGAGCTGAAAACACAGTGATGGGGGTGGGTGTGGTGGGCATACCAAACAGCTGTGATCGTGCTGGCTGTACCAATGAGAATGCTTCACCCTTTCTAATGAATTAAAATGAAATAAACAAGTGGCCTTAGTTTATTTATTCTGAAATTACACACTGATTAAACCCGCATTTCCCTCTGGACGCAGTAAAGAGTTTCCCAAAAAAGTAATTATCGAGAGATGGCTTTGTAGAATCTGGTTTGTATCTGATTAAATTCAGTTGTTAATGTTGCTGAAGTGTAAATTAAATAAAAACGGCTGTTTCATTACGAATGCAAATTGCTCCAACATTATTATTTTGTCCTCCGTGCACTTAACAGAAATGATTGGTCAGATCATTCCTTTCAACTGCAATCCTGGCCGGTGACTTCTCTAGTTTGGATGTGACTCTGACTCAAACGTGCACGGCTGGATCACATTAAGTGGTCCCAATTATTTTCTTCTGGGAAAAATGATGTAGCCACAGGGAGGTTTGTGCTTCACTTCTCCACATGTTGCTAAAAGAGATGTAGCGCTGGCACGCTAACATTTATCCGGTCAGCGCACACGTCCTGACCGAATGCATGGATTGTGTTTACATGGTACTATAGGAACACTGACAGAATCAGAACTGACAGAATAAAATACAGAATAGAATAAAAATCACACACATTGGCACGAACATTAATCAACATTCCTTACAACCAATCACTGATCTCCCTTTCTCCCCAGATACACTGATCACTAATTACCTTCCTTCAAAACAACCAATCTTCTTTTTTTTTCTGCCACCAGTCATTGATTACCTTTTCCTTGAAAGATTCACCGATCACCAGTTGCTGCTCACCATTTTCCCAATTACGAATCATCTATTTCTCTAGAACCAATCACTATTCATCCTTTCCTCAAACAACCAATCACTCCCTAATCATAATTTACCCCGTGATTAATCACGAGTCATTCTCCCCCCCCCCCCCAAGAAATCAGTTTCTCAGCATACAGTCACCGATCACCCTTTTCCCAAATGATCAAACACTAATCACCTCTTTCTCCAACAACCAATCACAGGGTTTTTTTTTTTAAAGCAACACGGCACCGATCACCCTTTTCCAAGCAACCAGTCACTAATCACCATTTCTCCAAAAAGCTAATCACTGTTCACGTTTTCCCCATGAACCGATCGCTAATCACAGATTGTTCCATCCATTCACTTTTTACATTTTATTTTAATCTCTTCTTTATGATGTTTCCAAGTCATAAAAGTGATTTGTTTGATAACGGTTTTCTTTGCAGTTATTTCCCTCTCGCCTCTCTGAGGTGATTTCTGTTTTCTATTCTGATGTTCGTTCTTTTCCTTCTATTACAGCCTAAGTTTCTTCAGTAAATCTTGTTCGTGTAGTTTTAAAAGCTAAGTGGGTATCACTTTGAACATGCAAATTAGTCGATGACTCATCGAGTCACTTTGACTGACTTTTCTAAGACCTTAGCTTATTTCCACTGATGAAGATTTGGCAACACACAGCATATATCTGAACTATTGAATTTAGGAATTTGAAGTACAAATTTGTATATCCAGTGATCCCTCACTACTTCATGCTTCAGTTTCTGCGGCTGAAGTACATCGCAGGTTTTTCAAACATATTCATCGAAAAATAAAAAGTTCAGGAAAATGTCACAAACCAAGGCCAATCATGCGAAAAAAAAATAACAAAAACAAACAAATAAACAAAACAACAACAACAAAAAACCCCCAACAAAACTACTTACATTTTTATGCGAGGTACGCATCTGAGTGTGTGCGCGCGTGTCTGTATGTGTGTGTATTTATATTTTATTTACATCTTATGCCCTCTTGTTTAACGTTTAATTGTTATTATAAACATTTATGGCATTGAATATGTATATATTGATATTATATACATGTACATATGTCATTCAGGAAGGGGGGGGGGGGGGGTCAGTCCTCATTAACTGTGGAACGTGAGGGATCCCTGTAATGAGTGCAGATGCTTCTAGATACCCCAATTTATCCTGCACTACTCTGTGGAATACAGGGATCCCTCACTTTCTGCAGTTAATTGAGACCGAGATCCCCACGTGACCATCAAAATCCGTGAAGTATGCCCCCCCCCCCAAATGACGTATACGTACATGTATGTGTGTGTGTATAATATCAATAAATACATATTCAATTCTATAAATAACAATTAAACATAAAAAAAATAATGCACAAGATGCAAATAAAATATAAATACACAGATGGTATTGCATGAGAAGACGACAACACACATACACGCTCGTGCACACACATGCAACAATGTAAGTAGTTTTGCTGGGAGCTTTTTTGCATAATTGGCCATGTTTTTGCGGCATTTTCCTTAACTTCCTTATTTTTTGAATTCGAGGAATATTTAAAAATAAATACATAAAAAAAAAACGCGATACACTGAAGCCGCATGAATTGATGCGCGAAGTCGTGAGGGATCCCTGTATATAGAAACACTAAACAGTCCCAAGTGGTCTTGGGTTTGGAATCGAGAGGATTAAAGGAAATGATTGAAATGAGGTCGAAGGATGGATAATTATTGGGGCTTCAGGCAGAAAGCCTGCCCCATTGGCTATGTTTGAATAGGAGACCTTGTAATGCAAGTGGTTTTAGGTCCAATGTGCTTGATGTGGAAAGGGGGCAGTGGTGGTCTAGTGGTATAGGGCTCTGGATATGTGATCCTAAGGTTGGGGGTTCAAGTCCCACTCTCCACAAGGTTGTCACTGTCCTAACTGGGTTATCAAAGGCTGGCCATGTCTGTATATAGTGAGAGGTTCATGTAAAAGAGCCATTGCTGACTTTCATAAAGAGTAGCTGCAAAGCCATCAGCGTGTTTCTGTCCCTTGCTAAAAGGGTCGAGTCAGGAAGGGCATCTGACGTAAAAACCTATGCTCAATCAAACGTGCAAATCATTCGCTGCAGCGAGCCCTGATAAAGGGAAAAAGCCAAAATGAAATCTCTCATCATCATACTATAATGGGAAAAACATCAGTGAATAACTTTGATAAAAAGCTCACGTTCAGTAGCTGTGATGGTGAAGTTATTCCAGGACAGGATCAGGCAGTCAGTCTACACACCACTGAGATGCACAAAAGGTGCTCAGGTCTGACGAGTCAACAAATGCTCAACACGCATGCAAATGCATCCGAGCTAGAAGCCAGTACACATTAATACAGCTGTTAGATTTTGGGCAAGGGTTTTATTTATTTGACTGCCATGTCCATTTGTTCCCCTTTGTCTCTTCCAGTATGTTCCTGCCCCTCCCTTCGCAGTGTGCGTGAGCTCACTGAATGATTTTACTGGGATGACAATGCTTTACTAACATGTTTATACTATTTTAATCCACAGGTGTCAAACCCAAGGCCCACAGGGCAAATCCGGCCTGCCAACTCATTTTGCACGGCCTGGGAACGCTTTCAAAGAATATGATTATTGTCCATTCTTTGCATCGATCGCTACCATGCAATCAAATGCATCATCCTTCCCACTAGGAGGCAGCAGCCGATTTCAACTAAACAGCTAGTCAATGAAAGATCAACAAAGATTGCATGCTAGCTTGTTGCTGCTTAGTGTTGTCAGAAAATGCAAATAAATAAAGGAAAATAGGACAAATACCAAAATTAATTAATAAATTCCCATCAAAATTTCATGGTTGCCCTTTCCGAATAGATGTTCCGTGATTATTCGGCTCTCCAGCACCTTTAAATTTAGTGATGTGGCCAACAGTCAAAAGGCGTGACACTCCCTGCTTTATCATCTTTCTGTATTCGGTAGTTTATTATACATATTTAAATTCATTTATTTTCTGATCCGCTTGATCCTAATTAGGATCACGGGGAGGCTGGTGCCGATCTCAGCCGACTCGAGGCGAGAGTAGAGTACACCCTGAACAGCTCACCAGGCCATCGCAGGGCGGAAACAGGCCAATGACACACCCTAGACAGTGAGAGACATGGCCGGCCTTTGATAACCCAGTTAGCTGGGGGGTGGGGTGGGGAAGCAGTGACAACCCATTAAGAATGGGGCTTGAACCACAAACTTTACCAACACCGGTTGGTATTAATATTTAACACTCCCAAACTACTTCACTCCTCTCTGA
Source organism: Plotosus lineatus (assembly GCA_024760905.1). Taxonomy (NCBI): domain Eukaryota; kingdom Metazoa; phylum Chordata; class Actinopteri; order Siluriformes; family Plotosidae; genus Plotosus; species Plotosus lineatus. Next base: position 38,356,407 of record CM045740.1, on the reverse strand, counting down.
AGTTTTCCCAAAATTCTACAATCTTCTGCAGTGTATGCAGACCTTCTCCGATTTCCTCCGATGTAATCTCGGAATATGATTGGCTCTAATTGGGATCACGATCGGAATCGTGTGAGCACCTTCAGTAATAAACTTGAGCCTGTTTGTTGTAGTGTGTTTCAGGATCATACTTGATTTGTGGAAAAGATATGAAGTAATTGCCTGGAGCCTGTTTTGCCTCGGTTGTGTCTTCAGTGTAAAAGAAGCGAGAGGATCGCTCTGTGCATCTCAAAATGGCATCAAAATGACCCTCCTCCAAAGTTCTGCTCGCTTTGTGTACAATAATGGAGGAACATTGGAATGCAAGTCCAGGCTTCGGATTAGCTCTCGGTCCCAGAGAGTCGCAGTCTCGAGACACCAGGCAAGTCGCCACGCTACCCCAGGCTTTGTGTCGGAGAAAATGGGTGGTTGAGTGAATGTAAAATTCACACAGTGGTTCCAGCAGAATAAAAACCATCAGAAAGTTCACTTGGAAAACACAAGCTTGCTTTCTATTCCACCAGATATACATATAGACGTACTGGATATTGATCAGGAATGGAACCAAAATGCGTTGTTACTTGCCAGTGAGTGAAAAACGGAAAAGAGAAACGAAAGCGTTGAACAAAACCTCAGGTTCTCAAGATTTTGTGTTGCACTCTTTCCACTATAGCTGCAGCTGCAGAAATGCTCGTCTGAGCACAGACCACAACACACTAATTCTTTCAGTTCATCATGAACTGAAAGCGTGAACCATCCATTCATTCTTCATGAACATAAAAAAAAAAAAAAAAAACATTTTTAGGTGGCACGTTGGTTTCCTCCCACCCCCAGCCCAAAAATCTCCATACCAGTCGGTGGGTTGACACGTACTGGCATGGGGACCTTTGTGCTGGGGGTGGAAGGAAACTCTATGGTAACAGTTTCCTCTGGACGTAACCCTGTGTACACGTGCACTTGTGCTCGTGTTCATGCCTTGTGTTTCCTGCCCCATCATTGATAGCATTACCTCATTAAATCATCTAGTTTCACTCAACTTTAAATTTTAACTTCCATTATAAAAGTTATTTTTATTTATTTTCTCTATGGGCGGGGGGGTGATGACGACATAGGTCCCAAGTCACACTCTGATGATCTGAACCTGGAAATTTTTGAAAGATTCTTTACCACTGTGAGATTGGCACAAGTAAAGACTTCCATCAAAAACATCTCTGTGAAATTTACCACAAACTAAAGTTTAATCAGGATCCAAGTTCAGCGTATCCAATATACAGCTCGTTCATAAAACTAATGAAATAAACAGAATGAAAATATCCCTCAGGGGGTTCAACTGGTCTCCTTTCTGAGAAAAAAGGTGTGCGCAGTAGACTTAGTGGCTGTTCCAAATCACCCCAGATATGGTTTTGAGTGTGTGTGTGTGTGTGCGTGCGCGCTGCCTTGCAGTGGGCTGGGCAGTGAGCTCTTCAGGGTGCACCCCACCTTCGCCTAGTGTTGACTGAGATAGGGTCCAGCCCCCCCCTTTGACCCTTGTAATAGGACCAAGCAATTTGGCAAACGGGTGATTCATTCATTCATTTTCAAAGCCGCGTGATTTTAATTAGGGCGCCCATTTCAGCCGAGTTGGGGGTGAAGGCAGGGTTATACCCAGCTTATATAACAGCTGACTGCCCAGCTCTTTTAAGGTCACACACACACACACACACACACATACACACATACACACACACACACACAGAGAACCATTTCGACTCATATCCACGCCAAGGGGCGACGCGGAACAGCTAATGAGCCTATTTTGGAATGTGAGAGGAGACCAGAGTACCCAGAGGAAACCCACACAAGCACGGGTGGAGATAATGCAAATACAGTCAGTGAGAAATGAAAATGCGGAGAGGAATCAGCCACCCTGGTGGAGGATTGCGCTCCCCGACTGCTTTGAGCTTGAGAGAAATCTTAACTCAGAACTTTGTGTCATTTTTGAATTGATGGATTCGAAAGGAAATGGACACTCGGTGTGTAGTAGCCCAGCGTTATGTGTAAGACGAATCAACCTCCAGTCACTTAACACTTACAGACTTTTATCCGATGTTACGGAAATACGTTTAACACACGTTCACTCAGCTGTGTGCGCGCACGACACTCTGGCCCACGTCAGATTTGAATCAGATACACAAAGCATCACATGGTTATCAAATTAACGCCGATAATCACATCACACGGCCTTTATTAAACGGTCTGTCATCATCCGTTCAAACCACCAGTCAGAAGGTAACTGTCCTCATGGCAGGAGCTGCTGATAAAACCCGCATTACAGCTGCACTGATAACTTATTGATTCCAGCATGGAGTGTCTGGTCTCTCACTGTCTGCACATCAAAACTCATCAGCACTTTAGATCCTGACGCAAGAAGACAAAGGTTCTCCCCAACCTGAGCCCGACGCAAGACTCTTTCGGGATGCTGTTCAGTTAAAGACTAATTCAGCCGTGATCGAAGGGGAACGTCCAGAACGGGTCACCAGACCAAGCACAAGCAACCATTCACACCTCTGGCTCATTAAGACGAATGGTGACCGTCTGTGGACTCTGGGAGGAAACCAGAGCACCCAGAGGAACCCAACACGAGTGGGTGCGGGGCTTGTTGATCTGTCAGGAGGTTGTTGTTGTGTTTTGTTTGTTTTTTTTTTTTTTTTTTGTACCCTGAAGAAGTAAATATGATCAAGTAAAAATTGTCCCTCACCTCAGAGGAATTTTGACAGCCAGGTATCTGTCGATGGCGACCGCCAGGAGGCTGAAGATGGAGCTCTGGGTGAGAACCAGCACGAAGCACGAGAGGAAAAGGCAGCCGTAGAAGTCGCAGGGAAGCCCGAGGCTGATGGTGATGGCGAACGGGATCCCGAGACACCCGACCAGGATGTCGGCGACAGCCAGAGACACCAGGAAGTAGTTGGTGGCGTTCTTCAGCGTGGAGTTGATGGCGACAGACCAGCACACCAGCACGTTCCCGACGATCGACAGGACAGCGATGATCACTTCAAAGCCGATGTACCAGGTCTGGTTCATCTCAGCGAGGAGGCACGCGCAGCAGGTCGCCTACGAGAACACGGAGAGAAGCCGGGCTGGCACGCGCGCTCACAAACACCGGCTCGCGCAACATTTCCTACATCAGACCGCATCTGTCATCTGCATGCATTATTTAAAAAAAAAAAAAAAAAAAAAAAAGTTACTCGTTTTAAAGTCGATCAGAGTTTAAATAAGCTCCGTTTATATCATGACATTTGAAAAACTTCCTGAAATTAATAATCTCCAATAAATAAAAACAAGAGTTTCTCACCCTCACTGGATCAGCTCTCAAATCCCAGTCTGCAGCTGCGACTCCAACACATGGCTTTTAGAAGCGCCCGTCTCATGTCGCGGCCACGCCCCCCTTCGCATCCCAGGCCACGCCCTCCTTATAAATGTGTATTGACTCTGGGTGGAAGTGTACAGTGGAGTCAGACACAACACGAGGATCAAATCAAAAAAGTGAGAGTGACAATTCGGGGACGTTATTTAATCAGAACATTTCTAACTGTTGATCAGATTAAAGAGTGTATTATATATTCTATTATATTTATATGTTTTATATATTATTATTCTATTGTATATTCTATTATATTTATATGTTTTATATATTATTATTCTATTGTATATTCTATTATATTTATATGTTTTATATATTATTATTCTATTAAATATTCTATTATATTTATATGTTTTATATATTATTATTCTATTATATATTCTATTATATTTATATGTTTTATATATTATTATTCTATTGTATATTCTATTATATTTATATGTTTTATATATTATTATTCTATTATATATTCTATTATATTTATATGTTTTATATATTATTATTCTATTATATATTCTATTATATTTATATGTTTTATATATTATTATTCTATTGTATATTCTATTATATTTATATGTTTTATATATTATTATTCTATTATATATTCTATTATATTTATATGTTTTATATATTATTATTCTATTATATATTCTATTATATTTATGTTTTATATATTATTATTCTATTATATATTCTATTATATTTATGTTTTATATATTATTATTCTATTATATATTCTATTAGGCTGAATGAATAAAATTTCTCATCAGTAACCGGAAATTAGCACGACACCAAATTTTAAGTTTTGTTTGTTGATTTATTTTTGCCTCAGGTGATGTAAAAATGACACAGAAGGTGATTCGGTGAGCTGGCTCAGTTCTGACTGAAATGGTTCGATTTATGAAGAGTTTTTGGGATTGCGAGGCTGCGGTTCTACAGACAGATGTTGAGAGTTTAATCCGTGTAAAAGATTCCTCATATCTCAGGAGGATAGCACAAGTTCCTTCACTTTACCTACATTGAGATATAAAGGCTTTTGGGCTTTGACAGTCAGCTCATCGTTCGATTTTTTTAAAACAGACAAACAACAAAACGTTTTTCAAAAAGATTTGATACGAAACCAGGATCTTTAAAATTACGGGTCATTCGTGAAAACTGGTACCATAAACTATGACCCTCACAACCCCCAACTTTCAATATAAAAGTAAGGTAAAGTCCTTTGGGCTTTTACACCCGAACCATAGTGGCTCATCAGACCGGTTTCCGTAGTGTGAAGCGACTCGGAGTTTAACGCTCGTCCAGCGCAGGTTACCGTCCCAGTATATTTTTACTGGTACCCATTTACACTGCTGGGTGAACAGAAGCACACTTGTGATTAAGACCTTGCCCAGGGGTCTTCGCACAGTGAGGGTCTAGTAGGGATTTGAACACACAACCTCCCGATCATGAGCCCAGCACCCTAACCACTATGCTCCCGGCCCCACCAACTTTCAACATACAGGGAGTCCTTGGTTTTCACCGGTCCCGACTTACACCGTTTCGTGGTTACGAACGCGTCCCCATAAAAATATAAATATAGTATTACACGTCATTACGTCTTTCGCGGTTACGTAAAAAACGCAAACTAGTTTCGAACGCGCGTGGCGGAAGAATACGCCGTGTTGTGGTTGTGGGCCGAGGAAGGTGGCATCGCTTCCCTTCGCTCAGTCTCGGTACTGTAATATTACGCGTCATTACATCTTACGCGGTTACGTAAACAAACACGAACTAGTTTCAGGCGCGAGATGCAGCAAGCGTTGGCAACTTTTGAGGCTCAGGATCTCAACTTGGAAAGGTTCACTCGGATTTCCAGAGGCATCATGGATTTGATGCAATGCTACAAGGAGATGTTGGATGAGAAGAGGTTGCTCTCCGTCCAGTCAAACCTGGAGCAGAATTTTAAGAAGGTAGAGAGAGGCCTGCAACAGATCCTGTACCCTCCACCTCAGCTGCATCTACGACTCCAGGCTCACCTGCCCCAACTTCTCCAGCACAATAAGCCCGTCTCTCCTTCCGCACTGGATTTCATTCTTGTGGTAAGGAATTGTTTTCTCTTTTTTTAATACTTTATGCTAACGGTTACATTTTATTATAGTACTGTACTTTTCAGTATATTTTATGTTATGTTCCGACTTGCACTGAAAATGGGGTTACATCACGTCTTAAAAACGGATCAGCGTCGTAAACCGAGGACTCCCTGTAGTATAACTTATTTCCCTTCAAATTAAAAATAAATCCCTGAACCATTGTTATGAAGACAGTGAGAGAACTTCTTCATGCACATCGCTGTGTGTTTGGCAGCGTCCCACGTGAGCAGAGCACCATTTTGGAACGTCAACATTTTCTTGATATAATTGTCCTCCCCTGGCCAAATGAATATGACTTTCATCTACCATCTCTCATCTCCAGGTTTGGTTTCAGTGCATGGTTCCCTTCATGAAATAATAGGATTTTTTTCTTTCTTTTCTCTCTCTCTCTCTCTCGAACAAAAAATAAATAAAACCGAAGGTGTCCGTCCTTCCATCTTTCTGGTTTATGTGTACACATGGGGGGACAAACTTGAGAAAATTTTTATGGGCGAGTGTAATATACAGAGACGTTCATTAGGAAAAAAAAAAACCCTTGAGGAAAACTCAATGCTCAGAAACGTCACTGAACACAGACCTGAGCAAGCTGCCTATTGGTGAAGATATCTGAGGTAGAACAAACCACTTCATACACACACGGCCTGTCTATCAATCATTTCATTCAAATTCAACGCCGACATTTCAACCATGAAAGATTAAAAAAAAAAAAAAAAAAAAAACAGGAGCTTGTGTGTTGTATAGATACACAGCGACAAGTTTAAACAAGTTTTAGGAAGAAAAAACGTCCACCAGCTCAAACATAGTCATCAGAACCATCCGGAAACGATATCAACATAAAACATTTCACTGATGCTTTAATTTATGACTTTTCTTTCCTTCTTTTTTGCTCAATGTGAAAATGTGCTGAATTAAAAAATTACCTAAATCAGAGGCAGGGCCGGTGGAGAGCGTCTCATTACTCGGTTGAGAGTTGAAGGGTGGTACAGGTCCGCCTCGCAGCAGCCGGGTCCGGGGCTCAGTGAAGGAGTTTCTGTGCTTGTATGGGTTTCCTCACACAGTCCGTACACAGGGACAGTACGTTGGCTTAGATGTTTTTTTTCCAGATTTCCCAGAGGTGTAGATGCGAGTGTGGATCATTGTGTGTTGTGTTCCATCATGATCTTTTAAGCTGTTCAGGCTGAGATAGGCTCCAGCCTTCCTGTAACCCCAGGAGGATTAAACGGTGAGTGATTGAGGTGGGAGATGAAAGATATCTGGCAGCGATGGAACCTTGTTGACCTAAAAATGATTTACTCCATCCTCGGCTCCGCTCGCTTTCAAACTACAAATTTACAAAACTCGGTCAAATCAGCATTTACGTTGCATGCATACAGCCCATATTACCATAAACGCCACTTCAACTTTAAGACAACCCGCTGTAATGCGCTGGACTGCGGGAAACGACATCACATGTAATTGTCTGAGGAAGAAATCCAGCCCTCAGTCCAAGTGCTTCTGATGTCCATTGGTTCGGGCCTCCTAAATGTGGTTCTGGGGAGGACACGGGTGACCCAGTGACAGGGTGACGGACACCCGGTGCTCAGTGATGCATGGAAGGTGTAGAAACCTCGTCGTCTTACAAACTCCCACTGAAGAGTAACCGTTGGTCCGACCTCAAACACCCCTAATTAGACTGGTAGAACGGTAAGAATGATAATGCTAACCACCAGCTGATCATGTGATCTTCGGAACTGGACTTTGAAGCAATGAAAGAAGGTAGACTGGGCTGATGAATCACATCATCTTTAATATCGTGTGGGAGGCTGGGTGAGTGAGCATCTCTTACCTGGATGAACCATTTGAAGAAGGCAGGCTGGCGGAGACGGTATGTTCTGGACGGCACTCTTCAGGGAAACCTTCAGTCCATGTAGATGTTACTTTGCCATGAAGCACCTACACCTACAAATACCCACCTCACTTCCTGGTAAGGTGGTCACGGTGTTAACATGGCCTAAGAATTTTCCAGATATCAACCCGATGGTGCATTTGAGAGATGTGTTCAATAAAAAAAGTCAATGGTGGCAAGATGGCAGCCCCATCTTATCAATATAGGACTTAAAGGATCTGCTGCCAATGTCCTGGTACCAGACGCAGTATCACAACCTCGGAGGTTTTACGGAGTCCACGCCTTAATGGGTCAAGGCTGTTTCAGTGGCATGGCATGAGGGGGTCCTACACAATATAACAATACACTGGGTCTATTGAGAAGTGTATTGCTCTCTCTCTCTCTCTCGCTCTCTCCAAATAACACATGATTTGGACTCATTTTTATTTCATTTGTTTTGATGGTTTTTTCCACTCTGATTGTTTTTCATGATTAAATAATTTTGACAATTTTCTCCCACATTATTTATTTATCCTCCTGCCATTGTGTTTCAACTAAACTGACTGTTCACAAAGTTTGTTCTGCATTACGTGGATCCATATGCTTTTACATCAGGGGTGCTCAATCCTGCTCCTGGAGATCTACCTTCCAGAAGGCACTCGCTCCAACCCTAGTCATGCCCACCTAACCATCCAATCATCTAATCAAGGGACTTTGAAATGACTTAAGACCTGACTGGATCTTCCTTGTCACATGGGCCACATTAGGGTCGTAGATAAAGTCATCTGGAAGGTAGATCTCCAGGAGCAGGATTGAGCACCCCTGTTTTACATCCACATGTTTTATTAGTGGTCAACATGTCCACCTCAGAGCAGGACGGTCCTTGGTTCGGGTCCTGGACTCAGTGAGAGCATTTCAATGCCGAGTTTGAATGCGCCCCCCCCCCGTGCTTGTGTGGGTTTCTGACAGGTATTCTGGTTTGCTCCAACAGTTTAAAGACATGCACATTAGGCTAAGTGCCTGTTCCAAATTGGCAGTAGATTTGAGGGGTAAATGTGAAAAGTAGTACGTGTTGGTCCTGCAATAGATTGGCGTGCTGTTCAAGGGATGCCCCGCCTTCGCATAGAGCACATCCCCATACGCCTATTAGCAATAAGTGGTTTTTGCAAATGAATGAATGTTTTATATACACACAGACACACACACACACACAGTGGTACCTTGACTTAAGAAATTTTCCATTCTGAGGATGAGCTCGTAAGTCAAAATATTCGTTAGATAAAACAAAAATTTGCATCGGAAATAATAGAAAACCAATTAATCTGTCTAACCCCCTCCCAAACTCAACCTGCTAGAAACATGTAAATTTGACCTAATATATTAAAGATAAACATGTAAAAACAATATATATTTCATAATAATAATAATACATGTACATTAACATTAATAATAAAACAAGAATAAACAATAAGTCAACTAACCCTTCCAATCATCGACTGTGTGGCAAAGATGTCATGTGGGTGTGAACATGTCATGATGAGGTGGTGCATAACAGAGGAGAATTTTGTGCATGTGCACACTATGAATGCCAGTGAGGAAAGGCCAGTGGTTCTCAAATAGTGGGGTGCGTGGTGTGATACTGGGGGTGGTGGGGGGGTTGCGTCTGACTCTGTAAAACCTGTTTTTTTGCCATACTGTACGAGAATTAAGTGTGATTGGCATCCTCTACAGTAGGTGGCAGTGACACTCTCACTGTGTTCCTTATGGTGTAGGGAAAAAGCTCCAAGCAAGTGATATGAAGTACAGTAAAATACATGGGGTGCTGGGGGGCATGTCAAGTTTTTTTTTTTTTTTTACTTCCTATAGGGGCATCACAGAAAATAATTGAGAAGCACTGTACAAAGTGTTCTCAGAGCACGGAGGAATACACGCAGAAGAATAGAAGGCTAATCGGCCTGGAAAAGCAATTTCCCCAGCAGCTTGTAAATCAAAATTTTGCTTGTTGGATTGGACGGATTTTTGGTGGTATCGAAGGTCGTATCATGGAAAATTCATTATAAAAGACACTTGGAAGTCAAGGTACCACTGTGTGTGTGTGTGTGTGTGTGTGTGTGTGTGATTATATATATATATATATATATATATATATATATATATATATATAGAGGATTTTCTGAGTACATCCTTCCGTAGGAGAGTGCTCAATACTTTTTGGTAGAGCAAATAAACAAAAATAAAGGACAGGACAAAGACTTTCTATAGAAACTCCATTTATCACTACAGATCTGTTTCTACGGGTTGTTAAACCATCCTCTTTCTTCAGTTGATTTTAGAAAGATTTTTCTATAATCACCTGAAGAGAGAGGATGGTTTCACCACCCCTCGAAACAGATCTGTAGTGATAAATGGAGTTTCTATAGACAGTCTTTGTCCTGTCCTTTATTTTTGTGTATATATATATATATATATATATATATATATATATATACATACATATATATATATATATATATATATATATATATATATATATATATATATATATATATATATATATATATATATATATATACATATATATATACACATACATATATATACATATATATATATATATACATACATATATATACATATATATATATATATATATATATATATATATATATATATATATATATACATACATACACACACACCCACACACACACACATACATACATACATACATACTGGTCCTTCTCAAAAAATTAGCATATTGTGATAAAGTTGATTATTTTCTGTAATGTACAGATAAAAATGAAACTTTCATATATTTTAGATTCATTGCACACCAACTGAAATATTTCAGGTCTTTCAGGTCTTCATCTCAAAAAATTAGCATATCATGTTCAGGTAGTCTAAACGAGCTATTAACCTAATCATCTGAATCAACCAATTAACTGTAAACACCTGCAAAAGATTCCTGAGGCTTTTAAAAACTCCCAGCCTGGTTCATTACTCAAAACCACAATCATGGGGAAGACTGCCGACCTGACTGCTGTCCAGAAGGCCATCATTGACACCCTCAAGCAAGAGGGTAAGACACAGAAAGAAATCTCTGAGCGAATAGGCTGTTCCCAGAGTGCTGTATCAAGCCACCTCAGTGGGACGTCTGTGGGAAGGAAAAAGTGTGGCAGAAAACGCTGCACAACCAGAAGAGGTGACCGGACCCTGAGGAAGATTGTGGAGAAGGGCCGATTCCAGACCTTGGAGGACCTGTGGAAGCAGTGGACTGGGCTACAGGTGCCGCATTCCCCAGGTCAAGCCACTTTTGAACCAGGAACAGCGGCAGAAGCTCCTGACCTGGGCTATAGAGAAGCAGCACTGGACTGTTGCTCAGTGGTCCAAAGTACTTTTTTCGGATGAAAGCAAATTTTGCATGTCATTCGGAAATCAAGGTGCCAGAGTCTGGAGGACACCAGACCCAACACTGTGGATGAGCTTAAGGCCGCTATCGAAGCATCCTGGGCCTCCATAACACCTCAGCAGTGCCACAGGCTGATTGTCTCCAGGCCACGCTGCATTGAAGCAGTCATTTCTGCAAAAGGATTCCCGACCAAGTATTGAGTGCATCACTGAACATAATTATTTGAAGGTTGACCTTTTTGTATTAAAAACACTTTTTTAATTGGTCGGATGAAATATGCTAATTTTTTGAGATAGGAATTTTGGTTTTTCTTCCCTTTTTTGCCAAAATTATCAATATTAAAACAATAAAAGGCTTGAACTACTTCAGTTGTGTGTAATGAATCTAAAATATATGAAAGTCTAATGTTTATCAGTACATTACAGAAAATAATGAACTTTATCACAATATGCAAATTTTTTGAGAAGGACCAGTATACATACACACACACACACACACACACACACACACACGTGCCCACAACACTGATGGCTTAATCAAAGTCAAGGTGACTGTTCCCTCATTTACTGTGCTGTGCATTCCAGGGCACGTTACATCAGCACTGCTTCTCTGTGATACACCTGCAGTGGCTGCACTAATTTCGCATCACAACTCTCCACGTGCTATGGTCCCAATTTAAAAAAAAAATGCACACAGGAAATGAACTCTCGCACAGCACGGAAAATACACGTGGTTTGAACAGTCTTGTTTATTTACTCTGAAGTCGCGTAACATTCCACATGTGTTTTAGTGTGAAGAAGTTTGGCACGGTGCTCTACAATATAACGGAAATGGTATTGTTAACTATCACTGCTGCCTAGAGTTGCATTTTAGTTGCATCTACATGTGCTACACACACACACACACACACACACACACACACCCTGGCTTTTCAGAAAAATATTTCAATTCTTAGTACTAGTGAATTAGAGTAGAGAAAATAACCAGTCCTTCTCTAGTCAGCTCATGACTGCGTCTGCAGACTGGCTGACAATCAAAAATACTTTGCTTAAAAATACTATGGATGCAAATCCATTCTCTGCTTTTACTCAGAACAACAACAAACAACAACGGTCCTGAACAACCTGAAATAAATACCGCCCAGTCCGAACCGCTCCTCCGAGCTGTCCTCATGTCGGAATATGTAAATATGTAAAAGGAAGCATTTTCAAAGTGTGATGCTGTGAAGCAGCTCCAGCGCTGTTATACTGTATGTGCATGTACCACATCGTGATGGACCTGTGTGGAACAAAACGTGCAGAAGGTGCTTCTGGGGTCATGTTCGAACCTCCTTCACCAAAGAGTCAAGTCTCAAAGTACTTGTAGATCTGAGAGACATACTGCATGACACTCTGCCAGTCTGGCCTGTCTGTGTGCATCAGCTCATCAATGTCCTAAAGAGAGAGCGAGAGAGAGAGAGACAGACAGACAGACGGAGAGACAGAGGGAGGATTAGACCACCACCTTTTCGGTGTTCAACCATCACTGGGTGTTTGTTTCTTTTTTTTCCATCAGTTTCTTTGTGACCAAATTCCTGGCCACACCCGAGCATGGATTTTCACTAAACATGGTGGTGATGTTAGCCAACCCAAACTCCAGAGATAATTTGATTTTAGAATGTCAAGGTCAAAGGTCAAGGTCAGATCGAGGTTGCAAAGTTTAAAAGATAGACATGACTCATGTCAAAATTGAAACTCCTGAGAAACAAAGTGGTCCAAACATGCAATGACCACCAGGAAACCACATACACACCCTCAAATAATCCCCTTTTTTTAAAGCCTTGACTGACCTTAAAAGCTTAAAATCAAAGGTCACAGAACCTGGACCATTCATAGCACAAATAACTTCAGGAAAAGAACCCCACACAATATAGAGCACGATCACGTGCATGGCGGAGGTACCTTGTACTCTGCGAGTGGCTCTGTAGTCGTACCATTAATGACAATCAACATCATCAGATTCCATTTCTGACGACAGGATCTGCTGTCCACATCGAAGCTCAGGTGTTGCAAAGATATTTATTAGGTTTATTAATCTAGTGTCTACTCTGGGTTCTCTGGTTTCCGCCCTCTTCCCAATTGGTATTCCCTTGTTTGTGTGAACATGGTTCCCTGTGATGGACTGGCATCCCATATCGAGATGAACTGTATTCGTTCGTGTGTAACCCCCAGGGTTCCTGGAATTGGCTCCTGACCTACATTACTGAAGACGAATGACTGAATCGATACATTTTGTTCAGCGAGATGGAATGGTCAGGAACGTGCGACACTTGACAGTCAGAAGGTTCATGCTAACAAGCCAGGCGCTGATGTCACATCATCACTCACTGTACATTTATAAGCCATAGACCAGTGTAAGGGATAAGACGAATGGCACCCCAGTTGAAGGACACAATGCAGCCACAAGACTAATTCAGTCCCATTATGATTGATTTCTTTTATCTGATGTTAGTTTCACTTCAGTTTGACACAAAACCCAGTAGAATTTTAATTCGCCTGACACCCTAGAACCGAGTTTACAGAGCCGTGTTTAAAAAAGTACGTTCATAAATTTATCCTGTGTTAAGGTCATGGGGAGGCTGCAGCACAACTCTGCCGACTGTGAGCAAAGTAAGGAGAACACCCTGAAAAGCTCACGAAAGCATCACTGGGCCAACACCAACAGACAACTACTCACATTCACAGTAGCTAGCCTAATGCGAATGTTTTTGGATTGTGTGAGGAAACCAGAGCACCCCGAGGGAATAAATTCGAGACAAACTCCGCTCAGAAGCTCAAACTACGCTCGCTGAGCACAGAGCGCAAACCCTGGACCTTATGGTTTCCTTCTAGCAGAAGTACTAACCGCTATCAGAGCAACGAATATAATATCTATTGTATTGAGGGTGGTGGAGGCTCTGCAGCACAACCACTCCAAGTTGCCACATTTAGGCCCTGGAGCGAGGTACTTAACCCTCAAGTTGATTAAAAATGATCAATATAAGTCGCTCTGGATAAGAGCGTCGATGTCAATATTGTACTTTAAAGTCTAAGCCACTACAGTGTCGTTAACCTTGTGTGTTGAATGCTCTTTGAACGCCTTTGCCTTCTTGATGACACAGTGTAACACAGCCAATCCATCAACATGTCTCAATTTTGTTCTGAATCTTCTGGTACAACAAGAAAATGGAAACAAACTAGTGGGACTAATGCTAACTAATTAACTAACTAACTGATTAATGGGACTGTCTGGGACTTTCAGCTGCTGATCTACCAGTGACTGTTGTGAAGCGTCCAAAATATTCTTATTAGATATCCAGACGCTCCCCGACTTACGTTTTTAATTGGTTCCGGACGGCCGAACGTAAGTTGAAAGTGAATGTAAGTTGTTACAGTGACGTATGACGTGTGACGCTCATACTGTACTGTACATAAATACCATGACCGTATCTCATAAAACACCCCTAAATCAATTATTATAAACATAACATTGTACAATAATATCAAATATATCAAATAATATCAACATTAATTTCAAATAAATTAAATTCAAGCAAAATAATTTCAAATAGATAAATTTTAATCAAATTCACTTCTTCAAATATCAAATACAGTATCAAATATAACCTTTAACATTCTCTATGATGCAATCTTTCTGCTTGTAAATGGTTCCGATGGTCGACGGATGGACAATGATACGGATAGGAAAATTTAGGGGAGTGAAATTGCTCTGTGAAACCAGCAAAGCACGACAGACCACGACATAAACTATGTACAATTTAATAATATAAACAAAACGAGACAAAATTCATAACTTACAACTTAGACCTAAACCATATACAAATTAACAAGGGGTCCTATAGTCACCAAGCGCCTGCAGCAGGGTAAATTTAGTGATGTCGCATGTGCTGGCGGGGAAAGGCTTGCCATCCCGCGTGTTGAAAGACAAAAGATGACCATCCTCGCATGGGCCATGGGTGCCTGTGGATGATGGACTTTGGCAATGAAGTCCCGAACGGCGACACTTGGGTGAAGCGCGTTCCATGATCCACCGCAATGAGCCTCCTTAGTTGATCTGTCTGAAGCGACACGAAGAGACCCGAAATCCTGGAGGAGACTGTCAGAGCCTGTAGCCAGTCGGCAACAGGTCCTTAATATAGATTCCCCCAACAAGTTTTCTCTCTGGTACAAGACTGAACAAGCCCAGACAAGGCCCGACATGTCTGTGTTGCTCCTCCCCTCCGTTGGATTGCGCAACTCCAGTCCTTTCCACCGTTTTCTATAGGATGCAGCACTCTCTTGTGATTTCGCAACACCCCAAAGCATTGTACAATACCACCAGTGCACGTGCACCCAGGTCTCATACCACTACTAGTTTAAAGTAGATGTGTCCTTAAACATATTGCATCTATGTGTGAAACTATCAATAGCCCTGACTCACCAATGTGTACCAGTGAGTAGATACAGCAAACATATATTATATAAGTATTTTTATATTTACATTCACACAAATATGTACGTGCTCGTAACAGTCACTTTAGATAAAGCTGAGCTGAGTCACCTTACATGAAGCTGAGCTGAGTCACTTCACATGAAGCTTAAAACAGCCAATCAACGCTTACAATATGTGAGACGCTCAATACCGAAAGTAGTTTACTTGCTGTGCTTGAAACAAAGCACGGGTTATACGGACTTCCGTCTTTCAAGTGAGTAAGGGCGCTGTTGAACTCGTTTAGTACTCAGTCTGCACTGATGTGAATCACCAGCAGAGCGGAGAGTTCTCTTTCTTTTCTGGATTCGGGTTTTCATTCATTTTACAACTCTCTTTGCTTAACTGAGTATGCATGGTAGATTGTGTCGATCCGAGCAGTTAATTCATCTCTGTGTATGAGACTTGCACCATGCTAGTAGGCTTATGCTTCGGACCAACCATATTTGTTTAGGGTTACAAAAGTCCGCAAAACAGTGTAAACACAAAGATCAGAGAGACGACGTCTTAACACAAGGGTAACATGCTATATAACTGATATATATATAAACATATATATATATATATATATATAAACATACATATATATATATAAGCGTATACACATATATATATATATATATATATATATATATATATACATACACACACATATATATATATATATATATATATATATATATATATATATATAAAAAACTGAACTGGGAAGAAGGGGCATGTTCAGTCTGTCGTTTGTCAACAATGGATGCAGCGTCATTGTGCCATTACGTCAGCGTACTACGTAGGTACGTCTAAACTCAAAATTTGACTTTTTTTTGTAAAAAAAAAAAAAACGTAAAATGGATGAACGTACGTTGGCAAGCATCTAATTATGAAGGGGGCAGTGGTGGCTTGGTTAAAAGGTGCTGGATCACTGATCCCAATGTTGGGGGTTCAAGCAGCACTATCACCAGGTTGTCACTGCTGTCCCCCAGTACACCTAACTGGGTTATGAAAGGCTGGCCATGTCTCACTGTCTGTGGTGAGAGGCATATAAAAGAACCATGGCTGACAAGAGTAGGCCATTGGGTTGCCGTCAGCGTGTTTCTGCCCTGCAATGGTCAGACGAGCCGAGCAGGGTGTACTCTACCCTTGCCCAGAATCGACTGAGATTGGTGCCAGCCTCTCCACAACCATAATTAGGAAGTGCAGAAAATGAACAATAATAATGATTATTAAGGTGTTAATAATGGGGGAAAGCAATTTTTTTTTTTTTTATTATTTTACATTAAATTAAGTGTTTATAAGAGAAAACAGCATACACAGATTGAGTTGAAGCTATTTGACTGAAAAAAGAGACGGGAAATAATGTAAAAATATGAACAATTTGGCAGCCATCTTGGAAAGTGTCCACCATTTAGATTTTTTCAATGCGCTTACTTCCAAAAGTTACTTGTGTAGAATATTTTTCAACAAAATTTGCTGCTTTTATTATTATCGATAGAATTTTGAATATTTGTACTTCTCTGTTGTGCGATTTTTCCGTTCTGAACTGTTCCTTGGTGGACGTGTCTGTGGCCTCGGATCATTATCCCGTTAAAAGATCCGCCTCCAGTTCACAGCTTCCACTTTTTGACAGATGACCTCATTTTTCAGCAGTCTTGGATAAGATGCAGAATTTAAAGTCAAATCAATATTCGTAAGCTGCCCAGTCCCCAAGACAATCACAGTCAATGGCATTTCCACCACAGCGCTTGAAATACTCCCTGTCCTCCTCCTCCTGTTTTTCTGCTACTGTAGAAAAAAGCTCTGCGCTCTAATATTTTGCTGGATTGTCTTTACCTTCGATTACAGCATGTACTCACCATTCCATTGTTTCAACAAACAAATGTCACAAAAATTATTTCCATCCAGAGCTGGGTTAATTTTTCACTATCTGGAATTGACTGAAGGAAAACTGAACCACTCCATAAAGTCTTCCCCCAAAAATTTTCATTAGCGTTAACGTCAAGACTCTGTGGGGCCAATTCATGTGTGAAAATGATTCCTTAGGCTCCCTGAACCGCTCTTAGGATTACAGCCTAAAATTAACATCGGAGTCATCAGGAAAGGAAAAAAGTCCATCAAAACCCGATCATTCAGGACGTCAGGTAACTTCATTTTATTGCCACATAACGTTGCTGAGGTTTGACTGGACCAACTGGACAAAATGGAACAACAGTGTGCAGTAACCAAGGCTAAATGTTCTCCAATAAAATACAATGTGTTTCTATCTTTTTTTGTATAGACGGTGTATATCACTGCAGTTAAATTATTTATTTCAAATCATTCAGAGATCTTTTTTTTAATAGCTGGCAAAGTTTTTTTTCTTGAAGACCTTCTGTAGACTGAATGTCGTCTATAGATTATAATCTGTGTGCCAAAGAGGAAATGCAAGAAATACTGTAGCTTAATTATAATGGTGGATAGTAACTGTCAAAGTAACACGGTTTCCCATCATACTGCTTCCACGACTTTTCTTCTTCACATAATCCATCCTGTTACCATCTGCTTCCATACATGCACTCAGCTCTCCATGTGATGTAATTCATCAAAGCAGTCCACCATTGTGTCGCTCGTAGCTCCTCTGGTAAGTACCACTACATAACAGGAACACCCAATAAGTCCTGTGGTTCTGGAGACGCCCTGATCCGGTCATCCATTCATCCAGTTATCTAGTCCTCAAAGTGGCCCTTGTCAAAGTCCCTCAGATCCTTATACAATTGCCCGTTTTACCTTCTTTAAACATCTCAATTATTTGAGCACCGATTGGTCACTTGTTGCCGGTATACTCCACCCCATGACAGATGCCACAATAATGAGGTCATCAGTTTCTCATGTTCCTTTTCAGGGGTTTTAAGTCATCAGTGTTTGTTTTCATACTAATAATCAGACCACAAGAGAGAACACTGCTTTGGATCTATTTTAAAAGTATTAGAGAGTCACAGATTGCAATCTTTGAAAACTATTGTAGCATCATGTAAACAAATAACCTGAAAAAACATCAGCCTGAGGTGACGGTGGGCAGGAAAACCTCATTCACTGGTGCACACTTTCTTTTTGTTCTAGGTTTCAACTTTTATGAGTCAATCTGCATTTCGTAAAGGGCGATCACACTAGAGAAGTGCTTCTCAATTATTTTCTGTGGCGCCCCCCCCAGGAAGAAAAAACATTTCACGCCCCCCCACAGCCCCGTGAGCGACTATAAATAGTATTGTTTGTCTCTAAAATTGTTATTAGTAACATTGTATCTTTATTAACATTAAACCAACAACAAAAAAGAAAGTAATATAGTTCAGCTTACAATAAAGAAAAACTTCATTAACATTGTTTTTTAATCTGTAACAGAAAAGATTTAAAATGCACCAATGTTTCTTGAAATTAAAAGAATACATTCTTATTTAAACTCATTTAACTTATTTATGTCTTAATATCTCTATCTCTCTCCACCTTTCTGTTTGTTCCTGTTCGAAAATTATTGTTTCTTGATGGGTTGTTTACTGCTCGTAAAACGGCTACACCATAGCGCGACAATGAGAGCGTCACTGCCAACTAGTGAAGTGGAGGTGCAATTACACTTAATTCTCGTACACAATTCCAGAAAAGAATGTTCCCCAGTGTCATACGTGCCCCCGGCATCACACCGCACCCCACTATTTGAGAAGCACTGCACTAGAGTGAGATAGAACAGCAACTGACGGAAACAATAATTCGTGACCGCTGCTTTTCACTCTTAAATTTATTGCGCAACAATCTTGGCATCACATTTAAACTTGAATTGTGTCACTAAATGTTGCAAATTGAGGCTGTGATCAGGAGTCCCGAACTCTTATCAAACACGCCGTACATAAACCGTCTCGGAAAGATGCCATTTTGCTTGCAAATTATTTACAAGTTATCCTACACACCCATAATGAGCATTGCTCGCGGCGATAGTTTCAAGGAATAATTCCCTCAGTAGATGCATAGAAGAAACCTTGAAAGAAACCAGGCCCCTTCCTTACATCTGCTGAGGGACTTTTTCCTTAAAACCGTCGCCATGGGTGATGCTCACTAGGGAAGTGTATGGGTTGTAGAAAATGTTTAAATTCTTTTATACTTTGTAACTCCTACTTTTACTGTGTAAAGATGCTTTGCAACAATGTTAACTGTAAAAAATGCTATACAAATAAAATTTAATTGCATATATCTGTATATTTTGTATTTTATTCCCATTATGTTTGTTCAAATCAATAGTGAATGTTTTGAGAGCAGAGTGAACAAAATACAACTGATTTCAGACAAGTATTTGCAAACTAATTGCAAATTACTTGCAAACCAGTTGTAATCATTGTCAAAAGATTTACAGTCGTGTTCAAAATAATATCAATGTTTAAAAAAGTGAATAAAGTTCAAATTCCTTATAATCGCTTTTATTTCCAAACACAGAAGTGCATTGGGAAAATGACACATTCTGTGCGAAATCAGAACATGAAAATATCAAATTTGTGTTATTAGTTTAAAAACATTGAAGAAAATTGAATATTTGACTGTTAAAAATACCAGTGTCTGTTTTTCTTCTTTACAAACTCAAACATTCAGTGTATAAACTAAAACATGTTGTAATGTTTTGCTTTCTTTTGAATCACGGAAATAATATTTATTTGTATGAACACTGTTTCTGAGAGCTGCTGCACATCTGTGTTGTAGAGTCGACCAGCTTTTGGCACCTGTGAGCAGGTGTTCCAGCCCAGGATGATCGGACTGCATTCCACAGATCTTCTGGATTTCTTGGATTTTCATCAGAAGCTGCATTTTTGATGCCACCCCACAGTTTCCGATGGATTAAAACTGTTCCATGATCTCTAGGATGTGGTAAATATATCCGACACTGTAGTCCCATGTCGTGATGCTGCCGCCACCATGTTTCCTGTGATTCCAGTGGACTCTGAATTGAATTCAGTGTTTGGGGGGCGTCTGACAAACTGTCTCTGGCCACTTGACCCAAAAAGAACAATCTTACTTTCATCAGTCCACAAAACATTGCACCGTTTCTCTTTGGTGAATTGTAACCTCTTCAGCATGTCTTTTTTTCAACAGTGGGACTTTGCGGGGCTTCTTGCTGATAGCTCGACTTCACACAGGCTAATTGTAGCAGAACTCACAGGTAACTTTAGACCTTTGATCTTCCTGGGGTTGACTGATGACTGATTCCTTGCCATTTTTGCTGTTCGATCCATTTGAATGGTAGTTCCTCACTTTCTTCTACATCTTTCAGGTTTTTGTTTCCATTTTAAATCATTTGGATCATTTTAGCTGAGCAGCCTCGTTTTCTACTGTTCTTTATATGTTTCCTCTCTTCAATTAACTTTTTAATGAAGGTACACTGTTGTTCTGAACAATGTCCGGAACGGCCCATTTTCAGAGTGAAATGCTTATAACCAGCAGATACAACAGTCGCTGCTTCCTCTGTTTTTCAAAGAATGAATGACGTCACTACCTGAACTCCACACTGCTATTATTTTGAACACAAACCTTTCAAGTTATTGAGTCAATTACACAGAATCAGCAGCAGCAGCAGGTCATGACTGTTGGGTCTGTTGGATTCTATTACTGTACTTCACCTGATAGTAAATTATTTGCCATGTAACAATTTCATTTCTTTAAAAAAAAACAAAAAAACCCCACATTGATTGATCAGGTGAGTGATGTCTGACTGATATTATTTTGAAGACGACTGTACTATATTTAAGCCGTAAAAATTTGCATGTGGGGTCGAAAAACAATAACAAAAAAAATTTTTGTGCCAGCCTTTCCTCATGAGGTCACCCCCTTCAGCACTACCCACTTATTTTTCAGTCGCCATAACATCTTAAAATATTTAACATGAAGGTAAAAATGTATAAGGAATTTACAGAAACAACAAACAGAACCAAAGTGCTATGAGCAGATTATTAAGTGATGATGCTCATTAATACAAAGTACATGAAATATTTTGGTGTTGATGTATATGCAATGGCATTTCTATCTGAATGATATATTTCTTGTGCTTTTCGGATGTGGATCAGGATAAAGGAAACTACTCCAGTATCAGGACTTAACTGTGTCCCTGTCATGTAAATCGTTGCCCAGTCCCTCACGGCTTTCTGTCCACAATAACGCCTTACTGTTTGAAGGAAGACGTCAAGAAGGTTCTTTTGCCTGGTCTGTAGTCACGTCACAAGGCGAACCAATATCTACATCCCCCAGTGCAATCTATAGACTGTGCCCTCCAGATATTCTCTTTGCAATAGTTGGAGTGCGAGCTGGAACACTAAGCAGTAAATATTTTATGAATCTAATTTAACAGGCTCTCCGAGGAAAGAAAGGCATTTGCACACATTATCAGGGGTTTGTTTGTTTTTTTGTCCTCCTTTCTTTTACGAGGGTTTGTTGGGTGTAGACAACAGGTAAGCAAAGATAAGTGAATGGAAATTATTTTGACACTCCCTTTGGCTTCAATCACACTTGTTGTTCTTGGTGATGTTTGGAAAGCTACAAACCTCTTTACCGTAAGTTACGATAAAACACCGCTTCCCAAAACTCAGGGTGCTGTATCGTTTTTCTCAAGCACTCCACAGCTGCTCGGGTTTGCTTTGAAAGGTACTGAATGACTCATGACAACAGAATGGAAGCCAACACAAACCCACTGCCTCTTGATTGTGAAAGATTGAAGTGATTGGCGGCTCTGGTATCCAATATCTAGATTTCAGAAACAGTCCTGAAAACAAATCTAATCGGGCTTAGCTTTGAGACCAGAGGAAGAACGATACGCAGGGAAAGAAAGCAGAGGAGGAAAGGACAGCGGTGGGCATGACTCCAGTCCTGCTTTATGTCATCGCTATTTGCTTTTTCTTTAGGCAGGTCAGAAGCCAAACATCACGAGACGAGACGGCTTTATTTTTGTGTGTGTCCTTTGTTAATGCCAAGCTATTGGTCAAAAGTTTGCATATAACTGCATATGCAAGCCTTATTAACAAATTCTGGTTAATAATGATGAAATTCATTCTTTCATTCATTCATTTTCTGAGCCACTTATTCCTGGTTAGTGTTGCGGGAAGACCCATCTCAGCCTATTCTGGGTGAATGTACAGTACACCCTGGACAGCTCGCTGGATCATCGGGGGGCAGAAACACACTGACACTTTACTCTTGATGAAATCAGCAATGGTTCTTTTACATGAACCTCTCATCATAGACATGGAGAGACATGGCTGGCCTTTGATAACCCACTTAGCTGCACGGGGGGGGGGGGGGGGGGGGGGTTGACAACCTGGTGATGAACCTGGGCCTGAACGCACAACCTTGGGACCGGTAATGCAGCACCTTAGCCCCAGGCTACAGGCCCCTGTTTCGGTTGCTTTACTTATCGGATGAGTATTCCAGTACCCCATCACTGGGCCACCACTGCCCCAATGATGATATTAATATAAAATGTAAAAAATTTAAAAGTACTCCTGAAGTCCACACAGCATCTTTTCACGCACCATCACAAGGGAGTTTTTCTTGCGTGGGTTTCCTCAGAGAAGTCCAGTTTCCTTCCACAGTCCCACAGGAGTGCACATTCGACTAACTGGCAGTTCCATATTGATCTCAGGGGTTCGAGAGAATCTGACTGATTGTGCGCGCGTGTGTGAGTTTCCCTGCGATGGACTGGTAAGCTGTTCAGGGTGTACTCCGGCTGCAACCCCATTAGGGATAAGCAGTTTAGGTAAATGAGTGAGCGCTGAGTGAGTAGGGCAGGAGTTGCTCTGTGGTTGAGGTTAATGATCCGAATATCAGGGGTTCAAGTCTCAATCCTCCAATCCAGCACTCAGACCAGTAGCTTTTCAGCAATCCTGCTTAAGGTCAGACAATCAAAAACTACAACGAAAAATCTTTGATTTCAACTTTTATGTTCTGAACGGCTTTATCCTCGATAAGGTTTGCAGGGAGGCTGGAGCCCATCCAAGCCGACTTTGGATAAAGGCGGAGTCCATTTTGAACAGGTAAGCTCATCATTGCAGGGCAAACATGACCATTCACATTCACAACAAAGAGCAGTTGAGACTATCCAAATATCCCGATGTGCATGTCCATGGACTGCGGAAAGAAACCCGGAGGAGACCCATGCAAGCCCGGGATTCAAACCCAGAACATTCTCCAACAAGAATGTTGGAGCTGCCAGTTCAGTTTCAGTAGTGCACACAGATCATTGAAAGTCTTTAATTTCTTGTGTGCACTACTGAAACTGAACTGGCAGCTGGTTTATTTTGGGCACGAGTAGCTGCTGCACATTGTGTTGGCTGTTAAAATTTTGCCTCACACAAACACTCAACTTCCTCACGGCCAGCAAAGGCATTTCCACAAACGAAATACACAGCGAGTTCAAAAATGGTGTATCATCTATTTGCTCTCCGCACTGCACCGTCTATTGTACAGTTTCCTGTGTTATCGTCCTCCACCTGTTGCTGTGGTTGGCATTTCATTCAAAGCTATTCTCGTGTTCCTTTTTACATCTTCTCACGCTTTGGCGACTCGATGTTTGAGTGACCCGATGTTTTCCACCTTTCTACACTGTCTTTAATCCCCTTACGGCATTCAGTACGGGATCCCATGTGCATTTCATTTATTATTATTCGCTACAAAAATAAAAGGCACAATGCGAGTGCATATTCAATTGCATTCTCAAGCACATACATCTGGGCCACCGGCATGTGGTTTGTGTGTGTGTGTGTGTGTGTGTGTGTGTGTGTGTGTGTGTGCGTGCGCGTGTTCTCACCAGAGAGGGTTTAATCCCAATACTTTCTGCTGCTTGGAAGGCCAGGGTCAGATTGCGGCCCTATGGGAAAACAAATACAAGTCATAAAGGTCGGATGCCACACAGAAACACCAACTGAGCAACAAATACTCAAATCAGCAACAATGACTGCCAAAACAGTTCACGTGTGACACATATACACATCACACACCCAAAATAAACATCTGGGCATCCTATCCTCGTAGTCATCACGTAGCAGTCAGCTCTAATGTTGGGTTATGCAATATTTTAGTGACATAATGAACTAGGAGTGGCCTGTGTACCTAAGCAGCTTGTCTCCATTATTCATTCGTTCATTTTCTATAACCACTTAACCCTAATTAGGGTCACAGTGAGGCTGGTGCCCATCTCAGCTGATTCCGGGCAAGGGCAGAGTACACCCTGGACAGCTTGCCAGGCCATCTCAGGGCAGAAACACGCTGACGGCTTTGCAGCTCCTCTTGTCGAAAGTCAGCAATGGTTCTTTTACATAAACTTCTCATTATAGACAGTGAGAGACATGGCCGGCCTTTGATAACCCAGTTTGGGGCACTGGGGGGGCAGTGACTGCACCTTGAACCCCCAACCTTAGGATCAGTGATCCAGCACCTTTACCACCAGGACACCACTGCCTTGTCTCCATTAATAAGAAAAAAAGCGTAACTGTAATAGTTGTGGAATATAACTGGATTAGTACATCCTGTTTGTCACACAGATGAATTCCTCACCCATCTGGTATCATCAGCACACAAACAACGCACACGCTCACGTTTCTACTTTTATATATAATTCATTACACTGAATTATTTGGTCTTTTCAATTAATCGACGTCACAGCTGAACAAATATCAGGGGCAAATCCCAAATCCACTGCAAGCATGTTGTTCCTGTTACTGTCACCTTGGAAACGGAAACATTTTCAAATGATTTACCGTCAGTGCTGCAGTCATCATTCCTCAAACCTACAGAAAGCCATTTTTGACACTCGGAGCTCGCGGCGGTGGAGTCACACACATGTCTGTGAAGATGTGTGGTACAACCGCTTTGTCTACTGCGTATTGTGTTCCTTTATCTGTCCATATGCCATCTGTTTATATATATTCATTCATCAGGCTGCCAGTCATTCATATCGAGAAACAAAGCAAGAGGACAGCTTTGAGGTTTTATGTCATGTGTGATGACTGACAGCATCAAGACAATAATTATATCACTGAGCTCAAAAGCTGGACATAAAATGAAGTCATTAAATAATTAAACTAACATGACAGGAGCAGGGCAGTGGTGGCCCAGTGGGAAGGTGCTGGATTACCAATCCCAAGATTGGGGTATCAAGCCACACTTGTCAAGGGTGGTGGTCCATGCTGTCCCCCCAGTGCACTAACTGGGTTATCAAAGGCCGGCCATGTCTCTCACTTGTACGTGGTATGAGGTTCATGTAAAAGAACCATTGCTGACGATCGTCAATAGTAGCTGCATATCCATCAGCATGTATCTGCAATGCGATGGCCTGAAAAGCTCTCCAGGGTGTACTCTTCCCTCACCTCGAGTCGGCTGAGATAGGCACCAGCCTGCTCGTGACCCTAATTAAGATTAAGCATTTCAGAAAATGAATGAATGAATGACAAGTGCAGCACAGTGGCGCAGTAGTTAGTATGTCCGTTCCACAGCCAGAAGGCCCGAGTTCGATTCCTCGGGCATTTCTGTGTGGAGTTTGTATATTCTCCTCATGCTAAGGTTGATTTCCTCCGGGTACTCCAGTTTCCTCCCACTGGAGATGCATGTCAGGCTTATAGGCTGTTCCAAATTGCCCCACCCCAGGCAACACATTCGGAGGGTGCATGGTCGTATGTTTGTCCGGTGATGCTCAGGGTGGACCCCAGCTTCGCCCATTGAGCTGACATAGGCTCCAGCCTTCCTGCGAATCTAAAGGTGGGAGTCTAAGTGGTTTCGAAAATGAGTGAGTGGGTGATGAGAACAATGCCTAATCATTTATATGGTGAAACTGAGGCAACATTTATGGAGAGTCTTCAAAAACGATGAGATTGTTTTCAGTTACAGGAAAATCTCGGGCAAAAGTCCCAAAAAGTACTTGTCATGTTACAGCTACATTTTTTAAATCTTATCTTTTCAAGATAGCGGAGGAAGACAAAAAAAAAAGGAACTGAGGAAATTTCATGGAAAAATCAAGGACTGCTTATCACTGCTATAATAAGTGAATACAACTAGATTTGTGGACAGTCCAGAACTTGGCTATAAATGAATTTAAAATGTTATCCGTTTATTATATACATCGAATGGGCAGCTTAGAGTCGTCCGTTGACCTAATCTGCATGTTACTGGACTGTGGGAGGAAACTGGAGAACCACTGGAGCATCATGTAAACTCCACACTGAAAGGTCCGAGTTTCGGAATTCGAACCTCACAGTGAGCTAATGGTGCGATGATGTGGGTTGTTGGGATTTACTATTGTCGGATATTAATAAACGACATACCTTGTCTTGGCTGATGAGCTCTTGATAAGGGATGTGTGCAGGTAAATACGTGTGTAGCAGTGCGCAGAAGGCCAGACCGTCACTCCAACTACTGCTGAAGTTAGTCACGTCAACATTCTAGTGAAAAAAAAAACAAACAAACATAGGCAAGAAATCAATTCACCAAAGTGTGAAGATATTATAGATTTATTTATTTTTGGAGTTTTCCCCATTTTTCAGCCTAATTTTCGTTGTATTTAATTCCCACCCGTCAGGTAGAGACGCTCCCCAGCTTACGAACGATTTAGGTTCCGGATGGCCGTTCGTTAGACGAATTTGTTTGTAAGTTGTTGCAGGGCATTCTTTAGAGGGAAACACACGTTTAAACCTTGTATAAGTAATCTATACGAGTTTGTACTGTATACACACTCTCTCTCTCTCTCTCTCTCTCCGAGTTATGTAATAACTGACCGTACGGTGTAATGATGCTCCTGAGCTCAGTCTAATTGAAAGTATATCCTCTCTGTCTCTCACACACACACACACACACACACACACACAGAAGACACTACAACTGGACGTTTGAATCCAGCATCTTCACCACCAGGCCACCACTGCCCTCATGCCTTGCTCTTTTTCTTCTTTTCCTTTCGGCTGTTCCCTTCAGGGGTCGCCACAGCAAATGATCTGCCTCCATCTCTCCCTATCCTCTGCATCTTCTACTCTTACTCCAACGACCTTCATGTCCGCCTTCACCGCATCCATAAATTGTTAATTGTCATAAATTGCTCGTGTGTTTGAATTCTGTGCTCCATACATGAACCTGATAACTCATGGCTTGTTGCTCTGATTGATTCATAAGAACTTTACAGATTATTGTACTCCGATGGAATTTTCACATTTTTAGGAATCTGTCAGTCATTAGGTTCACGCATGGTTTCACAGAGTCCCACGTTTCGAAATTTGGAAGTCTCAGTGGGCGTCTATTCTCTAAAACACTAAGAATTGTATGCTAACACAAGGTTACTCAAACTCTAGTGCGCTACATTTGTACACTAACACCTAATTCCTGATGAATATAAATATGTCCATGTACTCAGTCTTGAGGCGAGTCACAATAAATATTAAATCTTTGATGATATTTAATTTATTTCTCTTGTGTTCCACCTTGATTGGATCCTTAATTGTCATTCGTTCATTTTCTGTACCGCTTAATCCTAATTAGGATCGCGGGGATGCTGGCGCCCATCTCAGCGGACTGGGATCCTCAGTTAGGTAAACAAATACAAACAATATGTTTCGATATCCAGATAACGAATGCATTAATTTTCACTGGAATGAATGTCACCGAGGTTCCTGCAAGCTTCTACCTGTCCAGCCATGATAAACATTATGAGTGGAAATGATGAGCAGAGGAACATGTGGCATGGCACGTTCTCGCTTTCGTGCACACAGGGGGGAGGTGGAGCAGGATGGAAGCGAGGGCCTCACGCAGGAGCTCTCATACATGATGTAATACATTTGAAACGAGAGTGCGCCTGTTTGACAGGAGGAAAGACAGAAAAGAGAGGC